>CM019174.2:1875448-2240136 GCA_009739505.2 Apolygus lucorum | reverse complement strand
TCACTCTACTGAAGTGTTTCTAAAATAAACCGGGAAAAAATATCCGGAAGTCAGGGGACAGTCTAAGAATTTTATTGGGAAAGGTCGCCAACCAGGTCTAGGAGTTTTCTTTTCTTAGCCACCGATTGAAGAGAGTTGTTAAGAAAATCGATTGCCAGACAAACAAAAGTGCGCAACAGGAAATCGATTCTCTAACGAATGGGACGCTGAATAAAACGTGACCAACGACGAAAGTGGAACAAGTCCGTCGTATCACTTCCGGTCGGTGCGCGAAATTGACCACGAAAACCTCTGAACCAGTTTTGATAATCCTTTTCTGTGTGGACAACTGGGTTACATTATGAATTATGATAATTGGATTCATTCATTCATGGCACAATAAGAAAGAAAAAAAATTGAAATGAGCTCCGTCGAGAGAAGGCGGCTTTTTCTACAATTTTTCAACAAATGGATACCTAGTGAAGGCTTATTCCAAAATGCGGGACCATGGAGTCAATTTAGTGAAGGAAAAGTCATAAGAGTCATCATGCGAGGGGTATCCACAAAAAAGTTACATCTACTGCTAAATAAACGCTGCAAATTATTACACAAAAGTTTACTATTTTTATATATAGATCATTCGTCTGCAAAGAACACGGCTTTGGCATAGTTACCACCAACCAACTTGAAGAAAAACATCGATCGAATTTCGGTCAGCTAAAATTTGAACGGAGATTAGGCCTCTTTTGCGACTCACAATCGTATTTCTGATTTATCGTACGTCCAACCCTTAAATTCTCGTAGTGAACGAACGGTTTGTCCTACAGGGCTCCATGTGGTCTCTAAAAATTCTATACTATCTTAATTTGATGGAAAAACAATACCTTTATATAAAAATTTTTTGAGTTTGGGCGTTTTCAAAATAGGGTGTGCGCCTTGGTAGGAAAAACTGTTTATTGTTATTTTTAATCTAAGGTAGACCTCATTCTGAGACTCTTGGTACCAACCGCGACCTTCTAGCGTGAGTAGATCTGTTTCTATGATTTTTCAAAGTTTAGATCGTTTATGACGTCACAGTGGGCTGGGGGGTCCCGCCCAGGCGAGAAGGGCGCGTGACGTCATAAGCGGTCGAAACTTTGAAAAATCATAGAAACAGATCTACTCACGCTAGAATGTCGCGGTTGGTGCCAAAATTCTCAGGATGTAGTCTACTTTCGATTAAAAATCTAAAAAAAATCAAGGCGCACCCCCCATTTAGAACCTTCGGGGCACAACTAGACCCCAAATGGAGCCTACATACCAAATTTCATCAAAATCGGTCAATGCTAAGTGGGGAAAGTACCGCGCACGGCGGACGGACGGTCAAATTTTTATTCGATTTTTAGATTCTAAGTACCTTAACCCTTAATATCCTGAGGTATCTTTCTAGAAGTCCGATATTTACCTGCAACAGTTTATCAATTTTTGAACAAAAACTGATAGCCGTTAGCTATCTTGATACTCCAACTATGGAGTAAGAAAATTTGTGTAAAAAAAATGTAATAATAACATATTAATTAAAAGAGATGACAAACTGTAAGAGGGCCTTTGAGATACCTTCTACCCTCATTTCTCACCTTGTAGGCTATTAGTTGGGTTTTCTCAGAAAAGGCAGCACAGATTCCTCTATGAAAGGAATCTTCTCCACCTTATTCCTTGGTTCTGTACTTCATGGGAAATACCAGATCCTAATATCCCACCGAGGGTTTTCCAAGTTTCCTTCTTTTACTCCATAAAATTCGGTTTATGAACAGATTTTGCTGACGCAGATAGCGCCGGACTGGCCCTTGGAAAGATCATTCTTGAGGTGACAGACTGTATAGGGCCTTTGAGGTACCTTCTGCTCAAATATTCTCTAAAATTGAATTCAAAACTCCGAAAAGAACATTTTTTTTTATACAAGGCAGAAATTAAGGGTTACAATGGATTAACGTAAACCAACAAATTTTGAGGGGGGGTTAAAAAATTGTTTTTCTTGGTCGATTCCAAAGGTTCATTACTGAAAATAATAAACCAAAATCGAAAAATTTGGTTATTTCAATCAAATTTTCAGGTTGTGTGCGATATTATATGATTAGTAACTGTCTAGCTCAACACACTTCTTCAGCTTGGGCATCTTTTTATTTTTTATTTTATTTTTTTTTATACCGTCGTCATATTATAGGCTTTGCTCTACCTCTGAAAGCCACTTCCGCACTGTCTCCTTCACCTCTTCATTGTTGGAAAAACATTGTCTACCCAAGAATTCCTTCAATTTGGCGAAGAAATAATAGTAAGAGGGCTTTTAGTCCGAAGAATACGGTGGGTGTTTCTCGATATTCTTCCAAAGAACACGAGAAGGTCCTAGATCACAGGAGTAGTGAGGGCCTTGGCATTAGCTTTCTTCTTCTTCAGTATCAAAATGTGCATCAGCATTGATGGTGGTCCCTCTGGCCATGAAAAATCAACTTAACATTACCTCAGGTTGTAGACTTTCCACTATCTAAAAATGGATTCTGGACGCGGATTCTTGATGCAAATAAATGGATTTTGATGGCTGACCAGATTTCGCATTGGCAGTAAGTGGAGCAAACAGGACCTTGAGAGGTTGACAGAAATGGCTGCTGCGACAACATTTTGCAACGGACTGACCCAGGCCTGGGCTTATTTTGACCGTTAGGAGCCACGGTATGACTACCTTGACAAGAAAAAACTCCCTTCACCATCCACGAGATTTCTGACCTTTTTTTTTCTGGAAACCCTTTGTAAACAAACCGGTAACTTCCTCATAATTGGGTCGAATGGTACTGTAGTATCATCGATAGTAAAATATTCGACAACTTTTCCTATACCTGTGGAATTCTCCAGTTCTGCAGTGTTCTCTGGAGCATCTAGCCATTTTGTAAGTCGTGCAAACCTGGCTTCGGCGGCAGTTATCAACATTCTAGTCAGGGCTGGGGTCACCTCATGGTCTGCCCGGGTGAGGGTTTTTGAGGCGATGGTGAGGTCGGTCCTGATGTATGGCTCTTCGGTGTGGGCGTTTCAGTATGGCAGTGCGCTGGAGCGTGTGCAGGTGGGCTTCTACAAGCGCATCTTGCTTATCCCTCGGGGTACCCCAAATGTGGTGGTGCGTGCAGAGGTTGGTGTACTCTCGCTCAGCACCCTTATGTTGAGGGAGGCCATGCAATGGTTGAGAAAGGTTGCATGCATGCCCTCAGATCGCCTGCCTAGGCTGTGCATGGAGCGCCTGTCCGCCCTCTCTAGACTACGTTCCTGTGACCCTAGATACAATTGGTTTAGGCAGTTTGAGGATGCCTTGGGTGCTCTCGGGATGGGCTTACCTTCTGATTATGGACTTCTGCCAGACTCTCGCACATTGAGTGGCCTCATGACCTCTCTGCCTTTCATCTCCCGGAACATAGACCTGCAACAGGCAACTGCCTCGCGGGCTTGCCCAGGCTACGGTCCATTGGCCTTCCAAGAGTCTTCACTCCAGCCCCAAGGATATCTCGTACGGGACTGGCCAATGTTCATCCTCCGATCACTGGCTCAGCTGCGAGTGCTTGGCAGGCGTGCACCACGGATCCTCGTTGCAGGTGTGAAGATCGAATTCCTTCTGTCAGCGTGCCCTCTCTGCAACTGGGGTGTGGATGATTCGGCTCTTCACTTTGTGACCCAATGTCCCATGTTGGCCGACCCACGGTTGAAGTTCCTGTTCCCAGTGCTCGCTTCGCCACTCTCGTTTGAGGAGCAGTATAGAAGAATCCTGGCTACAAGTGACCGTAACGTCGCAAACAGACTATTTTATTACTTGAGGGAAGCCAGTGAGATGAGACTGTTAATAGCAAATACTTAAGCCCACAGAAGATATTTTTATTTTGTTCATTTTATCTTTTTATTGTGACACACCATATTATGTACCATCCGCTGTATTGCTCTGGATTTATGTCTGAATGGCAATAAACAATTATTATATTATATATATTATATATTATACCTGTAGAAACTATCAGTTACCAAGATGTCGAATAACACCGCATACCTTCATTGTTTCTTTCTCTCCCAGCTGGATGAGGCCATCCATCATCCAATCGGAAATGAAAGGACATCTCGTCTTACTTATCATGGGATGTCTTTGTAAGGGCATAATCGATGCCCACAAGTTTCTGTAGGTCCAGTAGAAGACTCGAAATCTCCTGCCGTCATCCGCTCTTTTGGCATCGTTCCCACCAATCGATTCCTCGGACGGGAGGACACACTGGGCGTGAAATAAGGGAAGGTCGCGGTTGAAGAAAAATCCATCGTAGGAAACCAGGTTGCCACTTTCAACGCTAAGATAATTTGAACATATTTATGATACGGAGGAAATTCTCTACATACTCTTCGATTTTATTCAATGTATGTTGGATGGTAATGTTTTTCAATTCACTCCTTAGTCTGTCATTACTATCGATACTTCATTCACTATTGAATTCATTATTCAATCCTCCATTCTATCGAAATAGCGTTCCCGAACAGAAATATTTTGTAATGAAAGCAATTGTGTCATCAATTCACTTTATTTTGGTTCATTATTTTCAATAATGAACCAAATTTTTGGAATCGACCAAGAAAAAACATTTTTTAACCCCCCTCAAAATTTGTTGTTTTACGTTTCAAGGTACGTAGAATCCCAAAATCGAATAAAAAATTTTCCGTCCGTCCGCCGTACGCGGCAGTTTCCTCACAGCATTGACCGATTTTGTTGAAATTTGCAGCGTTTTACCTAAAGGTTGGGTCGAATATATCGATTACTATCAAATTACCGCTTGCGATATATTATATATCGATTATGTTGATTACTACTCCTAATCCCCTTTTGCACATCTTCGATGTGATTCAACGATTCAACACTACTGGAACATCATTGACCGCTAGAACACCGTTCTAATAACGAAACGTTTAGGGTTGTTTATGGTCGGCCGATGGGTTACATTTGAATATCGCTCCGAGGAAGATTTCGCTTTTTTCCCTCGACCGTTTTGAATAATGGATGAGATTTCCTTAGTAATTTTCCGGCGTACTGGCGCGCGTGCGGCTGGCAGAAACAAATAAAGAAACCTCTGAAGCGCCTCGGAATCGTATAAAATTGTTGAGAGAAGTCCCCACATTTGAACATACAGAATCAACTGGTCGATAATCAAATGCCATCGTAGGAGACGGTCGAGTGATAGTGAAATGTGAACCGTGCATTTCTTGAAAGCTTCGTAAAAATCGTACTATATTTTCACCATGGTTTTATTCTGGAAACGATTTTTTGGCACAAAACTACCCTACCTTCCATAACGAGGAATCATCTATTACTATCATCAGGATCTCAAAGGGCAGAACCTGAACGAAAAACGCCGTTCGATGAGGTATTTTGGGGTTTTGAATCCGAAAATGACAGTAAATTTGCAGGCTTTGTCGAATTTATCAAGATATTGATATTTTTAAGGGTTTTCTGTTAGTGGGTGTGGACAAAACTTCAATATAAGTGAAAATTCAATTTAACCTCTAAATTTTTGAGCTTTAGAACATGGAATTTGAATGAATGTATTCCTATTGCTTTTAAATCGAATAAAAACCTTGAAAACATAAAATCGTTTTGGTTTATTATTTTCAATAATGAACCTTTGGAATCGACCAAGAAAAAAAATTTTTAACACCCCCTCAAAATTTGATGGTTTACGTTTCAAGGTACGTAGAATCCAAAAATCGAATAAAAATTTGGCCGTCCGTCCGCCGTACGCGGCACTTTTGCCACTTAGCATTGACCGATTTTGATGAAATTTGGTATGTAGGCTCCATTAGGGGTCTAGTTGTGCCCCGAAGCTTTTGGTTGATGTAGGTCACTTCTAAGGGTTCCAAAATCAATTTTGAAATTTTGAAAACGCCCTAACTCAAAAAATTTCGATGTAAAGGTATTGTTTTTCCTTCAATTTTGGATTCTATAGAATTTTTAGAATTTTTTGAGACCACCCGGAGCTCTGTAGGACAAACCGTTCGCTCCCTACAAAAATTTAAGGGTTTATATTAAAATATATATATATAAATCAAAACACGAGTGTGAATCGCAAAAGAGGCCTAATCTCCGTTCAAATTAGAGCTGACCAAAATGCGATCGATGGTTGGTGATTTTTTATTTTTTTTATTTTGATTTTGTTTTTTTTTGTTATTTTATTTTTTTTTTCATATTGGATGGTTGGTGATTTTGTAGACGAGTGATCTATATAGAAAAATAATAAACCATTGTGTAATAATTTGCAACGTTTTTTAATTGTAGTAAAAACATTTTTCCGGATAAAAAACTTATAGAAAAATAAATTATGTTTTCAAATTTGGATTCTCCATTATATTTATTAAGAAAGGTTTGGAGCCACAGGAAGTTGAATACTATTTTCTTTTGAAACAAGATAAGAAGAATGTAAGAAACCATGTTTTGGAAATGACTTGCTTCATTGAATATAGTTACGTGGAAAATTGTATTCTTCTTAGATTTCTTTAGATTCAAGCCCTTCGTGGGCCTTTCTTGAGACCATCTATATGAAGTCAGAATTCAGATTAGTATTATCCTTTTTATCTTTTATCGTCTTCAAACGTGTTGAAAATATAAGAAGAAGGAAATTGTTCTCATGTATTGTACTTTGAGAATGAAGCTGATGTGGAATAGGAATAGTGAGTACCTAAGAGCACTTGTTACATCTTGAAAACGTGAAAATAGAACGAAGTGGGATCCTCTTTCCGACAGTTGACTGACGGATATCTGTCTTCCTGTTTAGGTTTCATTCTAAGCAGAAAGTAAATGTGAATAACGTTAACCACGGAACCCCCTAACTGTGTTTCAAGTTACCTACGGTATGCATTTACTATTTTAAGGGGTAGAAAGAAAAAAGGAACATATTTTAGGCAAGTAGAGATAGATTTACTCGAAAACTTTCATTTCCCCTGAAACGAAGAGGTGCTCCTCTGGATCGGATGAGAGAGCGACTTTTATTCCTATCTCACCACTGTGTACCACGTAACAAACATCCTGAATAAGATATGACTTATTTTTCTTGTTTTCTGTGTAATGAATATATTGCAGTACTTATCTGAAAGTAAAACGCCCAGAAACGCTTCCTTAAATGGTGAGGAATGAATAAACATTGTCGAGAAAAATAAAATTTTCCTTGAGAATATTGGATAACGTAGATATTTTGTGACACTGAAATATCGATATCGATACCTTGCCAAACGATACTTGGGATATCGATACTCGAATACTATAATGAATCGATATCTATTTGGCATACCCACAACGATGCACCCTTTTTCTACCTATTGGAAGTGATTCGCGTTATCGCGTTTCTATGGCTGTCGTTTTCACCTTCCACCTCATCAATTTCTACGCGGTTTTATTGTAACCTGATGAGGCTGTAATTAAATGTTCGTTGATTCTGATGAGCAAATTATGATGATGATACCTTCCCTCAATTTGATGGTTTTCCCCCAAATTTGGCCTGAAGATTTACATAGTTTAGCTAAAAAGCTTCGGAGCACCTGAAGGTGTGTCCAATTGAGTTCTGGTTTATAAACGTTGGTACACCTTAGGTTCTCCATTGTGTCATTTCAACTCCTATAAAGCAGGCTAGAATATAATCTGAAATAAGGTCCTATCGATCTGGGTCTAGTCTCATTCGATTCTCGAATTTAAAAGCTGTAATGTCTTTAGGAATACGAAGTAAACCTCACGAGTTTCAGTTTGGAAGAGAGCTTTATTAGATGACCAGTCCAGTGACCCACACAGTTACCGGCCAATTAGTCTACTTTCACTACTTGCCAAGACCTTTGAGAGACTAATCCTGCCCAAGATAATAATTTACATCAAATCCCAATTGCCCGACACCCAATTTGGGTTTCGTATATCACATTCATGTCTACAACAGCTACACCGTGTGGTGGATCAAATACTTGATTCCTTCGAGAAAAAGGAAGTCTGTGCAGGTCTTTTTGTCGACACTGAGAAGGCGTTCGACCGCGTGTGGCATCCAGGACTCCTCTACAAGTTAAAGAGCGTACTGCCAGACACGTACTATCGCCTAATACAGTCCTATCTATCAGACAGAACGTTTTCCGTCAAGTACGCCACAGCAGTCTCGACTTCTCGTCGCATTCGAGCTGGAGTTCCCCAAGGAAGCGTTTTGGGTCCGGTCCTTTACTTGATATCCGTTAACGAATTACCCACTTCTGATCATATTACCACAGCACAATTTGCCGACGATGCTGCCTTCCTTTTCCGCTCTCCAAGGGGCGAACCTAACATCCTAGAGGAGTTCACAAACCAATTGGAGGTATGGGCAAAGAAGTGGAGAATCAAGTTGAACCCTCAAAAATCAAACGTGGTTTCATTCACCTATTTGAGGAACTACTCGCAGCCATCACTCACTTTCGATGGTCGACAAATCCCTACCCAGGACAAAGTTAAGTACTTGGGGGTTACACTTGACAAGCGGCTAACATACAGTGAACACATAACTGCCACGCTCCAAAAGTGCAGGCACCGATTAAGATCACTTCGAAGCCTGCTTGGAAAACACTCACCACTATCACTAGATGTCAAACGTCTGCTTTATTTAACACTATTGCGACCAGTGTGGCAGTATGGCTGCCCGATCTGGGGGAGTGCCAGCGACTCACAACTTGCCAGGATCCAAGTGTTTCAAAATCGTGCACTGAGAGTCATCACTGATGCTCCATGGTTCATGACCAATGCCAATCTACACAAAGACCTCAAAGTGCCTTCTGTCAAAGAAGTTCTGAAGACATCTTATGCCAACCTAACCTGCTCTTTCGAACATCATGAAAATCCCCTAGTATCTAGTATTTCACTTGAAATCCCCCCAGAACGCCCTCTAAGACGCCTCAAACGGAAGCACCACCGAGACTTAATGAACGAGAGCGAGTGAATCATCCACGATATTGTTAACCTCTGTTATAAATCTGTTACCTCTGTTATGAAACTTACCTCTGTTACACTGTTAATTTATTCAAAACGTTTCAACTAGATATACACTATATATACTTCAGGAGAAAGCCAATGGGCTTCACCTCCAAATCAAGTTTCATGTTATATATATGTATACCAATTTAAGTGAAACTCAACTTGTAATGCATTTATCTTATGCAATAAAGTTATATTATTTAAAAAAAAAAAAAAAAAAAAAAAAAAAAAAAAATTAGATGACCATCTCATTATTCAATGAAAGAGAATGTTTTCGAAGGTTCGAGACCGAATCAGTGTTGCATCTATCATGTTAATCACAGTGAAGGAATCATCAGTATGGAAGGTTGATTACATGGATACTACACCTTTCTCTTTTGGGAAATTTAAATTTTAAATTACATCAAGTTGCTTCAATTTTTATTAAATTAAAAAATAAATCAAAAAATAATGTTTCCTTACAAATTATTTGGGGTTTACTTCTCCCCTCTTTTTATTTATTTTTTTTTTACATTCAAGTTTCTTAATTATCCAGAGATTAAAGGTTCAAAAAATATATATTCAACGTACAAGATTAATACATGTTCAATCAGTCTTAAATACATTGGTTTACAAGTAGAAAATTCGATCAGTCAAAATACATTCAATCTAATACAAAATTTAATTTTTTTTTTCTTGCTCCGAAAATGTAAAATCTATATCAATGTTTTTGTTATTTAATCATAGGTTAATCTTCTAGGTTTCTGCATCAATCTACCAGCACGAGACTTAAATTTTGGGGTATTTTTAGCTAGTTTCGATGGCTCCTGCTTTTCAAGATTTTCAATATTCGGTGGAGTGAAACCACGAAAATCAAGAGGGCTATGTCCCACGCCATCAATAGGAGGCTTCGGGTGTTTTTACTGGTACTGGACTGGTTTGCGTGGCAATTGATATTCCTGACTCACTAGTCCATTGTGATGGAACAGTTCTTTTCCTAAGTTGATGGACATGACGAGTCCTGGTCAAACTTAACTCAGGAATTGCTACTTTAACTATCATTTCTAACAGCTATCATGTTAATCACAGTGAAGGAATGATCAGTATGGAAAGCTGATTACATGGATACTACAAAAACGTTACCTTTATTTTTTCTTCATCATTGTTTTTACAATTTTCGCAGGAAGAAGACTGACAACAAGCAATGGTGGGAACTCTTCGATCAAAATACTGGTCGGTTTTACTACTACAACGCCACATCTCAAAGAACCGTGTGGCACCGGCCGCAAAACTGTGATATAATCCCCTTAGCCAAACTTCAGGTAAATTTGCACTCTGTGACGTATTTATGCATCACGTGTATGTATTCGGTGTGCTAATTCTGCCTTGGATTTTGAAAGCATTTTTTGTTTCTTTTTCCGTTGTGTGAAATTCGTGAGACGTTCAGTTGCGAACAATCGATTGCTGGAAGCAGGAAAGTCATCAAATACGGGCAAACAGGTTAATTAATTATTCACTAGGTCAGCTTTGAAGAAAAACAAAGTTTTTAAAGTCGAATGATAACTCCGTCAGTTAGGTCTCTCCCACATCTTTCAACCTTACACTGAGGTTGAGCTCATCCAGTGGTAATTTCCTCAAAGAATAGCCAGACTGAATACCATAGTAGAATACCTACCTGGAACTCGATGTGCGTGATTTAAAGTAAATTTTCCTACAAACTCGTCAAGAGCCACTTTTTGTTATTTTGCTCCGTTGTTATTTATTACAAAACCGCCTATTAAAACAAATTTTTTTAAAAAATTTACTTTGAGTAAAAATTGTGGTCTAATCTAACTAAAAGTCCTTTTCAAGTGTTACAATAAGATCTCTGTGCTTTTCTTATCAACTGAACGCCTCATGAATTTGCTTGTTAGTTGTCCCGTTGATTTTGAAGCACCAAATTGTTGTGGTAGTTTTCTAGACCCAATTATAAACGATATTTTGTTAACTTAGGTTTGAAGTAATTATTGATGTGTTGCTTCTGATTGTATCTTGAAAATTTTGTTGGGTGACATATTGAATCACACAATTTGAGAGACTGTTTTTTTATAAATGCGATTTGGTTTCCCGTACTCGGCCAAACGCTGAACGAACTAAATACAATATTTGTGGAGGTGATGGTTTACGTGAAAAGATTGATTCAACTTCCACTAGAGCTTTTTTCAATTCGAAAACGGAGGTCTACTCAGAAAAAGTAAACAAATTTGGAATATTCAAGGTGTTGAGAAAAACATTGGTTGGCTTACATAATCGATGTTGATAATTCGTGATAAATAAATTAGTAGACATTTTAATAAAAGAGCATGATTGGTAACAGAGAATGGGTTAATGAGTGTAACATGAGCAAGTTGGAAACATTTATGAATATAATAATTCATCTTTTCTTTTTTTAAAGAATGAGAACTAACAAAGTAGCTGATTAGTTGAATAAATATACGTAAAACCCACAAATTCATAAATAATAGTCTATGCCTCTTAGTATTTTTGTCAAGAGGCTACGTTTTCGAGTGATTCCACTTTTAAGATTTTTTTCGTGTTTTCTCTTATTTTAGTAACTCTCCGATTTTTAATGCAAATTCAAATCTGATTTCACCGTTGGAAAGCTGAAATTTTGGAGCATCTTTAGGTAGGGATGGTTGATGATTAATGAAATCAACGATAATTTCATATGGATTAATCGATTCACCGATTAATCGAGCCCTTAAACATAGATTAATAATCAATTATTCCAAAAAGTTTGGGATAAAATTAGATAGCTACTATTTATTAACGACAAATTCAACGTAAAAATTATTAAAATTTGAAATTACATCCGAAGTTAGAGTGAAAAAGAGAAAAGATTTTAAAATTAAAATAAATAATACGAATAAAATAAATAATTGAAGTCCTTCAGAAAAAGGAGTTTGTTGGCCAAGTCGGTGGTCAGCCGATTCCTCTGTTTCCTTGAAATTCGACCATCTTCAGAAAAGAAAAACCATTCTGAAGGAACAGAGGTAGCCACTGCAAACACGTATTTCAAGGCAATTTCAGAAACCTCAGGAAAAGTCTCCGCCATCTGTTTCCAATATGATACCAGGTTTTGTTGGATTTTTGCTGAGTCATTACAAAATGCATTTTAAATTAACGTGGGTAGGATAACAATGAATAGCAAAAGAGGACAGATTTCCGTTCAAATTTTAGCTGACCTAAATTCGATCGTTGTCCATTTTTTGGTTCATTATTTTCAAACCGTTGCCATTTCTCAACGGTTCGTCTAAGAACAAAACGTACGAAATGAAATTTGATAGAAATTTCATTGTGTACGTTTTGTGGTTAGAGGAACCGTTGAGATATGCTTAAAAATGTATGCTTCTTTCAGCTGTCACTCCAAACATTACCTTTTCTCAACACGGAAATTCTAATTTAGTCATTTATGTATCACTGAGAACTCAGTTGCGAAGCCTGAAAAATCCAAGTTATTTTAAAAAGTCTGGTAGTTTTCTGCCAAAAGTTGGTCGTTTTTGAGTTATAGAGAAAAAATCACTTCTTTTTTTTCCTCAATGATCTGTCTCGTAATTTTGATGGCAAACCTCAGATTCGGATTCAGCACCCAAAAAATATCAGGAGTCGAAAAAATTAGAAACCCCCCAAAACTTTCCCGTGAAAAACACGTTTTGACTGGGCTTCATGCCCACAGAGAACAGGAGAGAAAGAATGTCCAAAGAATGGAAAACATTGCTACCTCCCATCATTTTCTCCTACTCAGAAGCGGTCTTCACACAGAATGATCCTTTGGAGCCCCTAATAGACATTCACAGTATACCTTCCAAGAATTAAAAAAAAAACATCATATTGTTTCCCTTTACTCTGGAAATAATGGCGACATAACGAATGGACTTTTTTGTGTTTTGCAGATATAAATATTTTCGGTGGTGGGGATTGTTTGAGAAAACCCCTAAACCAGAAATAACTAGAGGTTTGTTCCAGCGCAAAAAGTTCATGAACTCTAGTTCATGAACCCGCTGGGTGTGAGAACCCGAAAAAGTTGAAGAGTTCATGAACTTTTTAGGTTCAGGAACCTGTGCGCTGGAACGATTTTAGTAGTTAACATGAAATTCGGCAGGGAGCGCGGAAGTCAGCTTTCAACAAACCTTGAATAACCTCCTCTCATCTCAATCTTTAGCGGGATTTTTGAAGTTTAAGATTGAACGATTCTTCGCAATTTTAAACAAACAATGTCTCCTAGCTATTTTGTTTCAACCCCTTGTTTTTTCAAGTTTTCTCAATTTAAAGATTTTTTTCGTGTTTACTGACTTACTTCATTAAAACTGTTGTAACTCCTGATATTTACCAAGTAAACTCAAATTTGAGGATATTGTTAAAAAGAGCGTTACATTTCCAAGCTAACAAGTGCGAAACCAAAATATTTTAGCAATAAAACATGTTTAAAAAAATCAAGTCAAAGAGCAAACTTCAAAGTTTTTACTCTGAATCCCTGCCTATTTCGATGGGCGCTCTTCGAAAAAACATGCTCAAATTGTCAGTTTTCCAATGGTCTATCAATTTTTCTTTTTAAAACTCATATTGGAAGAGTAGGTACCTAAATCAAGTTTTAGTGCCAAAAAAAACGTGTGTTTTACTAAAAAATCGAGTGTTATACGTGGTTTATCATGGTCACCCTCGATCTCAAGATGAATTGACAAGTTTTTGGTATCATTAATTTCCTATGCATAGGAATTACATGTAACTTCATGCTGAATCCAATGGTGATACTTCTTGACAGCAAAATAGTGGTTATTTCGATGAAATCCTTCATTTTTCGTTCCAAAAATACGCATTATTCGTAAATAAGGTACTGAGCATAAAGTAACACCTTTCTACTAAATAACAACATCATCTTATTTGTGTTACGTTAAAATTCAATCTTATGGGACTCAAACAACATTGTTTCAGTAGAAAAAAACATTGTAAATTTCATACCTGGAGTTCGGAGGTTCATTTCATTGATCAGCTTCCACTATTTCTTCAAAAACCCACTTTCTATCAGTGAGTAGTATCGCCATTGAATTCTGCGTGAAAAATTACTGAAGAAATGATACCAAAATCGTGAAGTCATCTTGAGATCGACGGGTGACCGGACTCTGCGTAAAACATTCTATTTTCTTGTGAAAAGCTTCAATTTTATCGAAAAAGCTTTCAGGTCAAACGCAGCAACCCAATATTGTAGTCAACAAATCAACTTTTGCCCATGTCACATTAGTAATCAATCACCCCATCTTACGGTAAATAGTTTGAGGAAGAGAGGGATGATGTGAACTTCCTTGACACACTCCCCGAATAAATAGACAAAGCTCACTGTAGTGATAATGGAATAATCGTGTATTTGTGAAAAAAAAAAAAACAAAGAGAAAGATCGAAAATGGCATCTGTTAGAACATAAGTAAGTAAATATCAAAAATTTACTTTTCATTCGAAAAACACTTCATTCCTAGAGACGACTCGCTCTTCGAGAAAGAGGGGCTCAGCACAACGAAAAGAAAGTTTGAGAATGGATCCAAGTGATTAGCGTGAAAACTGGTCAACAAATGAAAAATTTAGTAGGTTTCACGTGAACGGCACAGGTTACCCTTCAGTTCGAGTTCACAACCCTGCCTTCGACGAGTGCAGAAAGTTCATGAACCCAGGTGCAAAAAGTTCATGAACTGGAAGCGCTGGAACGCGGTTTATGTTTGCAAGTTCTCGAACTCGGCGCCGCTGGAACGCATCAGTTCATGAACTCAACATGCGCGCGGGTTGTGCGCAGGTTCGGTGTAAGAAAGTTCATGAACTGAGAGGCGCTGGAACAAACCTTAGTTAACGTCAGGTTTCAGCGTTCAGAGTCCACTAATCGGGAAGCAACGTTTCCGTGAAATGGGAGATGTCGAGACAAGCTCCTCCTCTGTCAATTTCCTAGGAATGATCTACCAAGAAACGTTCTTCTACCTGAGCCCGGTGACCACCACCACTCTCTTGGCCAAGGTTGCCAGATCTTCAAGTGGAAAAAAAACAATAATTATAAACGTCTGCCAAGTGGGTGTGGCACATAGCTTCCTCGTATCCATAACCCGATTGTATAGATGATCCGATGCATAGTAGTTAATCTCAAAACACCAATCTCTAAGTACCTTTCACTACCCTCTTAGGGAACCATCTATACGCTAATCTGGACAATCCTAGAAAATTTCATCAGATTCGGATGAAAAATTAAGTGAGTAGGTGTATGTGATTGGATCAAAATTATACATAGCCTCTAGCTAAGGTTTCGAACCCGCGACCTTAGGAGCTCAGATCAAGATTTTATCCTCTGAGCTACCGAAGCCTTGCAATTAATGGGATTTGAGATTCTCACAGGAGACCATCACTCTATGAATGAACCCCTCTATGAAAAACAATTCTCTGTGATTTTCATAGGGGACCATCTAAACACTACTCTGTAACATCCCTGAAAATTTCATTGAAATCGAATGGAAAATGTAGAAGTTATGGCCGTTTTTTTTTTTTTTTTTTTTTTCGAATTAACTCCCCTCAAGACAAAATGTCTTTGGTGACGGAGGGGGCACGCCATAAATTTAAAATAAATCAAATATAATAAATATAAATAATAATAAATATAAATAAATCAAATATAATGGGGAGGACGCCCAGGACTCACCCGACGCCGGCCCTAGGGATAAGGGAAGATGAGGAAGGTGGGGGTGGGAGAGAAGGATGAAGGGAAGTGCCTCTATAAAACGACCACCAGTTCAAATATGAGCCGAGCAGGACACGGGTGGTGATACCACGGAGTACGCCTACCGAGATGCCCAACTCGCGCAGCTCCGTGGCACTTTTCCCGCACCACACACCGCGCCATGACAAGGTTGCAGCCATCACCCTGATGTTGTTGGGTGCCACTCCTTTTAGCTCCGACACTGCTTGCCGTAAATCATTTGTGTCATATTTCCTTATCTTGGCCCGCCAAGTCTGCTCCATGTCCAAGCTGCCATTGACAACTTGGACATCCAGGATAATGCAAGACTGGTCGGGCTTGACGGCAACAATGTCGGGCTTCTTACCCTGGTCACTTGGCATGTGATACAATCTCTCTCTCTCAACATCCCAGCCGCTAGATGACAAAGCACCTGCTATCTGCTTGGCGACCGCATCATGACGTAGAATGCGGCCACCATGAGTCCGAGGACACTGCTGCACTACATGATATAAATGTTCATTTCCACTACGACAGGCGCGGCAAAGGGGTAGGGTTGTCCCGCGACTACCTCTTGAACACCTCACCGCAGTTGGCAAAGATGCCACGCGGATGGCGTGAAAGTGTCGGTAGTCGCGGGCCCCAATGCCCTCCGAAGCCCAATCTACCCATTGGGATGAGAGAAGGCTTTCGGAGCACTGTCGGAGTTCTTTACCATCTACTGATTCATGCAGCGCAGCAGCGAACTCAGCAGACGAACTGGGTTTGGAGCAGATGGTGTTGCTCGGTCGCACCATGCTAACTGCTGCCTGACAAAATCAAGATCAGCAGCCGCACGGGCGACCTCCCAGCTCGACCCTTGAAGGGCTAGCAGGCGCTGGCGGCGCAGAGAAGGGATACATGCCGAGAGAGACACAATGCCAAGCCCACCGGATTTGACCGGTGCATGAACATAGGCACTTGGGACACCAGGTGGGAACTTCAGCCAAGAGCGCACAGCAGAGCGAACTTCTCGATCTAATTCTTGCAGCCTCCCCGCCGTAAGCCTGCCAAAGACTAACCCATAGGTTAGCTTCGGCAGTAAGTACGTGCGAAGGAGGCGCAGCTTCTGCTGTGGCTTCAATGGAGCCTTGGTAACGCGAGCTAGCGCTCTACCAAGGTCCACACGGCTGGCAGTTATAGTGGCCACCCCCATGAAGTCGACTCCAAGGTACCGCCAAACCTCCAACACGGATCGAGATGGGATGGAGGACTGTCCAACGACAAAACCCCCATCCACAACTTTCACCTTATGTTGGCGACCTGACGGGACCAAGGAGACCGACCCACACTTATCAGGGTTAACCACAAGTCCACACCCGGCTAGCTGCTTAGCAAATGCATTGAGGGCGATCTGCAAGCCCTCACGGGTTTCTGCGAGTAGGATAACATCATCGGCAAAAGCCAATGCTCCTACTCGCACCCCAGGGGCGAGATCAAACCCTACTTCTGTGGGCAGCTTACCCAAGGCCGTATCCACGACCAGGTTGAAGAGAAGTGGGGATAGGGGATCCCCCTGGCGTACCCCACGCCCGATCCGTATATCCCCTGACACCTCACCTCCTGCCTCGAGGACCGTCACGCCTTCCTGGTACAGACAGGCCACATACTCGATTAACCGAGATGGGGCCCCGACACCACGAAGGCAATCGGCCAGGGCAAGGTGACTGACTGTGTCAAAGGCCTTAGCGACGTCCAGAGCGGCGAGATGGAGTTGCCGGCGTTTAATACGGGCCAGCGAGATGACAGTTTGGAGAACTGTAAGGTTCTCCGCCGTGCCATCCGCTGGCCGAAACGCTCTCTGGACATCACCAATGACACCAGCCACCTGGAGGCGAGATGCCAGTACTTTTTGGAAGTGGCGGAAGACTACCGAGGACACTGAGATCGGTCGATAGCCTCCAGGCCCACTTCCCCCTTTCTTGGGAATAAAAACGGTTCGGGTACGGGTTAACGCTTTCGGGGGTCTTCCCGCAAGCATGAGCAGGTTGAGGATGAGCAGCTTAATCGTATTCGGTGCTTTATTCCAGCGACGGGCAGAAACACCATCCGGTCCAGCGGATGTGGAGTTCTTGACACGGCACTTGTGTGCCTCGTCAAGTAGCACCGGCGAACACAAGATGCTACGTAAGGAATCCCTGGTGGAGACTGGGGGAACCACTCGCTCCATCCTTTTAGGCCTACAGGCAAAAATTCACTTGTCGGATTACAAAACCTATGAGTGTTTGATAAAAATCTCGTTTCAAGTTCCATTTTTACCAGTTTTTCCGATTTAAAAGGATGTTTTTCCCCATTATGCTCTTTTCAATGGTGAATTAGATTTTAATTAGCATGAAAATTCAGAGTTATCGCCATTTTGCGGAGATAAGGTCGAAAACATCTCAGAAGTGAAATATCTCGAAAAAGAAGCCTCTAAGAAAATTAGTACCTAAGGCATTTTTTTCTGAAAATGAGCTCTAGAATCAATTGCTGGCCTGTGACCGTCATGAAATGTAACACCCTGTATAATGAAAAAAAAGCACTGTTGTAAAATGAAAGCGTTTGGAGCTTTGCTTTTGATTTGACTCTGCTGAGAGGACACTTAGGGTCGGTTTATCTGTCACCAAAGTTAACGGAGGTTTATGTATCCCACTGTTAACTTTAACGATGGGATAAGTTATGGATACTATAAAGGTGCTGTTTATCAGTGCTAAATTAACCCACTGGTAACTATTAACTGGCTGGTAAAATTAACTGTCTGTTAGGCCTGTCTGCATGGAAGAAATACTTCTTCCATGCAATAAAATCTAGCTTCCTCCACATAAAAAATCGTTTTCGCAGTGTGTTTTGCATCAGAAAAAGAAGAAATTAAAAGAGGATGACGCAATGTGCTTTGTTTTTTTGTGTTTTCTTTTCTCGATCTCGGTACTTACCTATTTCCTTCTTGGCACGGCAAAACCTATTGTTTTTTGTTGAAAATTGTCTGGTCATAACAAGATCCCGTCCACCGAGCCACTATGTCCAGAATTTTCAAATTTGCAGACGAAATAGTTCGTACGTTAATAGAGAAGTAAAAAGGTACCCTTTTCGATTTCGAAAATTTTCGGCGTGTGACCATCCTGGCGACTGAATTTTCACATGCGTGCAGTCCATAGCTCCAGGAAACCTGGCTTTTTTTGTTTTTTAAATAGAATTCCATCCGAGATTGAAATAATACTTCCTCGGTTGCTGGTATTCTGATAAATTGGGCGGATAGCCTGGCAGTTCACCTGCTTGACAATTTTACAGGCAGAGCTTTTACTGACGCCACAAAAGTCGCCGACAGACACCAACATGGTTTTTTATTCTTTTATCCAATCAAAATCTCATCAAAAAATCGCAATCGTCCCACTTCTCCAAATGGTCAATTCGCGATCTATGTTGCCGCCTTTCTTCCTTCCGCCTTCTTCCCCACTGCAGGAATTCGACCATAAACACACATCTTCGTCGCTGCTGTCTGAAAAAGAGCCCCACACATCCATTTTCGATTGTAGCATAATTCACTAACAATCAACAACGCAATTTGCAAAAACGAACGTTCTGGGAAACAAAAACACGAGAAGTGACTCTTTGAGGTTAAAAAGCCTTGCATAAATCGAGTTACCCCCCAGTAGCTTTTTATCCGGTCCTCGGACGACCAGTTAACTTTAAACTACGGATAACGCCTATCTGGGGACTGATAAACGCGTACGATTGAGTTACCCGATGACCGTCGGATAAATCTGCTTTACCGGGGGGTAAAATGTGACTGATAAACCGGCCCTTAACGTTTAGGATTCAACCGGCCATAAACCATATCACGAAATGGCGTTAAACTAAGGTTACCAGCTGGTGAAGGAGATCATAAAGAAGAGATACAAAGAAGAAATAATCAAAAAACTGATATCGTCTTCATTGAGCTATTCATTCTAATGTATTGTGCTTATAAAGATACATTGTTCTAATGAAGGGTTGTGCTAATAACCTTAATATAGTGCTGGGAAGAAAAAGTTGATGCAAATTACCAGTAGAATCGATTCCTGAAGTATTGCCGATTGGTTTCCTGTATATCTAGTCTGTTATAATATTGTTCTCTAAAATGCATGTAGGCCTAAAAAACACCTCATATTAATATTTGAGTTCCCTTATTGACAAGAAGTTGAACATTTTCCGCTTAAAATTAGCCCAAAATTTGCGGAACTATCTCTGACCAGTAAGGGCCGGTTTCACCAACATTTTGATCGGAGTTCGAGGGCCGATTCAACTACTGAACCGAGAAAATGGGTTTCACCAGAGGCGATCAACGCCTTCCTCGGTTCATCCGGCGTTTGGCGCTGATCGCTCAATTTTGGCTGGTTAATCGGTTTGATCTTCGTTTAAAGCGACGGACGTGGACGCCATTGTTATTTTTCCTATTCCGTCGAGCTGTTTTTCGTCTGTGTTTTGCTGGAGTTTTTATCATGTCACGAGCTTTGGTGCGCACCTTCTCGTAGGTATCATACGGGAGTGAGAAAGGACAACGAAATTGTGAACCATTTCATTATTCGCGGTCCCTAACAAATCCATCGCAGGACGTCGCTATTTCAGCCTACAAGTTTCGTTACCATCTCAGATATTTCCGTTTCCCAGTTGCTGTGTGCATTTTACGTACCTATTGTGAGTAGTTGCTTTTGCTGATGTTAATCATTATGAAAATAAAACTGTTACATACCTATATGGTATCTGGTGAATACATATTTTTTCGCAAGATCCCCTCTTCATATTTCCTTTTTTCTCGTTAGGTGTTTACTAAAGATTGCTTACTTACGTCGTTTATATTCTTGTATAGTTGTTTGATTGAATGATTATTCTTATTATTTGATTACGCATTACCTATCTCAAACAATTATGCCGAAAATTCTTTTCTTATTATTTACCTACGAATTTATTTTTGTTTGCACCATAATCAGCATAGGTAGGTAGGAGAAAAAAGAACCGATTTGTTGCAACATAAGATTGACTTGGAGAAATGTGTAAGCAGATGAACAAATGAATTCATACGTATCACGTTTTATTGAATACAATAATTATAATTTTAATTCATTCATTCTTATAAAATGCGTACATAGAATTTCACACAAGTACCGATCGTAGTAGTATTTCATGAATGCTGAAGTGATAATGGGTTTTCTTGACATGAAGAATGAAATTCACCTTATTTGTTCAGAAAATACGTCACACAGTTCGTAGCCTGTTATCCGAAATCTGAAACAAAAATTTGCATCCGCACATTATTAAGCAGTTAGCTATGTCTACTAGGTAGCTCAGAGTAGTTGAAAGTAACGGTGAGTAGGTACCTATATGGTTTAGGAATCATGCAGTAAGGCACATTTGTAGAAAAACCCAGAGAGCCTGGAAGAGGGAATCACCAGGGATAAAAGCAGGTAAATGTACTCACGTTGATGAAGTAGGTAGACGTCCAATCGAAAATCTGAACTCCAACAATCATAATGAACTCATGAACAACACAAATGATAGCGCTGAAAGAGGATAGTTGACGTATTGATGAAATATCGCGGATTGAATGAAGTCATAACTATCGAAAAAGTGATTCTGCGGGAAAACTGTCACAAAACAATATCGTTATCTCTCGTATCACCTTCCAGATCAGAGTTGTACGACGATTTTCGATGCTTCGATGGTGAAGAAGAAGTTTACCAGAGATCAACGAAAACGCCGTTCCTGAGAACCCGTTCAACTTGGTGAAATCGAAACAAATTTTGACTGGAGATCAATCTCAGTTTACTTTAAACGCAGTTTTCGTCGAACGGAGTTAATGGATTGTTGGTGAAACCGGCCCTAAGACACGTTGAGAATCTCGTTCGGAGGCTTGAGAAAGTTGCGACACCGCAGCTAGACGTGTCGATAAGTAGGTATCTACATGTTTTTTTCCTCATCAACAGCTCTCTCGGGTTTTTCTCCGTTTATTCCTTCACGATGCACATCCTCGATATACATCACATAAATATAAGTCAAAAGCTCACGCGAAACCATTAAGAAAAAAATGCCTGCCCTGTTCCGCCAAACGAGGTGAAAGTGGTTCTGATTAAAAGGTTTTTCAAGGTCCCAATTACTCCTGTAGGCGTCTATTGGTTTCAGAGCATGTCGCGCAGAGAAGTTTTACCTCCTTCGCTTCTACATATGCAAAAGGGCTCATAACCGAGTTTTCACTTCGAAGAAAAATCCATTTTTAATCCCCCGGACATTTTTCACGCTTTTTCTTTTTTTTCTTATTTTGATGGTCTACCCTCGTTTTGTTCCCCGTTTTAACCGGGCAAGTAATCGTTGGAAAGTTGATCTCCCGAGTGTCGGATTTCGACGTGGACGTTGAAGATGGGAGTAATCGGCTCGACGAGGTGAAGTCAAGTTTTAAACACTACCAGCGGTGTGCGCAGTAGAAATGTAGGTTTTTTCAATTCATTTCCACGAAATTTCAGTAATTACCTGTGATTTCCAGTTATAGGTATACTATCTGGTGATAGAATGCTTCAGTTTAAGATCGACAGAAGCGTTCGAAAAGCTCTTGGGACTCCCAGGTTTTGGCCTTATCTTTGCAGGTGTTCTTGGAGATGCCTGTGGCTAGCTAGGGTCCAATAAATTTGCTCATTTAGCCCTCTTTTACCAAGATATCCCCTTTTTCATTCCCGGACTGATTGTCATGTAAGGGTATCCATACGTTACAACTTTCATTCATATGGGTATCCATTTTATGGAAACCTCCAATGAGCCTCCTAGATTGAAGTGTGGAACAGTTTTCCACGCTGAATCACGTGGTGATATCCAATTTTGCTTCCGAGTCTACCAAGGTAGCGGAAGCTTTGTTTTCACTTTTCAAGGACGAAAAAAAAAGTTCTCCAATATCAAAATTTTCACTCGCGTTTTAGACCTTTCTGAACAATTTTGGTTCCGTGTCTGTGTGTCTGTCATGAATTCCTTGTAACGCGCATAACTATACGAAGTTATTGTCCGATTTCTATGAAAGTTTCAGGGATTGTGCGGGTTGGTGTGTAGACGGCCCCCTATGAAAATCATCATCCCCGGACTGATGGTAGCCACTGCGCATGCGCAAACATAAATTTCCTTGTAACGGCCATAACTTCTACATTTTCTACCCGATTTCGATGAAATTTTTAGGGATTACGAGGATTAGGTTGTAGATGGTCCCCAATGAAAATCAAGGCCTTAAAATTTACAGAAGCCTCTGCGCAAGCGCATACGTAAAATCCTTGTAACAGCCATAAAATTTACATTTTTCATCCGAATTTGATGAAATTTTCTACGATTGTCCAGGTTAGCGTGTAGATGGTCCCCTATGAGGGTAGTGAAAGGTACTTAGAGATTGGTGTTTTGAGATTAGCTACTATGCATCGGATCATCTATACGACTATACAGGGTGTCTACACTTTCGAGGGGCATAACTTCAGGGTTCGATTCTACAAGGTATTTCCAACAAAAAATGTCTCTTAGCAATTTTCTCTTAACCCACTCAAAATTCCTTTTTTCGCACTTTAAAGTTTTCCTTCGCGTTTTCGACCTTACGGCACTGATATCGTCATAACTCCCTTATTTCTCCTGAACATTCAAATCTGACTACACCGTTAGAAAGAGCGTTAAATTCCTAAGCTACCTATTGCAAAATAAAAATCTTTCAGCAATAAAATAGTTTCAAAAAATCGAGTCAAAAGCCAACTTTAAAAAATTTTCGAAACTTGAATTTCTTCGACCAAAGTTTTCCCTCTAAATCCCTGCCCATTTCGAAGGGCGCTCTTCGGAGAAAACATGCTCAAATTGTCAGCTTTTCAACGGTCTATCAATTTTTCTTTTTAACATTCAAATTGGAAGAGTAAATTAAGTTTGAATGCCAGAAAACGTGTGTTTTACAAGCAAATCCAGTGTTTCAAGCGGTTTATGGTCCTCCTCGACCTCAAGATGGCTTGACGATTTTGGTATCATTTCCTATGTAATTTTTTTACGCTGAATCCAATAGTGATACTTCCGAATGATTCCGACTGCTAGAAAGTTGATTTTTCGAAGAAAACCTTCGTTTGTCGTACATAAAATACGCATTATTTGTAGATATAGTCGTGAGCATAAAGTAACACCTGTCTACTCAACAAAACACTTAATTTCTAGCTGATTGAAGTTTTTGTTGAGTTCAAAGGTGTTACTTCATGCTCACTACCACATTTACGAATAATGTGTATTTTATGTACGAAAACCGGAGGTTTTCTTCAAAAAATCCACTTTCTAGCAGTCGGAATCATTCGGAAGTATCACTATTTGATTCAGCGTAAAAAATTACATAGGAAATGATACCAAAATCGTCAAGCCATCTTGAGGTCGAGGGGGACCATAAACCGCTTAAAACACTGGAATTGCTTGTAAAACACACGTTTTCTGGCATTCAAACGTCATTTACTCTTCCAATTTGAATGTTAAAAAGAAAAATTGATAGACCGTTGAAAAGCTGACAATTTGAGCATGTTTTCTCCGAAGAGCGCCCTTCGAAATGGGCAGGGATTTAGAGGGAAAACTTTGGTCGAAGAAATTCAAGTTTCGAAAATTTTTTAAAGTTGGCTGTTTGACTCGATTTTTTGAAACTATTTTATTGCTGAAAGATTTTTATTTTGCACTAGGTAGCTTAGGAATTTAACGCTCTTTCTAACGGTGTAGTCAGATTTGAATTTTCAGGAGAAATAAGGGAGTTATGACGATATCAGTGCCGTAAGGTCGAAAACACGAAGGAAAACTTTAAAGTGCGAAAAAAGGAATTTTGAGTGGGTTAAGAGAAAATTGCTAGGAGACATTTTTTGTTGGAAATACCTTGTAGAATCGAACCCTGAAGTTATGCCCATCGAAAGTGTAGACACCCTGTATAGTCGGGTTATGGATACGAGGAAGCTATGTGCCACACCCACTTGGCAGACTTTTTTTTTTTTCAATTTGACTTGATTATTTCAGCTCAATTTCTTACAAAATTTCTTTCTTACACCCAATTTACCCCGTCATTTTCCAGTTTATGTAGTTGATATTGGTACCTAGTTATTAACTACAAATTGTAGGTAGGTACCTAATTGATTTATCAAACAATAACTAGGCAATTAATCAAAAGTAATTCATTTCTCCAATATGGTGTGGCGCACGCATTTTAAATTTTTTCCTTAAAAAATGCCTTGAAAAAGAACAAAATTCGGTTCACACTCAAAATTAGAGCCCTCTCTACAGAAAAAATTACAGGTGATGAGGAAAATTATCAGTTTTCCAATCCTGCTAAATACCACGTTACAACAACTAAAACTTTCTCAACTAAAATTCCCATCAATCATACGTCACCAAAAAATCCCCCCAGCCCCACCACGTTGACAGTGCAACCAACTTCAACACACCAAAATCCCACATTTGCTGGTATGTGGATTTAGTGCCCCAAGCTGTCGTTTTACCCTAGTTTCTCACACGTGATGACGTAGAGATGTATTGGCGGCACAGTAATAAACTGTCGAACTAATCCCTTATTCATGATAACATTTTAGGTTATTTCTGGCTTTTCCAAATCAGAGGGTTCCTAAACACGATTCATGCGTTTTTTCTCCCGATTTTCGTTTGATTTCACACCCAATTAAAGTACCTAATTGGTTATTAAAATTCCAAAAGTGAAGTAATTCTCCCCGAAAAAATGCAAAATTAGTTGTATTAATAATTTTAAAATAAATTGAGGGTGAGACAAATGAAGTCCTGGGTTCTTTGTAACAGCTTTTATTCTGGGGAGCTTTCAACAACCCTCTGGTTGTTATCATCAGCCCTACAACAACTCTTATTAATTTTGGAGAATGGCTTTAGATGGATGTGTGGTTATAAAAATTCTATGGAAAATGGTGGAAAATGAAGAGTGGACTAGAAAATTTAGGAAAATTCGACTTACTCAACAGCAACAAATGTAGAGTCCTTGGGGGGCACAACCAGACAATTCAAACAACCCACAAGGACATTTGTTGCTGTTTGGTAAGTCGAATTTTCCTTAATTTTCTAGTCCATTCTTCATTTTCCACCACTGTCCATAGAATTTTTATAACCACACATCCATCTAAAGCCATTCTCCAAAATTATCAAGAGTTGTTGTCGTAGGGCTGATGATAACAACCAGAGGGTTGTTGAAAGCTCCCCAGAATAAAAGCTGTTACAAAGAACACAAGACTTCATTTGTCTCACCCTCAATTTATTTGAAAAAAAAAGGATAGTCCTACGCAAGAATATATGGGTCATTTCAAAATTTGGGGTTATTTTGTCCTCGAACTTTTCCATAAATTATTGTTGAAGTTTTTATGTTTTTTCTCCCGTAAACGTCCTTTGTTTTGGCCACTGAGGCAGATCCTGAAGTGGGCGCACAGTTTATCAAGTAGTTTCAAATTTATAGAATTTTGAATTTTTTTCCATAATTTCGACTTTGTAGGGAGAGAGAAAACCAAGTGTGAGTTGAACTCATGAAACCTTTTTATTCCTTCAAAATACGAGAATCTTAGTTTAGGAGTCTCTTTTACTTATCGCAATCACAGTCCGAAGCTATAATCTAGAACATCAGAATTATCAGGTTCTTCAAGTCTTTCAATCAGTCTAATCTTTCGTAAAATGTGGGTTAATGAAAAGTCAGAATTATATGACCCAGCGGTGTAAATAGTTCAGGTAACTCTTAAAAATGTAAACGGCTTTGAAAAAAGAAACTTCTCTCCCTGCAATGCCATCTCTCTTCCTACAAACCAGCCTCTTCCCAGAAGTTGTAGGTAGAGATGTTGTTGGGAGAGAGATTTGTGAGGTTATCACCATTATTGATTCTGAACGTTAGAAAAAATACATAACACTATGGCATTCATAATTGTAATTTGAGTTTAATTAAACTTAGTTGAACACTTACCCTGATGAGTGAGGTGGTTGTAGGGATGGAGAAAGTATTAACCTACTCTCAAAGCTTCAACACTTCACAACATAACCCACACAACTGGTAGCTTGGAAATTCAACAAACTTCAGTAGCTTCGGAAGCCATCTTGCAGCAGTGTTCACTTTTGTTTTTCATGACACAAAATAATCGTTTTCCAGGAATGGGCAGGCATTTCAAAAAAATTGTAGGGAGAGAGAATAAAACCTTGTGACAGCATCAAAACATAGCAAAAACCCTTCCAATTCATGGAATTTTCGTTCGTTTCTAATTTATTCCTGAAGAGGAGAGTATCCTGGACCAATAACGTTTTTTACTTAAATTAAAATATGAATATAGAGTTCTCCAAAAATTTTCAAAGTTCCCAACCTACCCTCTGTGACAGGTGTAGGGAGAGAGAATTGGGATCATTAATGATTTTTAATTATCTGAGTTAATTGATTAGTGAAATTCGTTCTATGTGATCTTTGTAGACACCAACCTGCTGTATCTCCCTGAAAAAATTCTGAATTTCCAAGACAAATAGAGTGTTCACAAAAGCTGCGTGACAAGAAATAACCCCAAATTTTGAAATGACCCATATGCTAATAATTTTAATTACTTAATAGGTACCTAATTGAAAAAGTAGTCGTTCTTTCTTACCAATAAAAATAGTTGGTCATTTAACTGTAACTATTAACTACTGTAATTGGTTATACAGAAGTTATTAATAACCAAAAGTAATTAATAAGGCCAACTCCGCTTGATATGTGATGGGGATGAAAGGACGGCTGCAGGCGGGGAGCAAAAGGAAGAAATAAAGAAGAAAAAACACGCCAGTTTTTTTCCACCTCGTTCCTTTGAACCCGGAGGGCAAACCCATATCTCGCCATCTAATTGGAGGTTCGAATCCGATGAACCGTTCCATCGATGACTCGGTCACGGTATAACTGGAACCCCCTCCACAGGCCGGTGTCCGTCAACCGGCCCGAAGTCAACCATTTCTGCCGGCAGGTAGTTCTTTCGTCGACAGACCGCTCCGACAGTTCCTCGCTGTTCATTCGGAATCAGGATTGCCTTTGACTTTTTGCCCGATCGAGCAGAGGTCGGGAATGAAGTGGTCCATCATCTCGATTGAGCGAACCGGTTTATTTGCGAGGGCTGTTTCCGATTGGCAGCGTCAATGCGCGAATGTCCTGGCCGTGAAATATCGTATTTCTTTTCAGAGATTATCGTGCTCATCCATTTAGCGAATTTTCAAAGAAAAATGTACTTATACCACTAGAAAAACGCTGCAAATTATTACTCAATGGTTTATTATTGGTTTATTATTTCCAATAATAAGCCTATGTGATCGTATCGCAAAAAAATTTTATAACCCCCCCTCAAACTTTGTCACTTTACGTTTCAAGGTGCGTAGAATCCAAATTTGCAATGTCCGTCCGCCGTCCGCCGTTCGCCGTCCGGGCCATAAAAGGCCTTAGAATCGGTCTAAAAAACCCGTTCTTTCGCACATAGACTCCATTTGGGGTCTAGTTGGTCCTAACGTCGAACTATTCCGATCGCTTAATTCGTATAGAAGTTATGGGCAAATAACCGGCCAAAAAAGAGGTTTTTGCTTAAATATGCATGGGGTGACATTTTCAAAGTATTTTTCTTCATGTTGGATGGTTGGTGGCTTTATAGACGATTATATAGAAAAAATAATAAACCATTAAAATAATAAACCATAAAAATAATAAACGTACGACAAATCAGAAACACCAGTGTGAATCGCAAAAGAGGCCTAATCTCCGTTCAAATTAAAGCTGACCGAAATGCCATCGATGTTTTTCTTCATGGTGGATGGTTGGTGGCTTTATAGACGATTATATAGAAAAATAATAAACCATTGTGTAATAATTTGCAGCGTTTTTTTCTATATAGATCACTCGTCTACAAAATCAAAAAAAAAAAAAAAATCAAAATCACCAACCATCGATCGCATTTCGGTCAGCTAAATAAATATAAACCCTAAATATAATCAATATAAACCCTTAAATTTTCGTAGGGAGCGAACGGTTTGTCCTACAGAGCTCCGCGTGGTCTCAAAAAATTCTAAAAATTCTATAGAATCCTAAATTGAAGGAAAAACAATACCTTTATATCAAAATTTTTTGAGTTAGGGCGTTTTCAAAATTTTAAAATTGATTTTGGAACCCTTAGAAGTGACCTACATCAACCAAAAGCTTTGGGGCACAACTAGACCCCAAATGGAGCCTACATACCAAATTTCATCAAAATCGGTCAATGCTAAGTGGCAAAAGTGCCGCGTACGGCGGACGGACGGCCAAATTTTTATTCAATTTTTGGATTCTACGTACCTTGAAACGTAAACCATCAAATTTTGAGGGGTGTTAAAATGTTTTTTTCTTGGTCGATTCCAAAGGTTCATTATTGAAAATAATAAACCAAAAACGCACCTTGTAATTTTTTTTTGCAAAAATTTATTATGGCTGTTTTTTGTAGTCTTTTTTACGGCAAACTTGATGGTGACAACCAAAATAGGTAAAAACAATCCACTTTGCAGAAAAATGCCATAAAGGATACACCGTACAGGGGAAGAAAGTGCGTGAAACTCTCAGTCTCCCTCTCTCCGTCCCCGCTAGGATGTTGTGCAAACAAATCGTATGTCCGAATGAAATTACGTTGAAATTCAAAAGAGCGTGGAAGTAGGTATGTAAAACAAAAAGAACATGACATGAAAACGTATGCTAAGTGGGTGTGGCACATAGCTTCCTCGTATCCGTAACCCGATTGTATAGATGATCCGATGCATAGTAGTTGATCTCAAAACATCAATCTCTACATACCCAGCACCCTAGTCTTCTTAGGGGACTCTACTCGTCAACCGGCACAATCTCTGAACATTGTTGGAAAATGTAAGATATGGATGTAACAAGGAAATATACTTTTGAGCATGCGCAGCGGCTACTATCAGTCTGGGGCGACGATTTTCATAGGGGACCATCTACACGCCAACTCGCAAATTCCCCGAAAATTTCATCGAAATCGGATGAGAAATGTAGAAGTTATGGCTGTGGCCAGGATTTCATGACAGACACGGAACCAAAATTGTTGAGGAAGGTCTGAAACGTAAAACGCGAGTGGAAATTTTGATTTCGTAGAACTTTTTTTTCCAACCTTGAAAAGTGAAAACAAAGCTTCCGCTACCTACTTCGGTAGACTCGGAAGCAAAATCTTGATATAGTCAACTAAATTAGGTAAGTTCTTGCTGGCAATTGATTTTTACGTTCTACTGGTGGAAAGTTTTTCCATTATTATTTTTCTGGAGAGCTTTTTTTAACCTTGAAAAGTGAAAACAATGCTTTTCGCTATTGGGTAGACTCGGAAGCAAAATAAATCTTTGTGTAATAAGTTGGTACTATTGGGAAAACTTATCATGGTTCAAGAATGGCTATCAGTTAAAAGATTAGATTTCCTTTAAAATTCGCTTATTCACTCTTGCTGCACCAATTCATATTGGTTCATTTTCAATAAGCAGAGCTTCCTTCCTGCTCATCGAGGATCTTATTTGAGACATTGAAGTTGAATTGTTGGCTGATCCGAGATGCTGTCAATCTTGGTATCTACAGTTCAGAGGTGTACGTTGAATTTGGTCACTCCAAATACACTCCTGCTCAAAATTAGAGCACCACCATCCATTTTTTCGTTTATCTCTTTCCTTCTTCCCTTATAAATTTTGTATCCTGGACTGTCCACCAAGGAGCCTAAACATGAATCCGATAGAGCATGTTTGGGACACGCTGAAAAGAAGAATTCGAGCCAGAGATCCACAATCAGACAATCTTCAGCAGCTGGAAACAGCAGCGAAAGAGGAATGGGACAATATCCCCAGGAAGGTATCCAAAACTTGATTAGAGGCATCGGTCGATAGCTCCAAGCCCTCCATCCTAGCTAGAGGAGGTAATACCAAGTATTGAAAAGCTAAACTGGCATAATTCAAACCTTTTTTTCACATTTTCAATTTTTATAATTTTACCACAAGAAGTACATTTTTCTATAATTCATTAAAAACATATTTTTTTTCTCGAATTTGTGCCTTTTTTGGTTACCTTTTTCCTTCTGTGTTTGCAAACAATGTGTGCAAATAGATAAAAATTTGATAAAGGAGAAAAGAAGGGGGCAAACGAAGAAATAGATGGTGGTGCTCTAATTTTGAGCAGGAGTACCTATATATGCCACCTTCCGCCATTCTAAAAATCGTATCATTCCTACTTATCTCGCATTCCTATAGAGCAGCAGTTTGAAATGCCTGAAACTTTCGTCATCGTCATAGAGTTTGGTTAGTTTGGCGGAAACTTTTTCCAAAGGTGTAACCGAAGTTCTGTATCCTGTACATACGGGACGTAGATTAGTAGAATAGTAAGATCATTTCTGTAAGGAAACTTCATCAGTTGACTGTATTTTGACTGACGACTCTGGGCAAATAATGACTGGAAAAAATCCTGGTTATCTCCAGCTGCAAGATTAACGGCGAGCAGTAAATCCAACGTAGCCGTAAACAGAGATCCTTCGTATCTCCCGTGGAAGAGATAACCTACCTACCCTACTTTACCATAAATATCAAAGAAAACTAAGAGTTATGTGTTCTCATGGTGAACTTCTTTCATATGGGCGGCAGTTTCGTACTTGATTCTGTTGGTCATTACATTCCAGATTTTTATCGCCATTACAAAACGCTGCAAATTATTACACAACGGTTTATTTTGCTTCTGTGTCTACCCAAATAGTGGAACCATTGTTTTCACTTATCAAGGTTTAAAAAAAGTCGTGGAGGTTTCTGCGCATTTCAGATTTAAAATAAGGCTCTGAAAAATAGAAAAGTTCTTTCAGAAACACAAATTAGGTTATCTGTCTCAAATCCAAAATAGGTACTATCTTCCGCTATCTAGTTAACAATTAATATTCAAGCACAATAATCAAGCGGTAAAAAATAAGCTGCCGACTGGTTCTACCCAGCAAACAAGGTAGAATCAATTGGCCTGATTCGAGGAATTTAAAGACTTGGGGAGTGCAAATTGACAGAGAGATGCTGAGTCCGTAGTCACGGCCATGATGAGACGATTACCGGTTCTGAGAGGGCGCTCCACTGACCTCCTGGCCTCTGAACCAGAGTTGCTCTCCTGTCTGCTTAGTCGACCGATCCTTTGCCAAGCGCTGGGAGCAAGTCCTTAAAATGTTGTTCATGAAATTTATGTTTGCTAAATGGTTGTGGCACTTAGCTTTATCCTATCGTAACTATGGTACAGATGCTCCGATGTAAAGTGGGTAATCAAGAATTCGGTCTCCTGATATCTACTAGGTGTGATATACAGAGTGTGAGAGGTCAGCTGTGACCGCGGTCGCAGCGGCACGCGTCTTTTAGCGACGATTCTCGGACCGGCTAGGCCGGTCGTGTGTTCGAGTCTCGCCGCGGAGGCGTGTTTTCGTGCGTCCCTACCTAGCGACATGGGGAGCCTGATGAGAGAAATCATCAGAACAAATTCTGATCTTCCTTTTTTTTAATATTCTTTATTGCACCAAGTATAACTTATTAACAATATTATTTTCAAAATATGGATATATATTCAAAACTAAGATACATCACTGAGTTTTGTTGATTTTGGTGGATGTTTCACTTCACTGCTTCACAAATAAGCTAGGTCAAGTGGTTTGGTTCGCTTCAATCTTCTGATGATGTCACTTGTATCAAGGAGTTGGACAGCTTCCTCGTTGATGTGACATCTTAGCCGCTGTAGGTGTCTCACAGCTTGTCGCTTTATTGCATCGTTTATTGTTTCGATCCGAAGCTCATGATGGAGACGTTTGTTTCGAAAGTACCATGGTGCATTGACCACCGTTCTTAGCACATTGTTCTGGAATCTTTGGATGATGTCTCGATTTGACTGAGCTGTACAGCCCCAAAGCTGAGCTCCATATGTCCAGACTGGTTTAAGGACTTGGTTGTACAATGTAAGCTTGTTCTGGATTGACAACTTCGACCGTCTCCCAATTAGCCAATGCATTTTTCTGAATTTTAGAAGGAGTTCTTCCTTCTTTTTTTTTGACATGGGCTTTCCATCTAAGTTTGGCGTCTAGTGTCATGCCTAGGTATTTGGCTTCATTAGCATTCGGAATAACTTTTCCCATGAAATGTACCGGAATATGATCGATTCTCTTGTTAGTGAAATCGATTTTGATTCTCCATTTTGCTGTCCCACTTTTGTATGCTGGATATTGATTGATTTAACTTGTTGGTGGATTCAGTGTTACATTCTCCGACTGCCAAAATCGCTGTATCATCTGCGAAGGTGGCTGTGGTGTTCATTCAATTTCTGGGAGATCACTGGTATAAAGAACATACAAGAGCGGTCCAAGAACACTCCCTTGTGGGACTCCTGCATTGATTAGCTTTGGCTCTGAGTAGGCGTCTTCTTGCTTTATTCTGAAGTAGCGATTGGTGAGATAAGACTGAAGCAGCTCAGCATACTTTATTGGGAGAGTTTTGCGCAGCTTGTAGTTGAGTCCCTCATGCCAAACTTTGTCAAACGCCTGAGCGACGTCAAGGAAGACGGCTGAGCAGACTTTCTTTTCCTCAAGGGCTTGATCTTCCCTGAGAAGACAGCTGATGACGTCCGCGACGCCAGGAATGGCAGTAGGACGAAAATCCTACCATAAATGGTTGTGTACTTTACTTTTTACTTTACTATGCAGGGTGTTTGCCTTACGTAACTGCCACAGACAAGGGTTAGATTCCGACTAAAAGAAAAAAAAAGTGTCAACATTTTTTTGTTTGCTTCGTTTTGACTTTCAAATTTATTTTCGACCCAATTACAGTAGAATAATCACCTTTTTTCGTAGGGGGTGAGGAAATCTTTAAGATCCAGGGGTGGAAATTGGATCTCGTAAGATACCCGAGGGAACCGCACGCACGGGTTATGTGGGATTCAAACCCACTAAAACCTCACCTCCTTATCCCACGTTGGATCTCAGCCTGGAACTGTTCAACACATTACTTCAGGCTGAGTCCTGGGAGTCTTCTTCGTTCTCTGCTTGGGGTCCATGGTTTCCCTTCGCTGCCTCTCCCGTTCTTGAAGGATTTTTTTTCTTCATTATTTTTTTCCACAATCTACCACAGTGGTCCAGTTTTTCTCGCTTTCCAGCATCTTTCCTATGACCGCCTCTGGGGTTGTGTCCGCAGCACTGGACACCATTTTGTATTGGAAGGTCTAAAACGTAAAATTGGAAATCCTGAATTTGGAGAACATTGTTTTCTCATCTTTGAAAAGTTGAAGAATCGGAAGCAGAATCCAATTCGTGCATAAATTCGTACAAAAAAAAAGAAACACTCAAATCGGTTGAGAATTGTGGACTTCGCAGTGCGCTCAAGGTGTTGTCAGGATGAGCCTCATTTTCATTAATAAGACAAAATAACCATGCAAATTGGGTGGAAACCAAGGCCCTTGGGCAAGTACACAAGATTTTGACAGATACACACACTTATGGTTTTTTTTTACTTGTTTGTGTCAAGCAAGACGTTGTGACACCACAGAGTACTCCTGCCGAGATTTCAAAATCACGTTTTGTCGGTGCCACCTTAGTGTTATCAGCTGCTATCCTGTACGTTCAGATTCTGATATCGCCTGCCGGTTTTCTCCCTCCTGGTTCGCGACTCCTAGCTATAATACTTGCCAGATACATACTGACAGACACGAAACCATTCAGGAAGGTCTCTAAAACGCGAAATGTGAGAGAAAATTTTGTTTGGGTGGACCTGAATCTACCTTGATGGACTCGGAACAAAAATCCCAGTCTCGAAATATTCCGATTTCAGTTGCTCAACAAAATTCATCCTATCTCACATTTATTTCTTCGATTCTCGCTATTCATTGTAATACCACAACGATTTGATAACTTCACGATTCATTTTCCTATCATAAATTCACCATGTCAATTGTCGTAAAACACACATTTAATATAAACTTTCATCGTAGGTTTTAGTTGATTTAGAGCAGCGCACATAGATGATCGTATTTTTTTCTTCACATTTTCAGCACCTAGTTTCCTCTGTTATTATATCAACCTTTCGTCTATGATTTCTCAATGTCGTTTTATTATTATTTGTATTAAATCTTTCGCTATTCTTATTGTTTTTTTGTTTTTGTATTTTCAGTTACTATTTCGTTACATCCTCCAAATAAGCCATTTTTCAACAACTGTTCCCATTCTCAATCAAATCATTAGATTGTTAAAAATGGTATAATCATTCAAGTTTAGTTACCGGGAAATGGGCAAACATTTTAAAAATTTTACAATTGGATTACAGTCAATTCCTTCGCGAGAGTTATAAAATCGGTATGTTATAATGTTATTTGATTTTCAACTTGGGGAATCTTCAGGGAAATATCTGCCTGGGTGGTCTCTAGAAAGCAAATTTCAGGTGTTGATAACTAATTTATGCTTATAAGACCTCGTACGCTAAGGTGTCCCACGAGAATGTCTTTCACATCTTATTCTGCCCAAGTGGTGCACTGAACAATAATTCTACTAATTGTACAGGGTGTCTAAACTTAAGATGGGCATAACTTCAGGGTTCGATTCTACAAGGTATTTCCAACAAAAAATATCTCTTAGCAATTTTCTTTTAACCCACTCAAAATTCCTTTTTTTTCACTTTAAAGTTTTTTTTCGCGTTTTCGACCTCAAGCCACTGATTTGGTCATAACTTCCTTATTTCTCCTGAAAATTCAAATGTGACTACACCGTTAGAAAGAGCGTTAAATTCCCAAGCTACCTAGTGCAAAATCAAAATCTTTCAGCAATAAAATAGTTTCAAAAAATCAAGTCAAAAAGCAAACTTAAAATTTTTTTTTTGAAACTTGACTTTTTTTGACCAAAGTTTTCACTGTGAATCTTTGCCCATTTCGATGGGCGCTCTTCAGAGAAAACATGCTCAAATTTTCAGCTTTTCAACGGTCTATTAATATTTCTTTTTAATATTCAAATTGGAAGAGTAAATGAAGTTTGAATGTCAAAAAACGTGTGTTTACATGAAAATCCAGTGTTTTAAGCGGTTTCTGGTCCCCCTCGATCTCAAGATAGCTTGAAGATTTTGGTACCATTTTCTATGTAATTTTTTACACTGAATCCAACGGTGATACTTCCGAATGATTCTGACGGCTAGAAAGTGGATTTTTCGAAGAAAACCTTCGTTTTTCGTACATAAAATAAGCATTATTCGTAGATATGGTAGTGAGCATAAAGTAACACCTTTCTACTCAATAAAAACTTCAATCAGCTAGAAATTTGGTGTTTTTATTGAGTAGAAAGGTGTTACTTTATGCTCACTACCATATCTACGAATAATGCGTATTTCATGTACGAAAAACGAAGGTTTTCTTCGAAAAATTCACTTTCTAGCAGTCGGAATCATTCGGAAGTATCACTATTGGATTCAGCGTAAAAAATTACATAGAAAATTATATTATTATTGTAATGTATTATTGTTTATATTATTATAAAATTATAGGTAGCTTGGGAATTTAACGCTCTTTCTAACGGTGTAGTCACATTTGAATTTTCAGGAGAAATAAGGAAGTTATGACCAAATCAGTGGCGTGAGGTCGAAAACGCGGAAAAAAACTTTAAAGTGAAAAAAAAAGGAATTTTGAGTGGGTTAAAAGAAAATTGCTAAGAGATATTTTTTGTTGGAAATACCTTGTAGAATCGAACCCTGAAGTTATGCTCATCTTAAGTGTAGACATCCTGTATAATAATAATAATCTTTGGTTTCCCATCAAGATGGTTGATAGGAGAACAAACCTCTTGCAGCCATAAAATCTCGAAATGTTCGCACTTATTTCAATTATTGCAATCAATACCAATTGAGCTATGGCCAGCCTAAATGTCAAAGTTTCCTAAATTTCTAGTTTTTCTTCATTTTATGCCGTTGAATGATACCCCGTTTCAAACGTTTGGCAATTGACCCAACTTAACTCTTTTTAACTCTTCTTTTAACAATTATAATAATTTACCAAACAATTATAACCAATACAAAAGAAAACTCTCAATGCCTTCGTTGCGCCTCTTCTGTGCCCATCCGTTAGCTTCATCCTTGTTAATAAATTGTTGTAATTGTTACAAATTAGGTAACTCTTAAAAGTCTGGCACTTATTTCAGTTTTTGCATCTCGTTAATGAGTAATAAGGGCGTAGTGGGGGCATGTTTAGCCGTACAATTAAAAGGTGAGGAGGAGTAATGTTTCTAAATGGAGAAAAGCCTCAATCCCTTATGAACGAAAAAGTAATAAATAGATTTCGCAGGTAATTGAATTTCGTAGATGAGGAGAGTTAAACTGTAATGAGTGCCAGAATTCCAAAATCCTGGTCACCCAAAGTTCTCTCATCAAAAATTCGGGTGGGAAATCATAGATTGAGCTCTCAGGTCATAATTTTAACTTAAAACTTCAAAATCAAAATTTCATTAGTTCACCTGTGAGTTTTTTAATCCTTTGTACTTATTTTTGATAAAAAATAAGAGGTCATCCTATATTCATACTTCAAAGTACAAAAGTAAACGTATAAAATGTTTTTCAACATATATGCGTGACATTCTCCCGAAATAACAATAAACGTCGTGGTTCTAGGAAAGCTTTACAAATTCCGCTGTCTTCGTTAATTAAGGCAAATTATTTCCCAAAGAACGAATTTCCTCTTAAAAACTCATTGTTTTCTTTCTGTGTAGACGCTGAAACAAAACACTGAGCCCGTTCTGGTTGAAGAAGTCAACGACGTTAGTTCAACTTCTAGTTCGAGAAAGTCAAAAGAAAACGCTGCCACTCAAACCCCGGGAAGATCTATAAGAACTTTACCCCCCACAAATATTAAGTTGAATGTGAGTAGATGTTTTACTCTAATTAAGCCAGTTAATTGAGCCGGGGTGGTGGAAACTTAATTGAGTGTTGGGAAAACTGGAAATACAGAATTAGTACCGCAAAAATAGATCTAAAATGGGAGAAAGAACTATTCGTTAATTAATGAATCTCTCTTAGAATGTGTAGAAAACAAATGGAGCTTTTGGCGATGGGAGAGTGCATTTAGAGGAAAAGTTCTTAATCGAATGAGGCCAACAAAGCCCTAAAATTATCTTGAAAGTCTTTGATTTGCGTCATATTTTAATCCATAAAACACGATTGGTCCCATTTGATAGGATTTAAAAAACGTTTTCCCTTACTACCAGGTCAACAGAACCTCTGTTAAGGGGGTCTCAGTCGGTCGCCGTTCGTTCCTCGTTTCGGGTCAGTATTTCGCGAAATTGAAGGGGCAAATTAACGAATTGTACCTAAATTTGAAATGTTCAATGATTTTCGAAATTCATTAGTGCACGGCCCTAGGGAATTGAAAAACTGAAATATTGCCGTCGGAATCATCAAAATCGAACATTAATTGCCAGAGTAAAATGGGATAAACTACCTGAATTAACGGATTTTTCCATATTTCTCTGGCAATTATTGTACGATGTAGATGATTCCAGCGGCAATAATTCAGTTTTTAGGCCGTGCACTAATGAATTTCAAAAATAGTTGAACATTTCAAATTTAGGTACAATTAAAAAAAAAGTTTTGCCTCTTCAATTTCGCGAAATACTGACTCGGACGAGGATTGAACGGCGACCGACTGAGACCACAAACGTCTAAATCACACCTACAGCATTAGTTCATGTATCCTCCGCTAGGGGTAGAAAAGCATTTTTCCCTTGAATCAGCTGCATCGTCTCAGTCGGTCGCCGTTCGTTCCTCGTTTCGGGTCAGTATTTCGCGAAATTGAAGGGGCAAATTAACAAATTGTACCTAAATTTGAAATGTTCAATGATTTTCGAAATTCATTAGTGCACGGCTCTAGGGCATTGAAAAACTGAAATATTGCCGCCGGAATCATCAAAATCGAACATTAATTGCCAGAGTAAAATGGGATAAACTACCTGAATTAACGGATTTTTCCATATTTCTCCGGCAATTATTGTACGATGTAGATGATTCCAGCGGCAATAATTCAGTTTTTAGGCCGTGCACTAATGAATTTCAAAAATAGTTGAACATTTCAAATTTAGGTACAATTAAAAAAAAAAGTTTTGCCTCTTCAATTTCGCGAAATACTGACTCGGACGAGGATTGAACGGCGACCGACTGAGACCACAAACGTCTAAATCACACCTACAGCATTAGTTCATGTATCCTCCGCTAGGGGTAGAAAAGCATTTTTCGCTTGAATCAGCTGCATCGTCTCAGTCGGTCGCCGTTCGTTCCTCGTTTCGGGTCAGTATTTCGCGAAATTGAAGGGGCAAATTAACAAATTTTACCTAAATTTGAAATGTTCAATGATTTTCGAAATTCATTAGTGCACGGCCCTAGGGAATTGAAAAACTGAAATATTGCCGTCGGAATCATCAAAATCTAACATTAATTGCCAGAGAAAAATGGGATAAACTACCTGAATTAACGGGTTTTTTCCCATATTTCTCTGGCAATTATTGTACGATGTAGATGATTCCAGCGGCAATAATTCAGTTTTTAGGCCGTGCACTAATGAATTTCAAAAATAGTTGAACATTTCAAATTTAGGTACAATTAAAAAAAAAAGTTTTGCCTCTTCAATTTCGCGAAATACTGACTCGGACGAGGATTGAACGGCGACCGACTGAGACCACAAACGTCTAAATCACACCTACAGCATTAGTTCATGTATCCTCCGCTAGGGGTAGAAAAGCATTTTTCCCTTGAATCAGCTGCATCGTCTCAGTCGGTCGCCGTTCGTTCCTCGTTTAGGGTCAGTATTTCGCGAAATTGAAGGGGCAAATTAACAAATTGTACCTAAATTTGAAATGTTCAATGATTTTCGAAATTCATTAGTGCACGGCCCTAGGGAATTGAAAAACCGAAATATTGCCGCCGGAATCATCAAAATCGAACATTATCGTTCGATTTAGATGATTCGAACATTATTGTACGATTTTGATGATTCGAACATTATTGTACGATTTAGATAATTCCAGCGACAATAATTCGGTTTTTAGGCCGTGCACTAATGAATTTCAAAAGTAGTTGAACATTTCAAATTTAGGTACAACTTTTTTACAAAAAAAGTTTTGCCTCTTCAATTTCGCGAAATACTGACCCGGAACGAGGAATAAATGGCGACCGACTGAGACCACAAACGTCTAAATCACACCTACAGCATTAGTTCATGTATCCTCCGCTAGGGATAGTAACGCATTTTTCCCTTCAATCAGCTGCATCGTCTCAGTCGGTCGCCGTTCGTTCCTCGTTTCGGGTCAGTATTTCGCGAAATTGAAGGGGCAAATTAACAAATTGTACCTAAATTTGAAATGTTCAATGATTTTCGAAATTCATTAGTGCACGGCTCTAGGGCATTGAAAAACCGAAATATTGCCGCCGGAATCATCAAAATCGAACGTTATCGTTCGATTTAGATGATTCGAACATTATTGTACGATTTAGATGATTCCAGCGACAATAATTCAGTTTTTAGGCCGTGCACTAATGAATTTCAAAAATAGTTGAACATTTCAAATTTAGGTACAATTAAAAAAAAAAGTTTTGCCTCTTCAATTTCGCGAAATACTGACTCGGACGAGGATTGAACGGCGACCGACTGAGACCACAAACGTCTAAATCACACCTACAGCATTAGTTCATGTATCCTCCGCTAGGGATAGTAAAGCATTTTTCCCTTGAATCAGCTGCATCGTCTCAGTCGGTCGCCGTTCGTTCCTCGTTTCGGTCAGTATTTCGCGAAATTGAAGGGGCAAATTAACAAATTGTACCTAAATTTGAAATGTTCAATGATTTTCGAAATTCATTAGTGCACGGCTCTAGGGCATTGAAAAACCGAAATATTGCCGCCGGAATCATCAAAATCGAACGTTATCGTTCGATTTAGATGATTCGAACATTATTGTACGATTTAGATGATTCCAGCGACAATAATTCGGTTTTTAGGCCGTGCACTAATGAATTTCAAAAGTAGTTGAACATTTCAAATTTAGGTACAACGTTTTTACAAAAAAAGTTTTGCCTCTTCAATTTTGCGAAATACTGACCTGGAACGAGGAATGAACGGCGACCGACTGAGACCACAAACGTCTAAATCACACCTACAGCATTAGTTCATGTATCCTCCGCTTGGGATAGTAAAGCATTTTTCCCTTGAATCAGCTGCATCGCATTATCTCAAGCTATACCAAAATAGGTAACTAAGCTTATCTCATCTGATTCAAAGTAAAAACGCTTTATTTTCCCGAGCGGAGGATTCATGAACTAATGCTGTTGGTGTGATTTAGACGCTTGTACTGAGACCATGAGAGTCTAGCCCCCAGCAATCCTTGTCAGGTTTCAGCGCTACCTCCCGCCATTCCAGTGAACTACCATTCCAAAGATTGTTGTGTAGTAATCGTTTTCGTTTCTCTTATTGTTTCTCTCTAAGAGTTATGGACCTGAAAATGATGCCAAGTGTCGAAACGTGCCAAAATTCATTCAATTTCAAAGCTGATCTCCAAAATCGTCACTGGTTCATGTTATAGAAATATCGGAAACAAAGAAGATACGAGACAACAATCTTTAGAATGGTCGTCATGGTGATCAGGAATGGTAGTTCGTTGAAGAGGCGGGAGGTAGCGCTGAAACCCGACAAGGATTGCTGGGGGCTACTCTCATACTGAGACCCCCTTAATTATGCCCCATTTACTTCCCCATATTTTTAAATAGCGTCTACTTAGTGAGTTATTCAAGTGTGCCAGGGATATGTTACCAATTCTTTGTTGTTATGTCCAGCAATGCTGCATGATCCCTTTCCCACAATATTAGCTGTCATTAGGGTAATTCAACTTTGCACCATCTCAAAAATCAGTGTAAAATTTAAAAAAAAAAACTCATTTTTGTTTCCTTTTTGTGTTTTTTTTTCTTGTTTTTTTTTTTTCTTGGGGCTAAGTCATTTAGGAGCAAAAGAGGCTCAAACAATATAATCTTTCAATAGAGTACAATGCGTTATTTCAATTTTGCACCATCTCAAAAATCAGTGTAAAATTAGAAAAAAACGAATTTTTGTTGCCTTTTTGTGTTTTTTTTTCTTTTTTGTTGGGGCTAAGTCATTTCAGAGTATAAGAGGCTCACACAATATAATCTTTCAATAGAGTACAGTGCGTTATTTCAATTTTGCACCATCTCAAAACCGGCATGAAAAGTGGACATACCGTAAAAAATTCGTACCTACTTTTCGAGCCTACCTAGTTTACAAAAAACTAACTCGAAAACTTGGAGCTTTTTTTGATATTGGGTTTTTCAGACTGTCCTCCATTTAATCACAGGTCCTCAAGACTTCTATCCGGTGTTTGAAATGTTTAAAATAAATTTCCAGCTTTCCAAAAACTCAATTCTTAAGGTTTCAGTTAACTGGCTTTCGTGTTATTATTTTATTTTAATTTAATTTTATTTTAAAATTTAATGGGGAATTTATTTGAACTTTTTAAAAATATTTTAATGTGTTCATATTTTAAATTTAAGTAATCGCACCATTCTTGAGCGCGAAATTTCGTCTCTATTTGTCAATAATTCAAAAAAAAGACATAAGTGGTGACGTCATTGCTGTGGAGAGTCGATGGTGACCAAATCAGGTCCAATACGCGTTTCCAATGTTCGTCGATAGTGGAGGCTCTCGTCGACTGCAAATGTTTGAAACTTGTAAAAAATGGTTAGTTAAAAGAATTCGTTCGAAGTAATTTGGGTTTCAACAACTGATCCAAACTTAATGCAGTCGAACTTGAACATTCTAACTGATAGGGGAAAGAGGAATGTTAGTACCCAGCTGCACCCCAGGTGTGACGGTCCTTGAGGCAGGGGGTGAGGTGTCAAGGGATATATGGATAGGGCGTGGGGTACGCCAGGGGGATCCCCCATCACCACTCCTCTTTAACCTGGTCGTGGATACGGCCTTGGGTAAGCTGCCCACAGAAGTAGGGTTTGATCTCGCCCCTGGGGTGCGAGTAGGAGCATTGGTTTTTGCCGATGATGTTATCCTACTCGCAGAAACCCGCAAGGGCTTGCAGATTGCCCTCAATGCATTTGCCAAGCAGCTATCCATGTGTGGACTCATGGTCAACCCCGATAAATGTGGGTCAGTTTCCTTGGTCCCGTCGGGTCGCCAACATAAAGTGAAGGTTGTGGATGGGGGTTTTGTCATAGGACAAGCCCCCATTCCTTCTCGATCTGTGTTGGAGGTCTGGCGGTACCTTGGAGTCGACTTCATGGGAGTGGCCACCATTACTGCCAGCTATGTGGACCTTGGTAGGACGCTAGCCCGCATCACCAAGGCTCCATTGAAGCCACAGCAGAGGCTGCGCCTCCTCCGCACGTACTTACTGCCGAAGCTAACCTATGGGTTAGTCTTTGGTAGACTTACGGCGGGGAGGCTGCAGGAATTAGATCAAGAAGTCTGCTCTGCTGCGCTTGGCTGAGGTTCCCACCTGGTGTCCCAAGTGCCTATATCCATGCACCGGTCAAATCCGGTGGGCTTGGCATTGTGGCTCTCTCCGCATGTATCCCTTCTCTGCGCCTGCTAGCCCTTCAGGGGTCAAGCTGGGAGGTCGCCCGTGTTGCTGTTGGTCTTGATTTTGTCAGGCAGCAGTTAACATGGTGCGACCGAGCAACACCATCTGCTCCAAAACCCAGTTCATCTGCTGAGTTTGCTGCTGCCCTGCATGAGTCAGTAGATGGTAAAGAACTCTGGCAGTGCTCCAAAAGCCTTATCTCATCCCAATGGGTGGATTGGGCTTTGGAGGGCATTGGGGCCCGCGACTACTGGAACTTCCACGCCATCCGCGTGGCAACACTGCCAACAGCGGTACGGTGTTCAAGGGGTAGTCGTGGGATGAAGATACCCTTTGCCGTGCCTGTCGGAGTGGAAATGAACACCTGTATCATGTAGTGCAGCAGTGTCCACGAACTCATGGGGGCCACATCCTACGGCATGATGCGGTCGCCAAGCAGATAGCAGGTGCCTTGTCATCCAGCGGCTGGGATGTTGAAAGGGAGAGATTATACCACATGCCAAGTGACCAGGGCAAGAAGCCTGACATTGTTGCCGTCAAGCCCGACAGGTCTTGCATTATCCTGGATGTCCAGGTTGTCAATGGCAGCATGGACATGGAGCAGACCTGGTGGGCTAAGATAAGAAAGTATGATAGAGATGATTTACGGCAAGCAGTGTCAGAGCTAAAAGGAGTGGCACCCAACAACATCAGGGTGATGGCTGCAACCTTGTCATGGCGCGGTGTGTGGTGCGGGAAAAGTGCCACGGAGTTGCGTGAGTTGGGCATCTCGGTAGGTGTACTCCGTGGTATCACCACCCGTGTCCTGCTCGGCTCATATTTGAACTGGTGGTCATTTTATAGAGGCACTTCCCTTCATCCTTCTCTCCTACCCCCACCTTCCTCATCTTCCCTTATCCCTAGGGCTGGCGTCGGGTGAGTCCTGGGCGTCCTCCCCATTATATTTGATTTATTTATTTATTTTTATTTATGGCGTGCCCCCTCCGTCAAAAAAGACATTTTGTCTTTGAGGGGAGATAATTTTTTTAAAAAAAGACGTTTTTCTATCTATTATGGAAAAATTTTCCAATATTTTTTCAATATTTTCAAGATTTTTTCTATATTTAATATTGAAAAACTAAAGTTGAGACTATTTCTGACTTCAGTGTTTGAAATTAAATTTAGTTAAAATAACATTTTGACTGTTATTTGAATTTGATCTAGAGATTACTTGGAAATGGAATTGTAGGAAAATTTTGCGATGGAATTCGTCAACCGGTATTAAACTGCTGATAGATGTGGGTGTTGTGGTTAGCAAGATCCCTCGCAACCGTTCAGCGACCGTTTTAAGGGAGGTTTGGTGAGCGAAATGAACAAGACAAATTGTTTGACTGGAACGCATTTATGCGGTACCTCGGGAGGACCTTGATATCGATAGTATGCTTGCAAAACTATGTATGTCCAAACCGATCAAACTCCTCTTTAAGGGCAGTTCACCCAGACATTTTTCTTTGAATTTTTGTTTAGAAAAAACTAGATTTGTTTCCGAATAAAACAGTATATTATTCAAACAAGTTTAAATCATGTAATCCGCTCAAAATTGGCTCAGAAGCCACCCGCTAGTTCTCTCGATCACCTGCCTCTTCTAATTCAGCCTTCAGCTTCTTCCGTACTATGCTCTTCCGCTTCCTTCTGAAAAAAAAAGTAAAATGTAAAGTAAAGTTGAACTGCACGGAAATGAAAACGAAAATGAAAGGAAAAAGGAATCAAGAATCCAACAACAGCTGATAAGATTATCAACACACTTATTCAAACATTTAGTTCAGTGTATCAGAACGCCGAAGTAGCGCAAAAGGTTTTTAGTTTTTTGGCTTTCTTGAAAAGTTGTACTTTTTGGAGCTTTTGACCCATCATCTCAGAGAGTACTCAACCGATTTTAGTTTTCTTTTTTTATACTTGTTCGACACATCCTAACGGAAAAATCTATGGAATTAGTTTTTTGGAATTATGCTCCTAGTCCAGTCAAATTAGCCAAAAAAGGGGGGGGGGGTTTGCATTAATTCCGGACAAAGCGAAACTTTTATGGGTGACTTGTGGGTGCCTATGGAACATGTTTTTAGTATATTCTACTAGATTCTCCTTGTGCTTACTTTTTGGTGCCCGAAAAACCGCGATTTTTCGGCACTTGTTTCAGTTTTTTGCCTATAACTCGTACACGATGCATCCTACGGAAAATTTTACTCATTCCTTTATTAAACAGGATGAATTTCTGCGTCGAATGACCACCTGAAACGTTAAGATCGGTTCAGCCGTTTGGCCGAAATCGATCGTTGAAGTTTGGCGATTTTTCCCAAATTGGTTGAAAAATGGGTTACGCTCAAGTTTCAAGGCCTGTACATCAAAAACGGCGTATCCAACCAAAAAATGTCACATACTCAAAGTTGTAGAGAATCAAATTTTGTGTAAGAAAAGCATCCCCCCTTCCTCCCCCCTCCCACCCGCCCCTACCAAATGATAGAATAACGAAACAACTTCTGAGTAAACGAAATTATGAGTATTGAAAACGGTGTTGCAATCAAAAAATGTCATATAATCAAAGTGAAACGTCTGTTGTTCAACTTACTAAGGCACTGAGGTACTTGTAATACTAGAAAAGGTGAAAGAAAAAACATTCTCCTGGTCCTAACTTTTTGGTGCCCAAAAAACCGCGATTTTTCGGCACTTGATTCAGTTTTTCGCCTATAACTCGTACACGATGCATCCTACGGAAAATGTTACTCAATCCTTTATTAAACAGGATGAATTTCTGCGTCGAATGACCACCTGAAACGTTAAGATCAGTTCAGCCGTTTGGCCGAAATCGTTCGTTGAATTTTGCCGCTTTTTCCCAAATTGGTTGAAAAATGGGTTACGCTCAAGTTTCAAGGCCTGTACATCAAAAACGGCGTATCCAACCAAAAAATGTCACATAATCAAAGTTGTAGAGAATCAAATTTTGTGTAAGAAAAGCATCCCCTCTTCCTCCCCCCCCTCCCACCCGCCTCTACCAAATGATAGAATAACAAAACAACTTCTGAGTAAACGAAATTATGAGTATTGAAAACGGTGTTGCAATCAAAAAATGTCATATAATCAAAGTGAAACGTCTGTTGTTCGACCTAAGGCACTGAAGTACTTATAATAATAGAAAAGGCAAAAGAAAAAACATCTCCTAGATTCTCCTTTTGCTCACTTTTTGGTGCCCGAAAAACCACGATTTTTCGGCACTTGTTCCAGTTTTTCGCCTATAACTCGTACACGATGCATCCTACGGAAAATTTTACTCAATCCTTTATTAAACAGGATGAATTTCTGCGTCGACTGACCACCTTCATTTTTTAGATCGGTTCAGCCGTTTGGCCGAAATCGATCGTTGAAGTTTGGCGATGTTTCCCAAATTGGTTGATCGCCAAAACTTCAACGATCGATTTCGGCCAAACGGCTGAACCGATCTAAAAAATGAAGGTGGTCAGTCGACGCAGAAATTCATCCTGTTTAATAAAGGATTGAGTAAAATTTTCCGTAGGATGCATCGTGTACGAGTTATAGGCGAAAAACTGGAACAAGTGCCGAAAGATCGTGGTTTTTCGGGCACCAAAAAGTGAGCAAAAGGAGAATCTAGGAGATGTTTTTTCTTTTGCCTTTTCTATTATTATAAGTACTTCAGTGCCTTAGGTCGAACAACAGACGTTTCACTTTGATTATATGACATTTTTTGATTGCAACACCGTTTTCAATACTCATAATTTCGTTTACTCAGAAGTTGTTTCGTTATTCTATCATTTGGTAGGGGCGGGTGGGAGGGGGGGGAGGAAGAGGGGATGCTTTTCTTACACAAAATTTGATTCTCTACAACTTTGATTATGTGACATTTTTTGGTTGGATACGCCGTTTTTGATGTACAGGCCTTGAAACTTGAGCGTAACCCATTTTTCAACCAATTTGGGAAAAAGCGGCAAAATTCAACGATCGATTTCGGCCAAACGGCTGAACCGATCTTAACGTTTCAGGTAGTCATTCGACGCAGAAATTCATCCTGTTTAATAAAGGATTGAGTAACATTTTCCGTAGGATGCATCGTGTACGAGTTATAGGCGAAAAACTGAATCAAGTGCCGAAAAATCGCGGTTTTTCGGGCACCAAAAAGTTAGGACCAGGAGAATGTTTTTTCTTTCGCCTTTTCTAGTATTACAAGTACCTCAGTGCCTTAGTAAGTTGAACAACAGACGTTTCACTTTGATTATATGACATTTTTTGATTGCAACACCGTTTTCAATACTCATAATTTCGTTTACTCAGAAGTTGTTTCGTTATTCTATCATTTGGTAGGGGCGGGTGGGAGGGGGGAGGAAGGGGGGATGCTTTTCTTACACAAAATTTGATTCTCTACAACTTTGAGTATGTGACATTTTTTGGTTGGATACGCCGTTTTTGATGTACAGGCCTTGAAACTTGAGCGTAACCCATTTTTCAACCAATTTGGGAAAAATCGCCAAACTTCAACGATCGATTTCGGCCAAACGGCTGAACCGATCTTAACGTTTCAGGTGGTCATTCGACGCAGAAATTCATCCTGTTTAATAAAGGAAGGAGTAAAATTTTCCGTAGGATGCATCGTGTACGAGTTATAGGCAAACAACTGAAACAAGTGCCGAAAAATCGCGGTTTTTCGGGCACCAAAAAGTTAGCACAAGGAGAATCTAGTAGAATATACTAAAAACATGTTCCATAGGCACCCACAAGTCACCCATAAAAGTTTCGCTTTGTCCGGAATTAATGCAAACCCTAACTGCTAATTTGACTGGACTATCCGTATTTTTTCAATTAGGTAGAAAATGGCACCAAAATAAGGCAAAAACTTCGTTTTATTTGTACTAATTTTTTGAATGACCAATTTAAAAATCTGATTCCAGGGATTTTTAGGCATACCCTACCCAAGGAATAAAAAACGTCGAAATCGGACTTGGGAGTGCAGAGATAACAGGGTCATGAATTTCGCTGTTTTTGGAGGGGTACCAACTCCCCCAGATTTTTGGAAGTTAAATCTCCCCTGATTTTTGCAATGATCTCCCCTAATATCCTCCCGTAACTGTGGTAGACCCTTATAGAAAATCTGGAGAAATATTAATTAGAGTTATTAAGTAACTAGATTTCAATTTGAGTAAATTTTGCGAAAATTGGATGATGATGGTTTTGCAGATTTACTTTCATACTTAGAAGAGTCTGGTGAAGACTAGAAAGGGACGAGTGGCGAGTAGAAACTGGCGCCCGTTGTCTTATCCGTTAAACCTGGACTCGTGAATCCCAAAATATTAAACACATGTGCTTGTTAATTCCGACAAACTTGGCGATAAACTTGGTACCACTGCTTTGTTGAATTAGATTCATTGTAATCGTGTTTATTTGTTTTTTGTGCCTCTCAGAAATGGTCAGCTTTGTAACAGTAATATAATTGAAAATGGAAAAAACTAGAAATTTAAAATACATTGAAATACGAAATAACAGAAGACGACTTGACTGAAAACATAAGATACGGCCTTGGATGATAAAAGCAGTTCAAGGCCACAATCATGGATAAAGAAAGATGTACATCATCGAGTAGTGATACTAGTTGTTATGACCCACATTCAAACTTACTAATTATTTCTTAAATAAAAGAAGTACAAAAGGATCCCTGAGTGAGCCACCACCCGTAAGGGAGGGACGAGGTACAGGGAGAACACGTCACATGACGTCACCCTTCAACCTCTCTCTCCCTCAACTAGTCTCACCGAGTATATAAGCTTACTCAGGGATGCTCTCGTATGCCTTGTAGTCCAGTCTTTCATCTTGTTCATTTTGCTCTCTACATTCTCCTTCATCAAGGGATCTCCTCGAAGTATTAGGCTCAATAGGTAAATCTCCCGCATCCCGTCCGTCGGTTTCTATGAAATGCCGGGGCTGTCAGGCTAACCTGAATTCCCAGCACTCCGCACGTCGGTCTGGCTAATAAGCCGCCGATGCGAAAGTGCTGCAAGTTAGGATAGGGACTTTTCTCTCTTCATTGAGTAGGGGTTAGAGAAAACACAAACGCCGCATCGAGAAGGTCATCTCCTTCACTCGACGACACTCAAACATAACAGTAGTAATAACTATTAAATGCCGGTGTTTATATCATATTGATGAAACGAGACAAATCTTTGCGCCCGAGAGTTCGATTACTTTAATGTGAATTCTGAGCAGATGAAATGAGAGGAAAACTTTTTTCTGGAAAGAAGGGTTTTTTCTTCTTTTTTTTTAATACGGATTTTTTTTTTCTTTTTTCATAATTATGGATTTTTTTCCTTTTTTCAAATATGGATTTTTTGTTGTTATAAATAGAATATAATGAATACTTTCCATCTAGTTTCTAAAAGTTTCCATTCGTTCAAGATAAACTTTTCAGGAAAAATCAGAAACCTGTTGCCATCTTTGGCTGTTTCAAAAATATTTTCTGTTTAAAAGTTACCTGTAGGCATCATAACAAGAAGTTATTGGCATTTTCGTCTTTCCAAAATGTTTAAATCGCTCGTAAAAATGGCGTTTTATTTATACTTACTTAAATTAAAAAAATTACCCCGAAACAACGGAAATATATATATATATTTTTGTAGAAACTTGTACCTTCCAGTTATCTTTATTTTTTATTTTGTACCTAATAATTCTCCATCGCGATCTTTCCTCTCGTATCAAATCTGAATGTGAATTTTGTAAAAACCATTAATTATTGTAGATTTGGTTAAACCGAGTGCGTAATGGTTATAGTTTTTTTAAACTCGGGATTGTTCTTAGCATGTTTCTTGGAAATTTTATTTCTTGCATTGTTCTGAATGGTACTGTGATTGATTTTCAATTCCTATTTTATGTTCTTCTCACTTTCAAGACTGCATCATTATATTTACCTTTCTATAATAAACTTTTCAATTTGTTAATTTTTTTGCAGATTATTTTTCTGTTGGCACTTAAAAAGGAAATTGCGTGTTCGAATACCTCTGGAATGGCTACAAATTTCAAAAACAAGTTAAAAAGTCCCATTTGTGCAGTGAATGAGCAAATTTCCAAAGTTTTTTAACCGAGTTTCAGCTATTCTCAACTTTAATTTTGTAGGAAATTTCTTTGATTTCATCATCTATTTTCATACAGCATTTTGTCGAAAACCTCAAAAAATATCTTACTTCCAACCATTTTCTCACTGGCCGCACTGAGCTTTGAACTCCGTATTTCTTTATAAACTTTGATGGGTGAATAGACCAAGTAAATATATGTAGCCGCCCCCCAGATAGTCTAGACCTATCTCAAGTAGGGATCTCCATGCCAAGCACCCTGGAAGAAGAGTGGCGAGGACCCTGGGTTCTCCCTAGATACTTCTTCAATCGTCAGTCGGGTTCAGGATGAGCCAGTGAACTGACCGCAAGGGGAGTTTCGGTTGTCTAGAGCTATGTAATCGATTTATAATCCGTTTTGAACCAAGTTATTGTAGAATACGGTTGTTTCTTTATACACGAGTGATTTATGATCCTGTTAACCAACTGGAAGAAGAGGAAATACCGGAGAATGGAATAAGAGGTATCCCATCTGGAAGAAGAGGAAATACCGGAGATGGGATACCTCTTATTCCATTCTCCGGTATTTCCTCTTCTTCCAGTTGGTTGTCAGGATCATAAATCACTCGCGTATAAAGAAACAACTGTATTCTACATTAACTTGGTTCAAAACGGATTATAAATCGATTACATAGCTCTAGACAACCGAAACTCCCCTTGCAGTCAGTTCACTGGCTCGTCCTGAACCCGACTGACGACTGAAGAAGTATCTAGGGAAAACCAAGGGTCCTCACCACTCTTCTTCCAGGGTGCTTGGCTTGGAGATCCTTGGGATAGGTCTAGACTATCTGGGGGGCGGCCACATATATATGCAAAAATTTTAGTTCAACAATGAAACCAGCAAACTAAAAATGATGGGAACATGCAGTGGGCGTATCTTAGACCCCTTTTATCCCAATGTGCGATTGATAAGGAAATACGGAGTTCAGCACTTAGCGCTGCTGGTGGAGGAACTGGAAATGGTTGAGTCTCCAGGCAGTCTTGTGTACAATATCCCTCAATTGTTTTAGTTCAATTTTCAACTTTCTGAATTATTTGTCTCTGGGTCTGGGAGGCGTTTTCATTAGTTTATTTATTTAACCTTAATGTTGCCATTGTTTTCGTTGTTTTTACACTTCTTATAAAATTAGGATATATTTTGTGGAAAGGCGGCCGGAAATGCCAGCCGGTCTGCAGCTTCTGAGAAGGTGAGCGAAGAGGAGTCCGCTGGGAGCCCCAGGACATCAAGACCACATCACCACCACCATCATCACCACAGGTAAACTATTCAATCAGTATGATCTGAGGGTTCTGTAAATATGTGTTGGATGTAGGTTAGTTATTGACCCTGTGTTGTGGATACTGAGCGTTCTGTGAAAGATGGCGGAACTCCATTTCCGGAAACCATGCTTTTAGGAGCTTGAAAGGCTGATTGGTCTGAAGAAGTACACTCTAGAGATACCAGAGGAACCTCTGTAAGCTTTGGCCCCACGAGAGTTATTTGACTAACCCAGCTCCATCACTGGGAAGGGGTCCCAGTGAGCGGGAGCTCACACCTCCTTCTAGGCTTAAAAGTCCAATTCCCAGGTTTATAGCAATAGTGCCAAAAATGCACGTCCTGTTGGTTCCACAAGAAAGGAAAAATCGTCTGTTACTGTGGGACACTACTTCCTACTACAAAGCTGGGATTTGCTTGGATCTTTCTAGAACTGGAACACAGGGCCATCCATAATTACCTTCCAAATGACACTATTGTTGTAGTTTCAGTGGAGTTCACAATTGAAGCCCTGAAGAACGCATATGTTGGCGTTCTTCACCTGATTTAGTTTATTTGCTTGGTTCTGCAATTACAGTGTTGTGGTGTCCTAGTGTTAATTCATAAAGTTTTCCTCAAACAAGGTGACAATATATTCGCAGTCCTGGTTTGTTGTTAGTTTTTTCAATCGTGAGGATTATTACGCTGTTATTGCCTCCCAGACACAGACCGGAGAGGGCAATATGGACATCAGATGTACTGGGCTCGAACATCCCCTCTCCAAGCAGTGATTCTTGGATCATCGATAATCCACTAATCAAATCATGACCACTGCCAATTCCATAGTGATTGGACGTGGAGCATCCATGTCTATGATATATTGCAATAATACAACATATATGTTTCGTTGTGAAATGTACAGGGGCATTTAGGTGCTATCTCCCTGTCATTCAAACCTGGATCCATACAATAGGGATATTAAAATAACCATGGTATTGAATAATGTTTGATATCACCTGTCGGATTTTCACGAAAAAGGAATTGAGAAGATCAGTGAAGTAAAAAAGTAAAGTAAACAACCATTTCAGGTTGGATTTTCGTCTGACTGCCATTCCTGGCGTCGCTGACGTCATCAGCTGTCTTCCAAAGGGAAGATCAGAATTTGTTCTGATGATTTCTCTCATGGCTTCCCATTGCCTTACCGCCCTGGGTTGAGACGAGGGGGCGATGAGAGCCCTGGCCGCCGAAAAACGCACGCTGCGGGTGATGAGCCTTGAACCCACGATCCCCGCAAATGTTGGTCGAAAGTCCACCGCCAAACAATGACGCCCCAACGACCGTAGCCACACCGCTAGAGAAGATCTAGAAGTTGAAATATCATAGAGAAAATAGAAAAAGATCGTAGTTTTGAGAATTTCACTTGGCTGAAATGGGGAAAGGTGCTGGAGCACAATAGTTTTTCTGCTCTAAACTGAGTGTGGACTGAATGGAACCTTATTGAACGGTTACAGATCTGGAGATGCCACCAGGAGCAGCCGCCGCGGGAGTCAGAGCTCGTGGAGGAGGAACGCTCAATCCCAGGTAACATTGGTGAGAAGTTCCTTTTGTTCATTTTTGTTGTATACATCGTGTAAAAGATTTTTTTATATTCAAGTTTAAGTAGTGGATGGATAATGGAAGAATTGCAGTGTAGAATTTCATTATCCTCTCAATATTTGGTAGGTTTTATCGCTACACTCAATATAATAGGAAAATTAGCATAGAATTGTAAATAATAATCAAAATTGTAAAAAAAGTGAATTCTGAGATGGATTTTTATTTTGAAGGACTCTGGAAGGTCTTCGGACTCTAGCAGTGTCTCATGCCGCCACCAGGACAACTCGACGACGCCATCGTCGACGACGCCCGGGGGCGGCGCGACGACACCAGCCCCCACCAAGCCCTCGCTTGCCCCCTCCCCATCCACTCCCCTCCTGAAGAAGAGATCACCCGGCTCCAGTGCGAAAGCCAACTCCTTCGACACAAATATTAGTGAGTATTTTGTCGGAATCTTTGATAATAGTATTGTTGGGATTCTGGGCAACAGTATTACTTGGTTAGAGTAGTTGGTATATTAGAATCAAAGAGTCAGTCTCAGTTTGTACTGCCAAGTGTGCATTCATAATTGGTCTGTTCGGAGAGGCAGTTCTGATTGGTTCGGAGGGGTTTGGAGGAGCCCGGATGAGTCCATTCGCCTCTACCCCCTCCCCTTTTCAGTTCCAAACTGGTTATGGACTGCCTCTCCGAACAGACCCAATGTCGTAGAGTCGTTACAGTATTATTCAGGACTGGAAGTAGTATTTCTGGCTTAGTTTTGCTCACTGGGCTGAAAGCTGAATCTGGGAGCCTGAGAAGCGTTCTGATTGGTGGAGCTCCAGAACGTAGTTATAGCGGAATGCAACAGATCGCATTCACGATCGTTTGTTCCCAACCTCATCACAACAAGTCACCTTGTTTATCACATATTTTGGTTTATTATTTTCAATAATAAGCCTTTGGAATCGAGCAAGAAAAAAAAATTTTTAACCCCCCCTCAAAATTTGATGTTTTACGTTTCAAGGTACGTAGAATCCGAAAATCGAATAAAAAAATTTCCGTCCGTCCGCCGTACGCCGTACGCCGTCCGCCGTACGCCGTCCGCCGTCCGCCGTACGCGGCACTTTTCTTAGCAACACTGGACCGATTTGGTTCAAATTTGGTATATGGGCTCCATTTGGGGTCTAGTTGTGCCGCGAAGCTTTTGGTTGATGTAGGTCACTTCTAAGGGGTGAAAATTAAGGGTGGAAATTTTCAAGAGTGCCCTAGCTCGAAAACTCTCGAAATAAAGGTATCGTTTTTTCACCAATTTTAAATAGTACAGAATTTTTAAAAATTTTTGAGACCACCCGGAGCTCTGTAGGACAAACCGTTCGGTCCCTACGAGTATTTGAAGGTTTTCCTTCGATAAAACAGAATCATGAGTGTGAATCGCCAAAGAGGTCTAATCGCCGTTCAAATTTTATCTGACTAAAATGCGATCGCTGTACATTTCTTCGATTTGTATACAGTTTTGCCTTCTGCGTAACCAGTAATCAAATTTCCATATCAAGCTTTCTATTTTTCGAATCGAGTGTGAAGCGTTTAGTTCTTTCTAATAAACTTGATTGTGAAGGTGTGAAGCCATTATAGTGTGGTAGGTAGTACCTACCAATAGGTAGGTGTGGTAGGTAAAAAAAATTGGTAGGTAAAACAATGTTTGTAGGTAAAAAACGCTGCAAATCATTGCTCACTGATCAGCTGAGTGAGCTCCGAAGCCATTTTCAATGCTATTGAATGGAAGTGCTCTTCCAGGCGTCTCCAGCATTCGAGGAGATATTCTTCACTCCTCACATCACTGATCAGCTGAGTGAGCTCCAAAGCCATTTTCAATCCTATTGAATGGAGGTGCTCTTCCAGGCGTCTCCAGCATTCGAGGAGATCTTCTTCACTCCTCACATCACTGATCAGCTGAGTGAGCTCGAAAGCCATTTTCAATCCTATTGAATGGAAGTGCTCTTCCAGGCGTCTCCAGCATTCGAGGAGATCTTCTTCACTCTTCTGATCACTGATCAGCTGAGTGAGCTCCGAAGCCATTTTCAATCCTATTGAACGCAGGGGCTGAAATTTGGGAGGGAAGGTCAAGGGAGAATACAGATGGTGGTAGGTGCTATTGATGGAGAACCAGTGATCTATACAGAAGGATGATCTATACAGAAAATAATAAACCTTTGAGCAATGATTTGCAGCGTTTTCTCCTTGGTGCGTTACCGGCCGCATCTAAGTAATTAATTTGATAAAATTAGTTATATTCGCGATATGTACGAAAAAATTGAGCGATTTTCAATAATACACTGGGTTTCAAACGTTTCTATGGGTGGCAGTTGTCGATTGAACATTTGAACAACTGGCGATAGGGACAACAACAATTGTATGTGGAACTTGGAGAATACCTTTCACCTCGATTGGATTTTCCAAGTAGTTTTTGCAAATCTAAATGATGATGAAACGAAAAGTTATCAATTTCTGGTCATTCGAAAGGATTTGAAAAGAAGCGGTATGAAGAGTGTGCCCTCTCCCCCCACCACTTCCATAGTAGTTCCTCAATCCTAGCTGAAAGTAGATGGCGCCTCAAAAATGCTTGCACGCCATTTTAACGTTGGCTTTCTTCTCTGTTAACTTGTCTCCGTTACTCTGTGGTTTTGCTGTATCTCACAACCTTTGTAACTGACTATTTGCAGGCATAGGAGGTGGCTACTCCCTAGGCCAGGAAAACCGATCGACGAGCCGGCCCCAGAGGATCCTGACAGGCTCCACCTCCAACCATGGCATCTCTCGGTCCCAGTCGTTCGCTCAAAGACAATCGACGAGTCAAACGCCAACGTCTGGAGGGGTACCGCCCCCTGGCCCTCTCACTTCTCCACTCGCCACGTCCGCCCCGGTGCCCCATCTGGGGCCTCTGGGATTGGACGAAGAAGAGGATTCAATGCACGAGAAATACTTCCTTTCGGGAAGAGGGAGTATGGATAGTCCAGTACGTTGAAAACTGCTCATTCATATTCTAGCGTGTCTGCTCGCTCATGAGGGGGTTAACACCACTCGACTTGCTCATGCAACTGTCTGTAATTTGTAGGGATGGCATATCGAATAAAATATATCGATAAATCGATCAAATGGTATATCGTCAATGAGATATCGATACCTTTGATATATCGATATTTCGATATATCGGAAGAACTACTCGTACTTTTAAAAACGTGTGAAGTAGGTAGGTGAATTTAAGCGTTTTAAAACAATATAAAGATAATTTAGGATGACATGGACATATCGGAGTATCTACTTGGAAAAACTTGAAGAAGTAAGTAGGTAGGTGAATTAAGAAGTTACTAACATAATTTTGGAAGAAATATTATCGATATACTCGACATATCGGACGATATATTTGAAAAAAACCTGGTGAAATAAGTATTAACCTACTATCAAAAGTTACTGGGTATGAATGATCAAAATTCATTGTTTAAAAACTGGAAAAAAAATTTGAAAATGTCATTGCAATGTTAAATTCATTTATAAATTGACAGGTGCATACTGTAGACAATCACGATCCTTCAAAATTTAAAATAATTGTTGTGAAAACTTGCTTCACTTCGTATAGTAAGTAGTTTTAATCTAGACGAGCCTCCATTACTTTTGATTCAAGTCAAGTTAATTGAGCCTTGAGAGCCACTGTAGGTGTAAAACATTCATGTACACAATCATGTCTAAGCTGTAGTCAACAGTCTGAAATCAACCCATCACGAAGGGACCTACAAAATTTGGAATAAAATTACTTGATGTTTTTACAGGTACAGGCGTCCCTTCTCGTCCATTCATTTCAATATTGAATTTTTACAAAAAAAAAAAAAAATTCTTGAAAACAGGTCGCGATATATTGGTAAATATATCGATATTGACCGATAATATCGGTTCTCTATATCGATATAAATATATCGATATATCAAACGTAATATATCGATGTATTAAATATATCGATATATCGTTGCCATCCCTAGTAATTTGTACGAGAAGTGGCTTCACAGGATTTTAGTCATCCTGAAAATTCGTTTGTCACAAGTCGGTATGTCACGAAAATTTACAATGATTTTCACGTTCATTCAAATCCTTTTATTCGTGGACATTAGGATATTACATTTTAACAAGGAACATGTTTTAGCCGTGAGCTAACTGGCCAAAAAGGTCACAAAATGGGGAATTTGCCTCACATTTATTTATTTATTTTTTTTTTGAAAGAGGGTTCACTGATATGGAAGAAAACCATAGTGTGCTGCTCGAAAAAGCATCCAAAACATTTAGAGAATTTAAGGAAGATGAAAATTTTAAAAGAAGCGGCAATCTGTACTAGATGGAGTTCTACGCCAGAGCGCTCAGCATGTGAATCCTGTCACTTTTCGCGTCGTTTTTTTTTTTTGTTTGACGTGAACGATATTCCTAGATTTTCGCGGTTCTGCACTAAATTTGGCTGAAACATGTTACATGGTTTTATAATTTACGCCATATGCTTTAAGTGGATGGCCTCCAGGGGGTCCAGGAGTGCAAGCGAGGCGCAGAGTTTAGTCTGTTTGTAGTTTTCGGCAGATATTTGTTTAGTTTTCTGGTAAAAATTCCTTTCAAGTGATACAAAATTACTTTTTCATCTGATTGGGAATGGGGTCAACTGGAATAAACTCTTTCTTTGGCGAATTTTCGGTAAAACAAGGACACTCTGGGTCTTGCCCTGGCAAAATTTTCGTCTCTGTAAGCTATATTTCACCTCAAAGTTGAATAAACTCGCTTCGAAAAGTGCCCCCCCCCCCAAGTAAAAACCCTAGGAGAAAGTTTTTTCCCTCAAAACTCACTGATCCATGGTGATCCATGAAAGCATGGATCTTTTACAAGTTGAAATAATTTTACACTGTCATGTAATTATTAAGTCAAATATCCATGGTGGAAATAAAAAGAAGAACTACGATGGAAGTTGGTCACGTGAACTTCTTGTAACAGCCATAACTTCTTCATTTTCAGGTTAGCGGTCCCCTATGAGGGTAGTGGAAGGTAGAGATTGATGTTTTGAGATTGATCTGTAGATACGAGGAAGCTATGTGCCACACCCACTTGGCAGACTTTTTTGTTCATTTTCTGCACTCACTATTATGATTTATTTATTTTGCAGATGGACAAAGAACCTTCGGCCTTGAAAATTCTTTCTGTAGCCAAACTGAGCCCAGAATACTCCAACTTCATACCTCCGCCTCTCAAACTTCCAGATTCGAGCAAAGCGTCCCTGAGGTGATGATCATTTCTATAGTTTCACTGCTACTTGTCCATTTCTATCTTGAAATCATGAAGTTTGTTACATTTTCAGTGTATAATTACTTTTATTTTATGGGACATGGATCGTTTCTAATAAAATGTCTTGGTTTCTAAACAGGGACGCTAATAGTGATATAGAAGAATCGAATGGTGCTTGGGGCAACGCTAGTAAAAAGAGTGAAAGTAATTCGGACCAAGGTATCTCTGACCAAGGTACTTGCAGATTCATCTACCTTACCATTATAGGAGAGTTACTACCTTATAGGAGGGTCACTCATTAATGTCTCCACGTTTGTTTGAAAGAGGGAACCGTCAGGTAAATGGCTAATCTTCTTACGAACTTCCTTCCAACCACTATCGCTTTGGAGACCTTATTTATCGAGTGACCCTCGCATATACGTAGACAATATGGAATATTTCATGACAATAATTTATGTATGAAGGACAATTCAATAAAACCACTTGTTTCTCTTATAATATTATTTAAAATGAAAGTATTGAAGAAGAATCTGACCAAAATCCTCCTAATTCTTCACTTGCAAAAATACGTCATGCAAATTCAAATTCAAAAATTCTAATAACTTTCAAACAAGTTTGGTGGCTGACATTGATAATTTCCTATTAGTACAGTAAAAATAGCACTTTTGATCGGAACTAATTCGTCTAAAGTTGAAACTTGGTGGAGATGTTCCTTTTGGCATCATATTGTACTAAAAAAAAGTCTCTAGCGATTGGAGGGGTGGAAAGGGGTGGAATTTCGGAAAACCCACGAAATGTTGGCCCTTTTTTCACTTTTTGGCTTACAGCTCCTTAACGGTGCATCTGACAGAAAAAATTATCAATACACAAATTAAAGATCATTAAATTATGCGTCCAATGAGCTACTTAAACATTAAAATTGGTTCAGCGGGTTAGCCGCAATCGCTCGTCAAAGATCGGCGATATTTAGGAACTTGGCAGAAAAGTGGTGTGTGCTCAAGTTCAAACGCTTCTAACTCAAAAACTGCAGCTCCAAATTTAAATTGTCACTGAATCAAAGTGGTACAACATCAAATTCTGCGATAGATGGGCTCCTATTAATTTTGTATCCCCGTTCCTGAGAAGAGATACAAGCGAAAACCCCAAAGTAGTCATAGCGTCAAGTTCCGCTGAATTTCAAACTCCTAGTCTTCCATCAGTTGGAAAACAAAATATAATACTCAACTTTTTTCTTGCGAAATCGATTGAAAAAATTGGTAAAATATTCGCCAAACGAGACTTCAGTTGTTAAATCGTACGAAACGTAATACTTCGCCCTCAGAGTAGGTATAGGTAAATAGTGTATTATAAAAAATGCTGTGAACTTGTTTATTTAAATTACATAAAAATCTATATTACAAAATAAAATATTACAACCCAATTTATCACTCTTCGCCATCAGTAACATCATCGATGGAAGTGACGTACCCATTGCACACTTCAGAATAAGTTCTGTTGGTTTTCACATTCCATTTAACTGCGTGAAGCAGATGACCACCATCAATAATGTAGGTGGTACATCGTTCAATTTTTCTCCTATGAGTTTGAAAACATCATACGTCAAATCATCAGATTTGACGTTCTTCCTCATGCCTATGCTGGTGAACAGGGCCATCAGGAATGGAGCAATCGTTGGATTCTGCTGCAGAAGCAGTCGTTGGTAGAGAATCAAAGGGTCTATGTGGGCCACTTTGCCTTCAATTTTGAGACATGAGTTGACTGATGAAAGAGGTCGAACGTTATCAGAACGTTTCATCTTGATAGCTCTAAATTTGTAACCAAATAATTCAAATATTTTTTCTGGCCCACTTCTTTGGCAATATGGCAATTGATCCCTTCACTTCCAGTGCCAAGAGACACAAGTGCTGTTGTGGTTACTGCAAATGGGTTGTTGAATGTTAAACATTCCACAAATTTGGCCAAGTCTCTTTCATCTTTGGAAATTCTACTCTCTCTCAAATCCACTTGTTGCTCGGAGGTGGCATAGTAAGTAATCCCAGAAAACTCCTCTAGAGATCTATAAAGTTCAGCAAAAGCAGGTTTTGATATTATCTGAGCAGTAAGAATATCTATATCTGTGAAGCCCCTTTGAACAATTCCACCCATCGTTTTAAATTCTCGGTAGGTAGTTTGTTCTACAATCATATCTGGCCAGTACCCGTAATAAATTTTGGAGACCCTCTTATAGTAAAGTATCCCTCACTGAAAACTTTGTAGTCAAATGGTTTATCAGATAATTTCTTCAAGATATTTTTTATTCCCAAATCTTCTTCTATTTTTTTGGAGTTTGGTGGATTGTCCTTTAGATCTTCTACCCGGTTTTTCAAACTCTCTTGAACTCCTTCGGAAATATCAATTTCTTTCAAGATCAACTTCCACCAAGCAGTCGACACTAGCTAAATTCTTATACCTCCAAAATCAGCTATCAGCAGAACTTGACGCTATGACTACTTTGGGGTTTTCGCTTGTATCTCTTCTCAGAAACGGGGATACAAAATTAATAGGAGCCCATCTATCGCAGAATTTGATGTTGTACTACTTTGATTCAGTGACAATTTAAATTTGGAGCTGCAGTTTTTGAGTTAGAAGCGTTTGAACGTGAGCACACACCACTTTTCTGCCAAGTTCCTAAATATCGCCGATCTTTGACGAGCGATTGCGGCTAACCCGCTGAACCAATTTTAATGTTTAAGTAGCTCATTGGACGCATAATTTAATGATCTTTAATTTGTGTATTGATAATTTTTTCTGTCAGATGCACCGTTAAGGAGCTGTAAGCCAAAAAGTGAAAAAAGGGCCAACATTTCGTGGGTTTTCCGAAATTCCACCCCTTTCCACCCCTCCAATCGCTAGAGACTTTTTTTTAGTACAATATGATGCCAAAAGGAACATCTCCACCAAGTTTCAACTTTAGACGAATTAGTTCCGATCAAAAGTGCTATTTTTACTGTACTATATTCTTAGGGCGGTTTTTCAATTATTGTTTGTTCAAACGTTTATGTATTTCCCAAATACAACGGAAATGTTGTTGCTCGTTGATTTAAAAAAGATTGATTATTACTTGCTCATTGATCAGATGGCGCCTTCTAACAAATTTGAATTCCAATGATATCGATTTTTTGAATTTAATTTGACGATACCATTAAATTTTTTTCATATTTCTCCATTTCAGGCTCAACGTTAGACTCCAAGAGACTGAATTTGGCTCAGTTAGGTCAAAGTGTTGACAACGTGATCGACAGGAATAAATCCATCGAGGAGTGGCGGAGCAACGTATCCCTGGAACCTCACATCCTCCCGCTTCACCGGTACATCCTGGAGCAGGCTAAGCTCTCTGGTATGTCCAGAAGTGAGTGATGAGCTTGAAATTTTCAGTTTAGGATGTAAAGAAATAATAGATGGGTATGGCTTGAAATGGCAAAGGAATGAACTTGATGAAGTAAGGATCATTCAAAGATAATCGTACTAAAAACCTTGAAGAATGATTCCCAACGATTTTAGTGGACTGTAATTTTGTGTTAAATAAGAAAAGGAAAGACAATTGAAACCAACTGAATGAATTCTATTTTTAAAAAGGTATAAATGAAAAAAAAATTAATTTAATGAATTATATTTTTAAAAAGGTATAAATGAAAAAAAAAAAACCACATGTGGGCCCACGGAAACTTTGACGCAAAATTGTCAATAAAACAGCAATATATCTTTCACTAAGTGAAAGTTTGTAGAAAATAAAAAAAAAGAAATAGGTACCTACGTGCCAAAATTAAAGTCCCTTCAAAACAAGGAGAAACCGCCAACAGGTGAAGGCGTGTCCGTGGTGACCTCCAGGAGTGTACTTCAACGACAAAAATCAAAGACAGATACCTTGTTCTTCTTCTTCATACACTAAGTAGGTAGTTACTTGACTGGATGAAGCCCAATGATCCGAGCGCCCAATGTTCAAGCTGCGAAGTCTGCGCTTCCACGGCTGTTGATTTTTTTTTTTCAGCAGGCAGGTGAGAAAATATTTAAGATCCATAGGTAGAGTTGGATCTCGAAAAATCCTGGAAGGGTCCGCGTCTTCCGGTTATGTGGGATTTAAACCCACTAAAAAAATACCTCCTTTCCCCCCCATGTTGGAGCTCAGCCCGGAACTGTTTAACACATTACTTAGCTGGGGCGTTTAATCAGTTCTGGGTGAGGGGGCGGACCAGATGCTCCCTCCTCACTCTTTCTCGTTCTGAGAGTATCTTCCTTGTCAGGATGCTTTCTGTGTACTCTGCCACAGCAGTCCAGCTCCTTTCACCTTCCAGCATCCTGCAGACAACAGCCTCCGGTGTTGAACTCTGGGGAGATAACTCCAGGTCTACCAGTCTAAATATCTGGCTGCTGGTTTTTGTTGTTATTTTGGCATTTGCAATCCGCATTGGGATGGTAGTAGTTATGCGCTTACGCGTAAAGATGACTACCTCAGTCTTGACTGTAGCTAGTCCAAGGCTATGGACTTCCATCCACTCCATTACTCGTGACATGATCTGCTCCAGCTTGACTTGGGCTGAATCCATTGTCCTTGCCAGTATTACTGCTGCCACATCATCAGCATATCCTACAAGGAAACAGTCTTCAGGCATTTCCAATAGTAGGACACCATCGTATGAAGCGTAGTTTGCCTCTTGGTCAAGGTCTTTGGTCTTATAAGATAAAGTTATTAATAAGTTGCCTAAACAATCACATCTAGATCATAACGCAATGGGCGGAGTAGGGAGATGAAATTGTCTGTACGCATCATGAATTTTTATCGCTATTGATGCAATTACCTTAATGTTACCTTTGACTATCCGAATCTCCTTCCTTGTCAGCACACATCGCAATAAATGTTGAAATGCAGAACTCAGAACTCAACAAGAGTTGTAAACAAACCAGAAGTTACCCCATTCCAGACCTGTCAGTGATGTATTCCATCCGTTTCAGAGGTGGCTCAACAATAGCGTCAGCACATGAATATCTCTTCAACAATGCAATCATACAAGCATTTTCGGTTGTTGCAGTAGTTATTTCCTTGCAGGATAGGAATCGAGCTGATCCAAGGTACATTTGAAGACAACGTCAAGCTAGTAACCTCGTGAATTGTACATAAAAGTTATAGAAGAGGTTAGAAACCTGACTTTTACTTAGTTAAAACTTGACAAAAAAACACTCGACGATTCACACTATAAAATTCGCCTTCATCGCGATATTTAGGGCAGGGCTTTGAGAGAAATGAAGTTTAACGAATGGCAGATACCCAACTGGTTAGTAGGGGATTCCTTTATATTATAATACAGTGATGCCTTTTTCCACGATGAAGGTAATTATTCACACATTCCTGTGTTGTCAGAAGTTAGCGGGTTTAAATATTTCTCTTCATCCAGTTCAACGTACTGGTCTCTAGAGGTGTGTCGGTACAGCTGTACCGGGACTGTGGAACCGAGTATCAGGTTGGAACGGTTCCACGCAGTGACAAAAACTCGACCCTTACCGGTCCAGTTCCACGGACTGATAAGATATCTTGAAATGGCTCTGGACCGGGAAGAGAATCTTTTCCATCAGTCCAGTTCCATTCTCACCAATCAGAATGATCTGATCAATCATCTTATCAATCTGATCATTCTGATTGGTGAGGATGGAACTGGACCGGTAAGGATGGAACCGGACCGATAAGATATCATAGAGAATGGTTCAATGGCTCTGGACCGGTAAGCATGGTAAGCATTCTCAGTTCTGTTCCACGTTGTACCTGGAAGCGCCCTTACTACTTCCATGGACTGAGAATGGTTCATGGAATAATGGAATGGCTCTTGAGTGGGAAGTTATCTTCTGGACAGGTTAGCATGGAAGTTGTCTCCAGTATTGTTAATTTATTATTGTCAAGTTAAGTTCTTAAACTGCAACGTCATCATTCTTTCCTTGAATTATTTGGTAACTATTATTTATAATAAATTGCCTCTTTTGTAACACTTGTTCAAATTCCTTCCTTTTAGCGAATTGTCAAGGAAAATGATGCTATTGTATTGCAAGTTGAGATCATAAGCATGGAAGAAGGACGATAGGGATTTGACTGCCTCCTTCATCCATTCCATGTGAGTGGGATTTGATCGCCTGTACCTGTAATGGAACTGTACCGGTAATTTGGAACGGTTACATCTTTGTCACCGTAACTGTTGGAACCGTTCCAGGGAAATACCTGGACCGACACACCCCTACTGGTCTCTATGGTTCCACATTCTGGATCTGGAAGCATGGTTGAACTTTTTAACCCAGCCAAAGTGGATAGTCCTTATCTTGACTGTCTGTCACTTATATTATTGAAGCTTGAGTTTGGATTCAAAGCTGCTTTCTCAGCAGGGCCCTCGTCTCTTTGAAATATTCCTCTCCTGCAAAATCAAGAACTTGGTAAAGGTTGTGACCAACTTAGATCCACCTCTATCAAAAGAGGACTTCTTCTGTTGTTGGAACAAACCTGATAGCCAGGGTTGCATAGCTTCTCCACTTTGTCTACAACGTGATTGCTACCAAACACAAAATGTTTATTTTTCTCAGGATGCTACAGATTCGGAGACGTACCTGAAGAAGATCTAGACGAAGACAGCTCCGTGGACGAAGACGACGAATTGGGAGGCGGAGGAGGTCGAGGCGGCGGACGGTCGTTGGACTACGATTCTGACGAATTCGCCGATGATGAAGGAGCCGTGTCGAACCAGGTATTGATGAAACGCTGAGCTCTAAATAGATTGTGAATACTCACGAGTAAAGTGCCTTCAATATCGTATTTAGTGCTTACAATAGTTTAGTAGCCTACTTGTAGGTAAAACAGCCAAAACTACACGGAAAGAACTATTTTTTCGTTAATTTTACTACTGGTTATTGTGCTTATGAAAACCCCTATTTTTTACCCCTTGGAAGTGACTTACAATAATCAAAAGCTACGGGGCATAACTAGACCCCAATTGGTGCCAACATATACCAAATTTCATCAAAATTGTCCATTTTTTGGATGGACAGATTTTTCAAAATTAGATATTTGGACTCTACATACCATCAAATAAAGAGGGTAGTTAATTAAAACGCTGCAAATTATTACACAAAGGTTTATTATTTTTCTATATGCAGGGGTTTCACGAAAAGGTTACACCCCCCCTTCATTTCCGCAAAATACAACGTAAAAAATTCCGACCAACGAAATTCTTCATGATTTTTTGTGAGGATCTCAGAAAAAATACTTTTGCGCAAAAAAGTTGCGCGCAATCGTGTGCCATTGACACTAACTTCATTTTTTCAAATAGAACCCCCCCTTTTTTATTACAGATTCGGATTCTACGTCAAATTTCATGACAAGTTCATACCCACATCGAATTGTTTTATTGCGCGCAACCTGGCTTTTTGAACGCTCCAAGTTGCGCAACTCCACAATTGCGCAATAATTAGGTTTTGGAGAACCCTTAGTGTGGCACATGTTTTTTCATCATTTTTTAACGCTGAATCACAGGGTGTCATCCGTTTTGAGAAAAACCAAGATTTAAGAGGAAAAATTAACATTTCTTTCACGAAAACATCAGTTTTGTGGTCGAAATCGTGTTTATTTTTTATTTTCTCACCTCCTTTTGAACCACGGGCTTGGGGCCGTCTACGGTGGAGTTAAAAATAAAAACTGACAGCATGATCATGCTTGAACTGAATAAAACTACCTAAAAACTCATAACGATTTAAAAAAAAGCGATTTTTTTACTAAAAACAACCGAATTTTTGGCCGCTATTTTGAAAAATTCAAGTCAAATTGAAAAACGGATGTCACCCTGTGATTCAGCGTTAAAAACTGATGAAAAAACATGTGCCACACTAAGGGTTCTCCAAAATCTAATTTTTGTGCAATTGTGGAGTTGCGCAACTTAGAACGTTCAAAAAGCTGGGTTGCGCGCAATAAAACAAATCGATGTGGGTATGAATTTCTCATGAAATTTGACGTAGAATCCGAATCACAATACCTTTGTGTCGAAATTTTTTGAGTTGGGGCGTTTTAAAAATTTCAACTCTTAGGAGTGACTTACGTCAACCAAAAGCTTTGGGGCACAACTAGACCTCAAATGGAGCCCACATACCAAATTTCATCAAAATCGGTCAATGCTAAGTGGGGAAAGTGCTGCGGACAGCAGATGGATGGCCAAATTCTAATTCGATTTTTGGATTCTACGTAATTGGAAACGTTAACTAACAAATTTTGAGGGGGTTTAAAATTTTTTTCTTGGTCGATTCCAAAGGTTCATTATTGAAAATAATAAACCAAAAAGGTTCCTCTAAGTCTACCACAGAAATTCGGCATCCACCTGGTGCCCCCTAGGTGGTGGATCCGCAAACTAACTGTTGAGTCTACCTTCCATGGTGGAATCTTCGTAGGGAAATTGTCTACACTGCGAACGAAATCCACAAAAAAATTCTTGAGCGAAGAATTCCAGAAAATATCGTATGCATAGGGATTTGCACGATGAAGGGATGCAGAGTTTCTGTGGTAGACCTACAGTAAATTTGGTTCAGTCTAGATATGGTACGCCAAATTGCCTCCTCCTCTCATCCTAGGATGATAGGTGTTACATCCGTGTCATCCATGACACTAAAAGTCTCAGGACGAAGAGGAAGAAGAAAGAAGGTTATAGAAGAAACCCAACCTGACTAAATACTCCTTCCTTCGCGGCCTCTCGAGCTCTATTCAAATACTTACCTACGTACATTCAATTATTAATTTGTTTCATACCAGTGTATGTTTCATTTTCAAATCTATTATTTTTTCTCGTGGATATGTGCGTTATTTATTAGTGATGTGCGAAACGGTTACTTTTTGGTAATAGGTGACAACGTGACAGTGACAGGCCGGTAATAGGTTCCAGTAATAGGTGACTTAGTAATAGGGTGACAGAGAAGCGCATCCTGGAACTGCGGCGCTGCTCGGTGTAAAGTGACTGACCAGCAGTGATTTCCGTAACGAGAGTTCTTGCCCCAATAGACGCAACTAGCGTATCGGTCTCATATTTCTAATAAAAAATTGGTTCTGTTCATTGAGAAAAAATTTATATACCCCTCCATTATATTTGTATATTACGTTTTACCGATTTAAGCAACTAGTATGAGACACTCAGCAATCAGATTAATATGTTTAGAGCTCAGAAATAATTAATTTATCGATCGTGGTCCCAGAGTCATCATAGTCCTCCGTTGGTAGGTAAAATGGAATAAATAAGAAAAAAATAGAATTTATCACAGTCATTCATTATTGGTAGTTAACATACATTTTCACCTCAATATTATCTCTAATTGAAACAAATGAAGGAACATGAGCAACTAGAAAAAATTATTACGAATTACATTTTTTAATTCGTAGGTAATGGTAGTTTTGAAACTACCTACAAACTTGACCACATAGGTCGCACTTGGCAGTTTTTCGACCTTTTAATGAGCTTAAAAATCGCCCATAATTGAGAAGATTTCGGTTTTTTATTCATCTCAACTAATCACAAAACAATGAAACTATCGAAAAACATCGAACTAAACGGGCAACACGAGTCAAACTAAAGGCGAGAGTCCTAAACCCGTGCCGCGGAAAGATCGGCGTGAGGGACGAGAGACAACCGATCACCTGATCACGCTACACAAATGGTAAGAGTGACAAGTGACGATGGAGCTCCAACCGTGACAAGGAGCTCCAAGAGTGACAACGTGACAAGTAGCGCCGACCGCCCATGAAGTGACAACCAGCGCCAACCACTACGGAGTGACGAGTAGCGCCAACGGCACTGTAGTGACAACGCACACAGTGACAATTCAAGAAGCTCCGAAGGGGTCAAAGTGAAATAATTTGAGATAGTGATTCGGAGCATGGAGGAAGGGAGAGTTATTTTACCTGCTGTCACTGCAAGTCCGTTGGTAATAGGGTCTGCTCCGTAATAGGTGACAAATGGAACGGTGACTCTCCGGTAATAGGTGACTTTAACCAGTGACGCGATTTCCTACCCACCTCTATTATTTATTCACATCCCAGCAATAGGAATGCCAGATCCTATCATGCGGTAGGATCTGGTTTTTGAACTGTCTTGTCATTTCTAAACTGAACCGAATTCACTAGGAACTCTCGCCTGCTTCTTGCTCATTGTACATGTAGGTACATTTCGACCAAAAACAAAACTGTGAAAGTGCTCACGCTTCCCCAAGCTGCATGTTTACTCGTGTTGTGAGGTACAGGAACTACTATCTACCTGTCTATCATTACAAGCTTTTATTGTTCAAATCTAGCTTTTTGCTTTCAACCGACTGCTGACACGCTGCTTAATCTATTTTTGATTTGCCTGGTGTGGGATTTGCAGGACGACTCTTCATCCAGGGAGTTTGTTCCTGACGAGCCCTCGTCTGGGAACGAACGGGAGAGAGAGCGGGAACGGGGGCGGAGTTGGGGGCGTGGCCACATCTACGTCAACCACCCGCCGCCACCCCCTCCTACCGTCTACGTCCATTCAGCTTCCCACTACTCCGGTAAGAGCTATAGTTTCATAGTCTCAGGATGGAAAACACCTTAAAATTTAATGAAACTTACCTTTACGAGGATTAATAATTAATCCTATTATAAAATTATTAGGATTAAATATTAATCCTAACAATTATTGTAGTCTTCTTCCCCATTTTGCCTGACAACACTAAAACCTAAGAAAATCGATTTTAATAGTAGTCTGAATGAGAATCCATTAGTAAAGGTACCCCTTAGTAAGTACCCCTGAAAATTGATAAAATATATATTTTGCTTCCGAGTCTACCAAGGTAGCGGAAGCTTTGTTTTCACTTTTCAAGGATGAAAAAAAAAGTTCTCCAAAATCAAAATGTTTACTCGCGTTTTGCGTTTTAGACCTTTCTGAACAATTTAGGTTCCATGTCTGTGTGTCTGTCATGAATTCCTGGTAATGCGCATAACTATACGAAGTTATTGTCCGATTTCGATGAAATTTTCTGGGATCGTGCGGGTTGGTGTGTAGACGGTCCCCTATGAAAATCATCATTCCCGGATTGATAAAAGCGACTGCGCTTATGCAAACGTGAATTCCTTGTAACGGCCATAACTTCTACATTTTCCATCCGATTTCAATGAAAATTTCAAGGATGTTACAGATCAGTATTTAGATGGTCCCCCATGAAAATCATCACCTTCGGACTGATAGTAGCCACTGCGCATGCGCAAACGTAAAATCCTTGTAACAGCCGTGCGTACGTCAGAATAGAGAGTTCCTAAAGACGATTTTGGCATAACGGCGAAGCTAACGGCGATCGTAGATCACCGTCTGCGCATGCGCAGAAAATTACGGCGATCAAATAACGTCCGAGCAAATAACGGCGAACGTTCTGGCCGCTAACTTACGGCGATCTTGCTAACGTCGATGTGACTAACGGCCGCCGTTAGAGCAGAGTGAACCTGACATGCGGATAACAGTTTTGCAACCACCAACATCAATTTCAAAACAAAGCCTCACCTCACCTCGTGTTCACGATTGTAAGGCAGATCAAAGCGAGGAACAACGACAACTTTCAGTGTTAGTAAAATTACAAGTAAATTTTAGATATTTTTGTACTCTGCTAACAGAATCTGATGATGCATGTCAGTGGGGAGTTAGGTGTGAAATTAAACATACCTTGGTAGCTTGTCTTTATGAAAAAACGCTCTTTATTTTCTAACCTATCCGAAGTCATGGCCCGTATTCACAAAAATCGCCAAAGTGAAACTTGAAGTCGCACTTCCGAAAGTGATACTTCAGGCCAAAGTGAAACTTGAGGAGAAATCGCTATTCACAATCGTTTTTAGTGTAGCTGCTCTTAGGTCAGCTATAAATTCAACTGACAAGGAAGTTGAACTTCCGAAAGGGTAACCCTTAGGGCGACTCGCTCCTATTGACCAATGGGAATATTCAGTGATAACATTGATAACCGGTTGGTGATCAACAAACGATTGTCCGGGTCGGACTAATTTGAAGACCAGAAGACTGGAAGACCCGATGGAAAACTGAGGAAAGGCCGAAATGAAAGGTTAATTTGGGCTTACCTACTGGTTCTTTGAAATAGAATTCACACAAATCTGACTACATTTTGGACACTTGAACAATAATGTCCTCAAACTGAAATGAACTGAGCACAATTATACGTGCTCAAAGGTAGCTGTAAAAAGGAAAAGTAGAAAATTGTTTACGTGACGTGCGCGGAAGGTCTTCTGACCAACACTCGAATCCATTTTCGCTTTCTCTTCGCCTTCTTGGCACAAATTGTACACGTCTCCTTTCCGTAGATACTGCAAATATTCCATGTAGTCGTTTTCCATTTAAATCCGAACGGAAAAACTTCGTAAAACGGCTGTCGAAGCAAGCAAAATAGACGCACTTCTTGTCAAAAGCTGTACTAAGGGCCAGTAAAGTGTGGTAGGAGCCAAACTTACCCGGAGAGTGTAACTTGAAGAAAGTTCAGCTTCGGTAAAGTGGAGCTGAAGTGACGCTTCTTCTAAAGTTCGGTTTGTAAATAGCGTTTTCTCTAAAGTACGGCTCTAAGTGGAGATTTCAGGCTTCACTTAGTGAAAAGCCCCACTAAGTGCGTTTTGTGAATACGGCCCCATATTTCAGTTTCTGAGTAGCTGTGTGCATTTTTTCCGTATTATGGGTTATTAGTTTTGTTAATTAAATGATTGTGAGAATAAAATTGATACATATGTATATAATTTCTGGTAAATATTTAAAAAATAATATCCGATCGTCATAATGAGTGGTTTTTTGACGTTTTATTATTTTTCGAACTGATTTTTTATTAACTAAATATATTAATTGATATTATTATCAATATTAATTAATATAACTACGTAGGCACTTTATTAAACCTAGTCTAGAAAGTATTTCCAATGGAATTGAGTTTTTGACAACCCAGCAAATTATCAACAGAATTTTTTATATCAATATTGAATGATGATGTCCATGTGACAGTAAGTGAGATTAAAACAATAAAAAATACTTATATCGTCATTTTCGGAAATTGTTAGGTACCTACCTTAAAATTAAAATAGTTGAGTTAAAAAATAGGTAGTTAATTTTTAATTATTCTATAAAATGTGTACCTATCTGCATAAAAACTTCCAAAAATTAAGAAAAACCCTAAAATTGATAATTTTTGTTCAAATAATCACGCTGATAGTCGTATCTTATACCAACTTACCTTCTTTTACCTGAAAAACTATTTACCACGAATTTATGATTCTTTTAATATCCGTAATCGACATAGTCAGATGACGTATGACGAGATAGATGAGAATTGTAACATGAAATTGACTTGATATTGAAATATGAATGTGAAGGTAGAAATAACTTAGGTTCTATTAAATCTTACGTTTTATTGAATACAATAATATTATAATGTTCATTCAGTCTTTTAAGTTAGGTACATGAAACTTTACATGAGTAAAATAGCGATTCATCAATTTTGAAGATATATTGGGTTGAGTGAAATAAATATATTTTGTTCTGAAAAGACATCGGGAACTCCGAAATGTTCGTTAGTAGGTAGGTACTCGTTTCCCGGAATCTGGAACAAAATTTATACCGCACACAATTAGGGATTTTGCTATTCTCTTCTCACTCAAAGTAGTTGAAAATACCAATAAGTCGGTAGGCTATGTGTGAGTACCTATCACAGTAAATAACAATACGATTCCTTACCTTGTAGTAAGATAGACTTGGCAGTGAGAAACGCCCGTACTCCGAGAGCCGCCGTCTTCGTGGAACGTTTTCGACGTTCGTCTCCAGCACGGTGATCATATCTTCAGCGGAAAGTAGACCCGCAACGTACAAATTCATAAAATGATCCATCACGAACAAACACCTTGACAAGATGTACTTGAAATAGCGAACAACGAACTTGAAAAACGAAGGCAGTCAACAGTAGAGAACTGAGGATCTAACGGCGAAGCCAGAAATTCCTGTCTCTTTAACTTTCGCGTCACTTTTGTCATCGCCGTAAAATTGTTCAACATCGCCGTTATTTTCGCTAACGTTCATCAAGGGTTAGCATCCGATTTGACTCGCCCAAGACAGATCCATAACGGCGATGCCTGTAACGTTCGCCGTTAAGCAAGATGCAGTTTAGGAACTCTCTAATCTCAAATCCTACACAGGTTACCATCAGGACCCCATAGCACATTCGCAGCGAGTCCAATTCCCACCCAAGGGGTAGCGGGTTCGACTCCCAGCCATACTTAGAAATTTTTTGATGTTTTGAGTAGTGACTCACTTACATTTTTCATCCGAATTTGATGAAATTTTCTAGGATTGTCCAGATTAGCGAGTAGATGGTCCCCTATGAGGGTAGTGAAAGGTACTTAGAGATTGGTGTTTTGAGATTAACTACTATGCATCGGATCATCTATATAATCGGGTTGTGGATACTGTTTGAGATGATACTCAATTGATGCTGTGAATCGGGCGATAAGAATAAGACGGCATTGAAATTAAGGAAAGACAAAACAACTTTATTTTCTGAAGTTAGGTACGTACCTACCTAATCGAGAGCTCCGGAAAATTAAGGTGGATTAAACTTATTAGCCTTTTCTTTGGCGCAGTGGAAATGATGAGTGTGATACAGAGAATAAAGGTGAAGTAAATTGTCCGACCTTAATCTTGAGTTCCTGGTGGTGCCGATGACGATGGCTTGGCCTGTCCGGTAGGTAGATACGAGTACCTGTCGTATATTCCGCTCGATCAAGTCCTCGGTGCTTCAAGGGATGAGAGATCCGTTCCTGCGTAAGTTGACAGAAACTATTCCTGGCAGGGTACCCCGAACGAATTCATTGTGGCGATTCGTTAAAGCAGAAAAGATGGTTTCGTTTGATTAGGTAGGTGACTCGTAGGAGACTCGATTGTTACTGGTAGCGACAGGCGGTGCAAGCGGCGAGCGGAGCGATAAGGAGCGGCGAAAGTTCAGGAGCGGAAGACGAGATTAACAAATAACTAATAACAACTTAGATCTAATAAAAGAAAACAAAAACAAACATTGTGAGCTGCACGGCTCCAACATACTCCCCACCAAATTTGGGTAGCAAATTTCAAAAAAAATTAGGAATTGAAGGGATCGGATTTGAGAGGAAGGAGCGGAACGAGCTTTGTGACTGACCTCTGGTATGTAGCTCTCGGAGTCCTCACAGTCACGACGCGGATAGCACCGTCCTTTCCAGGGTTAACGTCGATGACTCGAGCTGTAGGCCATCGTAGAGGATGAGTCGCAGGATCCTTGATCAGCACCAAGTCACCAATCTCTAAGTTTTGAGAGCGACGATGCCACTTTGATCTCCTTTGGAGAGTGGACAGAAACTCCAATCGCCAGCGCTGCCACACCTGCTCAGACATTCGTTGGACGAGTTGCCAGCGTGACAGGCGATTTTCACTCAAATCCAAAGTTGATGGCTCCGGAACAGACAGGATGGGACGGCCGATAAGGAAGTGTCCTGGCGAAAGGTAGTCCGTCTCTGCAGGGTCACTGGAGAGTGGACACAGTGGGCGAGAGTTGAGTACTCCTTCTATACGAGCGAATAGAGTCACCATTTCTTCGTAGGTGAGTGGGTTTGTTCCGGTTACCTTTGGAATGATGGACTTCACGGATTTCACACCCGCTTCCCATAGCCCACCAAAGTGTGGTGAATATGGAGGATTAAAATGCCAGTGGAATCCTGAGGATGCGGAATATTCAAGGATACTATCTTTGGTGGCCAAATCTTGATACCATGCAAAGAAGTCTCGCAACGTTCGCGATGCTCCAATAAAGTTGGATCCGCAGTCCGAATATATGGCTTCAGGAAGGCCTCGACGTGAAGTGAAGCGACTGAGGGATGCCAAGAAAGCCTCAGTGGAGAGTTTTGTAACGGCCTCTAGATGCACAGCTTTCGTTGACATGCAAATAAAAATGCATAGATACGCTTTTCCAATTGCGGCTTTTCTTCTAAGGGACTCCTTGAGTTCGAAGGGTCCGGCGAAATCTACTCCTACGTGGAGGAATGCTTGACCACCTTTCAACCGATATTCTGGCAAGTCACCCATTATAGGGATTGAACTTTTGGCCCTAGATTTGTAGCACGTGATGCAATGGAACGTACGTTGTCGTACTAGGCGTCTCAGAGCAGGTACCCAGTATCGTGTCTGAATTAACGCTTGTAAGAGACCAGGTCCTGGATGGAGGTGTAGATAGTGATAGTAGTCGACAATCAATGCAGTCAAATGAGCATCAGTAGGTAGAAGAATTGGATTTTTATGATCACCAGGCAAATTAGCATGACGCAGGCGACCTCCAACACGCAACAGACCATCTTTGTCAAGAAATGGACTCAGATCGAGATACTTGTCGATTACAGATTTCACGGTAGACGATTTATCGGTCAAGAAATGATGACGTTGGACAGCTTTAATGCTGATTATTAGTACCTCATTCAGCTCGGTTAGTGTGATAGCACTTCTTTTCAGTGGCTCTTTTCGAAAATACTTTCGAGAAAATCGTTTCAGCCATACGAGCGAATGCAACAGTTTCGTATAAGATGAAACTCTGGTCATCCACGAGACCAGTATGCTGGAGAAAGGCGATCGTGTGAAGTCGTTCGACACATCTATAGGAGAAGTGGCCAGTGAAACAAGTGTCTTCAGTTCTGGCACGTCAACAGGTTCATTGAGATTGGATTTAGGCCAAATCTCTTGAGGACTTTTGAGCCAGGTTGGTCCATTCCACCAGAGCGGATGGTCAAGAAGTTCCTTGGGATACACACCCCGTGAGCTGCAATCGCTTGCGTTATCTGCAGAAGCTACATGATACCACGAGTCGGAAGTAGTGATTTTGAGGATTTCAGCCACTCTATTGGCGACGAACATTTTAAGTCGGAACTGAGGAGTCCTTAGCCAAGCCAGCACCACTGAGGAATCAGTGAAAAACGCAGGCTTCATGGGAGCTTTTGGCAACGATTCCCGAAAAGGTGAGATGAGTTGGTAGAGTTGACTCAGAAGTAAGGCTCCGCAAAGTTCAAGCCTTGGAATCGAGACCATTTTAATCGGCGCCAATTTGGTTTTGGCTATCAGTAAGCTGACTGAAATACCAACGTCAGAGATCGTGCGCAGGTACAGAGATCCTGAATACGCTTTTCCTGAAGCGTCAGAGAAACCAACTATTTGAAACTGGGATGAAGAACAGCAACCCACGAATCGAGGAATTTTCAACGATGAAAGATCGGGAAGTTTTTCGAGTATTTTTCTCCATCTCGTAGCGAGTGACGACGGTAATGGATCATCCCAATCTAAATTTTCTTTCCACAAATCCTGCATGATAAGTTTCATGAGAATTATAGTGGGTGAAAGGAAACCCAATGGGTCGTAGAGCTTTGCTATGGTAGAAAGGACTGCTCTCTTCGTACACGTAAGAGTTGGTGCTGAAAATGTATAGGAAAAACAATCGTTGGAAGGTTCCCATTGTAATCCCAAAATCTTAATAGAATTTACTGAGTCTGAAGACAGTGTGATAGGATCATTATCAGGATTCGATACTGACGTGAGAAGTTCAGGAGCGTTACTTGCCCATTTACTTAATTGGAAACCACCCCTTTGTAGTAGAGATATAAGTTGATCTCTTAGTTCGATGGCTTCTTTAATGTTGTCGGCTCCGGTCGCTACATCATCGATATAGATGTCGTTTCGTAGCGTTTTTGCTGCAAGCGGGAAATGCTCACCCTCATCGAGAGCGAGTTGCTGAATCACTCGAAGTGCTAAGAAAGGACTTGAGGTGAGGCCATAAGTAAGTGTTGATAATTCATAAGTTTGAATGGGATCCTTTGACTCGAACCGCCAATAGATATGTTGGTACTGTCTGTCGGGCAAATCGATCAAAATTTGACGGTACATTTTTACGATGTCCGTCACGAAAACAACAGCGTGTTTTCGAAAATTTAGTAGGATCTTTCGAACATCCTTCTGTAATTTGGGGCCGATCATCAAAACATCGTTCAAGGAATGCGGTTGACAATGAACAGACCCGTTGAAAACTACTCGAAGTTTCAATTTATTTCGATCCATTTTAGTCACACCATGGTGGGGTATGACGAATTTGGATGGATTGGTTGTAAGAGCCATATGCTGCAGGGATAGATATTCAGAGATGAAATCAAAATACATATTTTTCATTTCTTCATCCTGCTGTAGTTTACGTTCGAGCGACTTGAATTGTTTCAAGGCTGTGAATGATGAGTCCCCTAACTTCAAATCCAGATTTTTGAATGGCAATTTTACAACATAGCGTCCCTCGGTAGTTCGATAGTGAGTGTCAACGAAGAAATTTTCGCACTCTATATCCTCCTCTGACATCGTAGAAGCTGCACTGGAAGACTCCTCTAGTTCCCAAAACTTCGTTAACTCATCGTTCAAGTCATCGGGTGGAGATGAAAAGGCAAGAAGAGATACACCATTCATAGTGTTTGAAGGTTGTGCAAAACGACCAATCACCACGTGACCGAAGATGGAAGGGAACAACTTTGGAAGTCCCTCGGCAATATTCACGACACTCCCGGTCCATATGTCGCCATATAAATCGGCACCAAGAAGAAAATCTATTGATGATGACTTCCAAAAGGTAGGATCGGCTAATTCATAGGAGGAGTATTGTGACGTCACTTCTGACGGTAGGGTCGATGAAGGCAAAAACGAGGTGATATCCCTCACTACCATGGCAACTGTTGTCAAATTAGGAGAGGATCGGTTTCGCGGGCGCAGAGTACATGAAGTTTTGCCTTTGGCACCCTCGAAAATCGACTGACCAATACCCGAAATCCTTCGAGGACAATGGGTGTAAGATATACCCAGTTTGTTCAAACATCTCTCAGTAACAAATGAGTAGTGGCTACCAGAGTCAATAACTACTCGAAAAGTTTGAAACTTTCCTCTGGCATCCATGAACTCAGCCAAAACAGTACCCAGAATCACGTCCACCTCCCTATCATAAGTAGATTTGAGAGAAACTGAAGTTAGAAGAGACTTCTGAAGCGGCGATGACGTACTGGAATTACTAGACCGGGCCGTTGACGACAACATGGAAGAGGATTCAAGGTGGAGCATAGCGTGATGTCTCCGATCACAAAACCGACAACTCCATTTGGAAGTACAATCCGAAGTTTTGTGTTCGTAACTAAGGCAGTTACGACACCCCTTGAAATCTTTGAGACCTTGTAGACGAGCCTCAGGGGTGATTCTATAGAATTTTGGACAACTCAAAAGTAGGTGTTTGTCTCCATTAGAACACAATATTGTAGTGACAGGCACCTAGAAACCCTGTCACTTAGTTTAATAATTGACATGTCGTTAATAAAAAGTTCAGTTCCTTTCTGGAAATCGAGCAATCGTGTTGTGATTTATTATATTGGTGTCAGAAATGACTACGCGTTCCCAATCGCGCCTACGTCGGCTTGAGGAGGACGGTGAGGGGCAGGAGGATGGTGGATGTTGTGTAGTGACACATATTGAAAAAGGTGAAGAAGACGTTTTTTCTGTTGATACCATTGATAAAGTGAAATTCTAAAACGCGTGTTTTATTCCTTTACTAAACCCGTTAAAATGTTATTCAAAGGCCTCAAATTAGGCAGGATTTAACATTATTTGGCGACGAGGATGGGACGAGGATGGGTCTACTGCAGGTTCATTTCGCTCCTCCGACATCGTCTTTCTCCGCAAGACATCTTTTCTATTCAGCGCGGAAGCGACCTGAAGAGTCTGCTCGTGCATGGTCAGCACGATTACGTAGTCTGGCGGCTGATTGTAAATTCGGCGCCGAAATTGCGGTGACACTTAGAGACATATTCGTCTCGGGTTACGAAAAAGGGCCGATTCAAGACAGACTCTTCGAGGAAGATGCTTCTCTGACATCACTAACGTTCAATGATTTGGTGGAATTAGCTGCGCTGAAGGAAGCTGCACTAGTACAACGCGCAGATCGACGCAATGGTGTAAAAATTGAACCAAGTGAACCAGCTGACATTAACTATACTCGTCAACAGAAGAGTCAGAGACGCCAGAAAGGTAACAGTTACGCCACCTCTACTATGTCCCATTCTAAGTGTTCTCACTGTGGCCGTCGTAATCATGAGTCATCCATGTGCCGCTTTAAAGAATACCTGTGCCATGTTTGCCAGGGACATCATTTGGCATCAGTATGCCCTCAGAAAAAGTTTAAAAAGTCCACTCATAAGTTTTTAGAGTCAGGGCCAAAAAGGGAGGAGGCAGAAATTGTTTTAGCAGACACATTCTTCTGTATGTCTGAGCCCTCTCTGACAGCATCCACACCATTTCGAGTCTCACTGGTGATTGGAGGTAAACAAATTCTGTTCCAGATTGACACAGGGTCAAAGTATAATGTTCTCTCGTTCAAATTTTTCCAGCAAAACTTCCCAGACGTGAGTTTACAGCACAATGACGTCAGATTAGTTGACTATGTTGGGAAACCGATTGTCCCACGAGGAAAATTTTCAGTTGACGTCATCTATAACCAAAGCTCACAGGTAATGACTTTCTACGTTATTGATAATGGAGGAGTACCCCTCTTAGGAAGGGAAGGAATTCAGCAGCTGAGATGGTTCCCCAGCTACGAAATTGCGTACTTGGGCCCAATGGAAGGCGTTCCAGAGGATGTGCGCAAAATTTTGGCGAAATTCCCAACAGTCTTCGCCCAAGATATTGGAGCCTTCTCCCATCACACAGTGTCGTTGCATTTGAAAGAGGGTGCTGTACCTAAGTTCATGAAGGCACGCACTCTGCCGATAGCTCTCAAGAGTAAAGTTGAAGATGAGTTGAACCGCCTGCTCGACCTAGGTATCCTAGTGAGGGTAAAGCACAGCAAATGGGCAACACCCATTGTTCCTGTCCTCAAGAGGAACAACACAGTTAGAGTGTGCGGCGACTATCGAATTACCTTGAACCCAGCACTAGAACAAGTTGCCTGTAGTCTACCTCATCCAGAGCACTTGTGTGCACAGTTTGGGGGTGCGCAATATTTTTCTAAAATAGATTTCAGAGATGCGTACCAGCAACTGCAGCTTAGCAAGGAGTCACAGGAGCTAACAACAATAAATACCCACATGGGATTGCTTCAATACACACGACTTTGTTATGGAATCAATACTGCGCCAGGAATTTTCCAGCAAGCAATGGATAACCTTTTACGAGGTATACCAGGAGTTGGTTCCCTCCTCGATGACATTTACATCACGGGTCGCACTAGAGTGGAGCACGACCACAGATTGGAGCAAGTCCTGGATATCCTTGTGAGAGCAAATCTTCGGGTTAATCCAAATAAGTGCGAATTTGCTAAAAATTCCATTAGTTTTCTTGGCCACATTTTTGACGCGCAAGGTCTTCATCCAACCAACGAGCATGTCCACGCTATAGTTAATGCTCCTGCACCACAGAATACCGCCTTACTCAAGTCCTTCCTAGGAATGCTAACGTTCTATATTAAATTCCTTCCAAAGGCAGCCGAAATACTGGACCCACTTTACAGACTTCTCAAAAAAGGTGCAAAATGGCATTGGGACCAAAGATGCCAAAAGGCCTTTGAGAAGGTTAAATCCATATTGATTTCCAAGCCAGTATTAGCTCACTTCGACCCAAAACTACCTGTCAAGCTTGTAGTTGATGCGTCATCAGTCTCAGTTGGCGCTGTTCTTATGCAAGTACACTCCAATGATATAGCACGCCCAGTTGCTTATGCATCAAAACGCCTCACAGAAACCCAAAGCCGATATGCCCAGATTGAGCGCGAGGCATTCGCTATCATTTTTGGGGTTTCAAGGTTCCGTGATTACCTCTATGGTAGAAGGTTCACCTTGGTCACAGACCATCGACCTTTGATGTACATTTTTGGCGAGAATAAAGGCGTCCCAATATATGCCGCCAACAGGCTTCAAAGATGGGCATATATCCTCTCAAGTTTTCAGTATGAGATCAAATGCGTACGCTCAGCTGAAAACATTGCTGATTTCCTCAGTAGAATTGAGGTGAACTCCGAAATAGAAGAGGCCGAGGAGAGTAAAATCTCTTACTTGCACTTCATTCAAGATGAACTCCCATTTCGACTAAATTGGAAGCTCATAGCCCAAGAAACTCGAGCCGATCCTATTCTATCGAAAGTGGTGATGTCTGTCCTCCAAGGAACCCCACTTCCCACTGATATACACTTCACACCATTCAATCGACGACTTTCGCAACTAACGTGCGACCAGGGATGCTTGATGTGGGGCTACAGGGTCATCATTCCTGGCAAATTCCACAGCACAGTTTTAAGGGAGCTACATAGCGCTCACATGGGCGTTTCCAACATGAAAGCTCTTGCTCGCTGTTATTTTTGGTGGCCTCTATTGGATGGAGATATAGAGCGCACTGCAGCTGAATGTAGCGTCTGCTGCAAATTTCGAGCGAATCCGCCAAGCGCAGCCCTTCGTCCATGGCCACATCCTCCAAACCCATGGACTCGACTCCACATAGATTTCCTAGGCCCATGGAACAATGTCTATGTGTTCGTTGTACTTGATGCAACCTCAAAGTGGATGGAAGCATTTATTGTGAGGAATTGCACAGCAACTGTTGTAATAGCAAAATTGACGGAGTTATTTGCTCGGTTTGGGCTCCCTAGGACTGTGACGTCAGACGGTGCTCGATGTTTTACTGGATCTGAATTTTCTTCATTTTTACAGAAGTGGGGCATTCAGCATCGCATGGGAGCACCATTTCACCCCCGCTCAAATGGCGCTGCAGAAAGCGCAGTTAAATCGATTAAACGATGCCTTCAGAAAGCGCTTGAAGACCATCAAGACCTCCACCGAGCGCTCAACAAATATTTATTTGTCTACCGAGCCACTCCACATCAGGCTACTGGTGACTCACCAGCACACCGGCTTCTGAAGCAACGCCCCCGCACTCTATTTGATCGTCTGCTGCCTTCCTATGAAGAACGAGCTCAGAAGCGCCAAGAACAACAGATGGATCAAGGTGGGAGCCGTGAGCTAATATGGACAGAAGGTGATGCTGTTTGGACTAGGGACTTCAGGGACCCCCGTCACCCAATATGGGTTCCAGGCCTCATCAACAAGATTCTGGGATCCCAAACCTACCAAGTTGCGGTGGAAGACAAACTTTGGGTTAGACACCTGGATCAGATTCTACCACGCCCAATAGGAACGGTGAAACCCAAATCTCCAGAGCCCTACGAAGTTCCATTACCAGTGACGCCCTCAGATCATACCCCTTCTCCAGGGTCGTCATCAAACACGACCTCTCCACCCTTCCGTGGCTTTTCAACTGGATCCCAATCGCCAAGAAGGAAGCCTTCTACACCGGCACCAGAGGAGACCCCAAAACACAGATTTCCAAGAAGAGAAAGGAAAAAGCCAAGGCGATTTGTACCTCAATGAACCGATCAAGTGTATCTTTATTAATCAAGTGTAATCTGCAATCTTTATGATCAAGTGTAATATTTAAGAGTATTATCATACTCCAAGACTGGCAATTTATTTTCTTAAGTCTTTCATTTTGTATTTCAGTATACTATTGGCTGCATTTTCTAAAAGGGGGAGAAATGTTGTGTAGTGACACATATTGAAAAAGGTGAAGAAGACGTTTTTTCTGTTGATACCATTGATAAAGTGAAATTCTAAAACGCGTGTTTTATTCCTTTACTAAACCCGTTAAAATGTTATTCAAAGGCCTCAAATTAGGCAGGATTTAACAGTGGACAAGAAGAAAGTACGGCTCCCCGGTCGGATGTGCAGCCAAATGAAATTTTGAATTTATGTCGAGCGGAAATGCAAAGTATGTTACAAACAGAATTGACTGATATTAATGAAAAACTGTCTGTACTAATGTTGAATTTGCCAGCAATGGTACAACCCACGCATCTCCCCACCCACAAGGAGGTACCTAGTAAAGGGGTAAGTCTGAAGATAAAACCTCAGATTTATGATGGAAAAGAAGAGTGGGAACCCTACCGCGCGCAATTCGAACTAATTGCAAGAGAAGAGCGATGGGACGAAAACCAGAAGGCGGCTATGTTGGGCGCTTCACTTAAAGGTCAAGCTCTGACTTTATTGACCGAAATAGGGCCCTATATGAGTTATAGCGATCTGGTAGAAGCACTCGAGGTCCGTTTTGGTAGCAGGCATCAGACAACCCGAAATCTAGCGTTATTGCAAACTAGGGTGCAAGGTGCTGATGAAGATATAAGGGCGTTCCATCAGGCCATAAAAGATATCACCAGACGTGCATGGCCAGATACCAGGGGAGGTGCTTCAGAGGATACAGCCATTTTCCATTTTGCGAGAGGTCTCAAAGAGGCTCGTCTATGTGAGCTAGTGCTTGGAGGGAGTCCAAGGACAATGGCACAGGCTCTTGACGATGCACTTCGAATGGAGGCAGTATTGCAAGTTGCTAGACCTGACAGGGCAAAGGTACGTCAAGGAGAATTCATGGACACAGTGATGGATCAGATTCCAGGACTACAAGCAATTCCTAGTCGCCAGTACTCCAAAAGGGATCAGAAACGTGAAATTGTATGCTGGAGTTGTGATAAGCCAGGCCACGTTGCTTATGATTGTCCTGATCGTCCTAGGAGGGGTTCGGGAAATGTTCGACGGTCAGACTGAAGGGCCTAAGTCAGACCGTGCATCATCAGGCTCCTGTAGTGAGTGTTTCTACCCAAACAACAATGGGAGTCGAAGTTCCCACTTATCGTGTCACTCCAAACCCGTCACTAGTGTTACGGGGTAGAGTAAATGGAGTAGCCTGCGATTTCACAGTGGACACAGGAGCAACACGGACAATAATGAGCCTGGAAGTTCTAACCCGCAGTAAGGTAAAGCTAGATGTTACAGGGCCAGCCTACATTCGATCAATTTCTGGCGAGCGGCTACCAGTAAAAGGAGAAGCCACTGTAAGGTTAGACATTGGAGATGGAGAGAACCGGACTCACAATGTCTTGGTGGCATGTATTCATGATGATTGCATTCTAGGTTTAGACTTTTTAATACAGCAGCATTGTTTGATTGACCTATCGAACCAAGCAGTCGTTATTGGTGGCAAGCGGGTGAATTCAGTGGAATGTTGGGAAGCAGCAGTTGCAGTGTTAGCTGATGAAGTCGAGGGAAACTTTCAAGAGCTGATAAAGGGGGATAGGGCAGTCCACGATGGAACTTTTGGCGAAAACGATAGCTGCCCACCACACCTCCAAGAGCTACAAAAAGAGGCTATGGGTCAGGTTATGGAGGAAAAGGAGAAGAGGGTAGTGGAGAAATTGTTGAGAGACTTTAGAGATATTTTTGCAAGAAGTAGCGCAGATATTGGAAGAGTTAAAAATTGCGCACATGCCATTGATGTGGGCGATAGCCCTCCAATCCGACAATCACCAAGGCGAATTCCTCCGCATCGGTTGGAGGAAGTAGAACAAATGGTGACAGAGATGGAACAAAACGGGGTGATCGAGCCATCTATTAGTCCATGGGCGAGCCCAATCGTGCTCGTAAAAAAGAAAGATGGAAGCACTAGATTCTGCATCGATTACCGGAAGTTAAATTCTGTGACAAAACGAGATTCACATCCCATGCCTAGAATCGCAGAGTTGGTGGGAGCTTTGGAAGGTAGTTCATGGTTTTCCACTCTGGACTTGCAAAGCGGATATTGGCAGGTGCCAATGGTGCCCCAGGACAAAGAGAAGACCGCATTTTGTACGCCAAGAGGATTATGGCAATTTAAAGTAATGCCCTTTGGTTTATGTAATGCCCCCAGTACTTTTCAGAGGACCATGGGAGGAATCCTACAGCAGGAGATACGTGGAGGAAGGGTAAAAGTCTATCTCGATGACGTGCTGGTGGATAATGGGACATTTGAAGACCATGTAGCATGGCTGAGGAGAGTTTTTTACAGTTATCAGGAATGCAGGAATCAAGCTCAATCCAAAGAAGTGCAGATTGTTTCAGAGGCAGGTCGGATACCTTGGAGTACTCGTGTCAAAGGACGGAATCACCACTGATCCAGGGACAACCAAGCGTGTATTGGAATGGCCTCAACCAACTTCTGTGAAAGAACTGCAGTCCTTCTTGTCACTCTGTTCTTACTACCGTGCATTCATACCTGATTTTGCTAAGAAAGCGGCGGCACTTTATGACTTGCAGAAGCGTAAGATAGAATTTCAATGGGAACCCGACACGGACCAGGCATTTGCAAACATCAAGGATGCCCTCACCCAACCACCGATATTGGGACACCCTATTCCTGGAGCGACCTTTGTGCTTGATACAGATGCCAGTGACAAAGCATTGGGAGCTGTACTGTCGCAGATCCAGGGGGAGCGGGAAGTGGTATTGGCCTATTATAGCAAATGCCTATCAAAAGCCGAGAGGAACTACTGCGTTACTCGGAAAGAGCTTCTGGGACTAGTGTGTGCATTGCGCCATTTTCATCATTTTGGGCTAAGTAGTGGAGAGCATTTCATTGTTCGAACGGATCATGCTTCTCTTCAATGGTTGCAAAATTTTCGAGAACCCGATGGCCAGCTGGCACGGTGGGCAGACATAATAGCGCCTTACAATTTCCAAGTGCACCACAGGCCTGGACAGCAACATCTCAATGCCGATGCATTATCCCGACGTCCCTGTGCTGAGCTTGAATGCAAATACTGTCAACGTGTGGAGGAGAGAGCCAATAATGCGGAAATCCGACTAAGCCGAGTGATTGAGGAAGAAGACTGGAAGACCCTGCAAAAGTCAGATGGTGATATTGGTCCTGTATATGGTTGGGTGGAAGCGGGAGAAAAACCATCATGGCAAGAGGTTGTTAGTTTTGGGACTGTGACAAAAGCTTTGTGGGCCATGCTTGATACCCTTGCATTGTCAAATGGCTTGTTAGTTCGGAATTGGGAGAACAATACGGGTAAAAAGGTCCGGGAACAGGTAATTGTACCAAGGAAGTTATGTTCTGTTGTTTTGAAGCGTGCACATGATTTTGGCCATTTTGGTCGAAGACGAACACTAAGCGAGGTTCGACTGAGGTACTATTGGCCAGGAATGACCAAAGATGTCCGGACCATTTGTTCAGTCTGCGAAGTGTGTGGTAGAAGAGGAAGAGGAAAGCCAGGGGATAGAGCGCCTATGCAAACCTATGTGGCAGGAGCGCCCTTCGAACGCATTTGTGTCGACACGATTGGTCCATTACCAGCCACCGAGCGAGGAAATCGTCACATTGTGGTGGCAGTTGACCCTTTCACGAAATGGCCTGAGGTATTTCCTGTTCCCGATATTCAGGCTGTCACAGTTGCCCGAGGTTTAGTGGATGCTGTTTTCTCGAGGTTCGGTGTCCCCAGGGAATTGCACACTGATCAAGGCACAACGTTTGAAGCAGAAGTATTCAAGGAGGTGCTCGAAATCCTTGGAGTACATAAGACGCGGACCAGCCCAATGAGACCCCAGAGTGATGGACAGGTGGAGCGTTTTAACCGTACTCTGTGGCAAATGCTGTCAAAGGTTGTGGAGGATCACCAACGGGACTGGGACCTGTGCCTCTCTGCGGTACTGCTTGCATACCGGGGCACACAGCACACGTCAACGGGAATGTCCCCAGCCGCACTGACGCTAGGGAGGGAATTACTCCTTCCAGTTCATCTGGTTGCAGGGCCGGCCCCAGGGTTCAAGTCTCGAACCGAGTATGCCAGCCAGCTGAGTAAGCAATTACAAGAGGCTCATGAAATGGCGAGGAAGAGACTACAGGCAGTTGCAGAAGAAACCAAACGGAGGTACGATGTGCACACTACAGCCCCGAAATTTCAGGTTGGCGAAGAAGTTTGGTATTACATGCCAAGAAGAAGAGTGGGGAGATGTCCTAAATTGCAAAGCCCTTGGGTTGGCCCATGCCAAGTGCTGAAGAAGATTTCGGAAGTTGTGTTCAGGATCAGGCTACCAAGTAAAAAGAAGAGGGTCGTACACGCAGACAAGCTGACTCCATACGCCCGACCAAAGGAAGGGGAGGAGGATGATGTAGTGACAGGCACCTAGAAACCCTGTCACTTAGTTTAATAATTGACATGTCGTTAATAAAAAGTTCAGTTCCTTTCTGGAAATCGAGCAATCGTGTTGTGATTTATTATAATATGCACGAAGGATGAGGTTTTTGTGTTGAACCTGTAAATGCTCTCGATTTTGACGAATTCTTGAATGCACCCAAAATAGGTTTATTTATAACTCTATTATCATTTCGATTCCTTTTGTCGGAACCAATATGATGTCTCGTAGTAGACGGGGAAGGATTTGACGAGGAATTAAGATTACCAGCAACCAATTGTAAGGCCAAACATCTTTCACGCACAAATTTCTTCAAATCGTCATGAGTAGGAAATTCGACATTTTTATGACTCATCTCGAAACTTTCTCGAGTTCGTGGATCTAAGTGCCTGATTGCTAAATGAAAGAGGATAAATTCGGATTCCTTTTCGATACCCAATAATTGGAAAGCGGATATGTTATCGCAAATTTTACTTTGGAATAATTTAAGAGAATCAACATCTGGTGTTCCTTTCAATGAGCTAAATTCCATGATGTTGTTCAAGTAAAATGACGCAAGAATTCGTTTGTTGTTGTAAGCATCAGTTACGGCTTTCCATGCGATTTCGTAATTGGTTTCTTCGAGTTTGATACCCTGAATAACGGATAAAGCAGAATCAGACAATGATGTTACCAGATAATGAAATTTTTCCATAGTTGTGAGTGAATTTGATGTATGAACGAGAGACAGAAAGGTATCTCTAAATTGAGGCCAAAAAGTTAAGTTTCCATCGAATTTTGGCAGATTAATTTCTGGCATTCGGGGAGAATGACTTTCAATGTACGACTCATCTTTGACAATTTGAGCAGAAGAATACTTCTCAATCATCTCTTCATACATGGTATTTGATTGGTAATAACATTCACGGATATTTGAAAGAAGACGTTTTTCAGTGGAACTAGGAAAGTCAGATTTTCCAGCATCTTCATATACGTCCGCTAGTTCTTCCCAGGTCGACTCAAATTTGGAAAAGTATTTTTCCAAAGCACGAAACATGCCTTTGAATACTGAAGCTTTCGTAGGATCCGTGGTACTCATCTCTTTACCAGCTTCGAAAATAGACTCCACTTCCTTAGCTGAAGAGGCGAGTTTCCGTCTGAGAGATTTCACGGTCTTTTCGAATTCATCCATGATGAAGGAAAAATTTAGTGTTAAAGGGTTAATGAATAGGTGTAGGATGAGGAATTAGGAAGTTTGATTCCTATTTATAGTCAAGTTCACACGGAAAAAGGATTCCAGTTAGAATGAACAAGTTAGGTAGGTACCTACTTTTTTTTTTAATGCAGCTATTGTGAACGGCGCTAGGATAGGCAATTTACCTGCACGACCGAGCAATCATCAATAATGGTATAACTAGAACGCCGTAAAAATGAACCGGAAGTAGAAAAGTACTCCGAGAACAAATTCAAATATCTCAGAAATCGGCAGAATATGAATAATAATAAGCAATTAGCATGTGCTATAAACAAAAATGCATGAAATATTATTTAAGTTGTCAATGTAGGAAATACCATGAACCTATATGAATGAATAGATGAACTATTGACCATGTAAATGTATGGAAACGAAGAAACACAACGATCACATAAATAAGGACGAACAATAATTTGTATACCTACTGAAACTTAGATGACGAACAATATTTACAAATGCAAGTGTAGACTTGTACGTACAATGTGTTTGTTACCTCGGGAAGAAGAACTAAGAACGGTCACAACACAAGAGTTTTGGAGACAATATATATTGAAATACAATGGATGAACTAAGATGAATATAGACAGCTAGTTAATCGGATAGGAGCACGGAGCAACATGGCGAGCGGGCGTCGTCGGCAGGGTTACCCCAATGATCTGAATGGCAGCGGCCGCACAGAACTATTCTGTTCATTAAAGGACCTAATTGTTCTTTTCTCATTTATTTCTCCTGTTCTAGTTCTGGCTCATTATTGCTGAATAAGACCACCTAACGGTTGCATGATCATAATTAATTATGAACTAATTGGCTAAGCGGGAGAACTAGGAACTAACTTCGTACGGGTTGGCAGCACTGCCCTTTGGCTTCCCGCCTGATCTTAGGCGGGAAGTCCAAACATACTCCCCCCCCAATATGACCACAGTCATATGATCTAATCTATGTCTTTAGGGAGTGGGCACAATTTGACTAATGGTCTTTTCAAGACTCCTGAACTAGTGCGAACAAGGGCAACCCGGGTTGTGCCGTCATCACCTGGACACAGTTCACATATGACCCCCATGACCCATTGAAGTGGAGGTCTATTGTCCTCCATTATAAGAACTACATCACCTAGTTTCGGTGGTCTGTCGGGGGTATTCCATTTTGAACGAAGTTGGAGGTCTAAGAGGTATTCCTTGCTCCATTTCTTCCAAAATTGATCTACCATTTGATTCACAAATGTCCACTTTGGGACTAGCCTAGTACTAGCTGTATGATCTACAGTGGACTCAGGTAGGGCTGTGAGTGGTCGTTGAACTAGAAAATGTCCTGGGGTTAGAACTAGTATGTCATCGGGAGAGCTGGATTGGTATACCAGCGGTCTACTGTTCAGTACTGATTCGACTCGTGCCACAATGGTGGTGAAGGTCTGGTAAGTTGTGGTCTGATCTCGGAGGGTCACTCGTATGAGGCGCTTGGCGGACTTTACCGCTGCCTCCCAGAGCCCCCCAAAGTGCGGGGCTCGCGGTGGTATGAACTTCCACTGTATACCCCTGGTCGCTAACTGATCAGTTAAATCATGGGCTACACCTTGAGCTAAAGCAGATCTAATTTTTCGCAAGAGATTGTTGGCCCCCACAAAGTTCGTACCATTGTCAGACCAAATGACGGCAGGTACTCCTCGCCTGGCCATAAAGCGCTCTAAACACTGCATGAACGAGTCTGTACTAAGATCTAGGACTGCCTCTAAATGTACCGCTTTCGTGGCCAAACATACGAACACTGCTAAGAATATTTCAATTTTTCTAGTTCCTCTAAGTCCAGCGATTGATACGGAAAATGGTCCAGCAAAATCTATCCCGGTCTGATTAAATGGGTACGTTTGGTGTACTCGACCAGCTGGTAACTGCCCCATTTCGGGCTGGAATGACCTAGGCTTGATCGAGAAACAGCGCACACAACCGGACAAACACTTGTTCACAACATTCCGTCCATTGACGATCCAGTGCTTGGTTCTAATATGAGCTAACGTTGCTCTTGGACCCACATGCAAACAACTCTGATGTACATGACGAACTACTAGATCAGTTAAAACGTCTTTGGCGGGGAGCAGAGTGGGATGCCTGGTCTCGAAAGAGCTATCTGCGCGATCAAGTCTACCTCCGACTCTGAGTAGACCATCATCAGACCTGAAGATGGCTAGCTGCTTCATCAGCTTTGTACTTGACCCTTTATGATCCATTGAACGAATCACATCGGGGAATCCTCTAGCTTGCGCACGGCGGACGAGAGCAAGTTCCGCGTGCTTTAGTTCAGATGTGTCTAGAGGCGGAACTTGCATTACCAACTGTTCTAACGTTAAGGATCTATGTCGACGAGGAACTGAACGGTTTCTACAGTTCCGCACAAAACGCTGTACCCAAGCTACAACTCTCTTTAGCTTGGTGAGTGAACTATACCTAACTTCTAGATCATCGGAATTCGAACTGGCAGAAGATATAGGCTGATTTGCCCTAGCTTCCTTAATGACATTTTCGGAAGACAAATCAGGTCTAATTCTTCGAATGGGCCATCGTGCCCGTTCATCACTGAGCCAGTCTGGTCCGTTCCACCACATAGAGTTTTGAACTAACTTGTCCGGTAGCTCTCCTCGTGAAGCTATGTCAGCCGGATTATCCTTGGAGCTAACATGAAACCACCGGTCTGGCGGTACGTTCGACAAAGTCTTGGCAACTCTATTACCAACGAAAACCTTCCAGACTGGAGCGGGATCCGCAGTTATCCAAGAGAGAACTATAGTGCTATCAGAACAGGCTATGATCCGATCATCTGGAACCAATGGGAACTGAGCGCGTACTTTCTTAAAAGTTTTACCGAGCAGTTCCGCGGCTAACAGTTCTAAACGGGGGATCGATTCCGATTTTATTGGAGCAATGCGAGCCCTAGACAGAACTAACCTTGTTTGGACATTTTTTCCTGATCTAACGACGTGGTACACCACCGCGGCATAAGCTTTCTCTGAAGCATCCGCGAATCCGATCAACCACTGATCTAAGGTTGATGAATCAATGTGGCGGGGTAAACGGAGCTCTGTCAATACATTCATAGAACTAGCTAGCCTTTTCCATTCATAAGCTAGAGAACTAGGTAGTGGGTCATCCCAATCGTACTTTGCGTGACAGACTTCACGCTGTATGCACCGAGCAAACACACTGGTTGGCATAATCCATCCGCAGGGATCATAAATCCGACCTACTTGACTCGCTAACTCTCGCTTGGTTCGAACTAACGGGGTTGTCGGAATCTTAAAAAAGAATGAATCATGTCGGGGGTTCCAAGCGATGCCAAGCATTTTCAACGTTTTTTCAGAATCATCGTGCAGTTCTACGTCTTCGTTCAGAGGAAGACAGTGATCTTTCGGAATTCCCATGAGGACCTTAGGATCATTAGAGGCCCACTTTCGAAGTTCTAGCCCGGCTGATTGTAATAGTTCTATGACGTCATCACGTACAGCTATTGCCGATGTGACGTCCTCACCCCCACCATGAATGTCATCGACATACGAACGATCTAGAAGAACTTGAGAGCCTAACGGGTGATTTAGTTGTTCAGTTTGAGCTAAGTGCCTTAGAATCCTGTTGGCCAAAAATGGAGCAGAAGTTGTTCCGTAGGTCACAGTACATAAAGCGTAATCCTGAATCGGTTCTGAAGGTGAACTACGCCATACTATCCTCAACATGTCATGATCTACTGTAGGGTGTTTGAACTGTCTGAACATTTGCCTGATATCGGCGATAAAAACCACTTTCAATGATCTAAATCGCAGGACTATGTTGCTAATATCGGGTTGTAGCTTCGGTCCGGCGTGCAAAATCTCATTTAGAGCGCAACCGTTCGAAGTTCGCTGAGAAGCATTGAACACTACTCGGATCTTGTCCGAGGGATCACCCGGACGAACTACAGGATGGTGCGGTAGGTAATAATTAGCCAGTCCCGGGCTAGGGGGGGGGTACTCGCCGCATATGACCTAACTCTAAATATTCGTCCATGAATTTAATGTATGCTTGAGCTAAAACGGGATCCTTTTTTAGTCTAGACTCTAATCTGAACAACTGGCGTAGAGCTATATGTCTAGAATCCCCAAGAGAAGTTCTGTTCTGAACAAACGGTAATGGGACTGTGTAACGTCCATCACTAGAACGCTGAACTTTATCGACAAACAACTGCTCAGCCTCCATTTCGGCCGGCGTCCATGGTACAGTTTCCTCGACAGATTCAATTTCGAACATCCTTTTGAGCAAATCATCTGTCTCATGAGACACTGAAGTATGAACTATCTCCGAGACTGTTTTCCACTACTGAACTATGAACTGACAGGTGAACTGACCGTGGAACTATACTGTCACCGGTTGAGGTGCGCATGTTGTCAGCCATTTGAAATAATGACGTAGGCGTACGAACCGTATTACTGACAGGAGCTACTGAATAAAGATTTCGAACTAACACCCTTTCCTTTGTCCGTTCGTGTTGTGGACTAGTAAGAATTGATTTGATTATTGAACTAGCGTCATCCTCCGCTGGCTGTTGTAATTTAGGCCTAGTAGGTTGGACTACCGTTTTCTGAATTTTATTTTTGAGAACTAAGTTGAAGGCTTGAACTATTTCCTTCAAAGCAGCCTTGAGATATTTATCATATTCCTTCTTGGGATCTAAAGTGCTACTGCTCACCTCAAGATTGACTTCGGTACTGACCACTGATCGTTGTTCACATGGTGCAAAACGAACAGAACGGTCGTCCGAGTTGCGTCTTCCTCCTAAGACCAACCAACCAAACTCAGACCCCATCAACCAAGGGGACGAACCAACTGGTAGTATTACCTTATCAAATTGAACTATCTGTACGAAAATATCCACTCCTAGCAATATTTCTACCTCGTCTCGTCTATTGAAAGATGGGTCGGCTAGTTGACTGTTAAAACCTTGAATGTGTGACCATTGATCTATTGAAAAACTAGATGACGGTAACGGCGCTACAACCTGATCTAATACCATTGCGGTGATTGGAAGACTACGCCCAGTTTTTGTGATTACATAAAGGGAGGTGATTCCTTTTAGTGATTGAACATTAGCACCAACCCCAGCGATCTGAGTATCAATGGGCGAGATCTGAAGTCCGATAGACCTAGCAACCCTAGTCGTGATCAAATTGATTTCCGATCCAGAATCCAATAATGACCTAACTGCTGTTTTAAGTGGCTTGATACCATCGGACAGGTCTACCAACGCAGTAGGAATGAGTCCCCTGGTTCCACCTTTCTTAATACTTGATCCTTTGCTTTGACCTAGTGCCGACCTATTTTGATCCCAATTCGTAGAGCTACTGATGAACGTATGGGGACGGAAGTCCACCGCTACGTTCGACTGGGGAGGCTCGCTTGACCTACCTATGGGACTGACGCCTATCCTACCTACGGGGGGCGACGTCAGCGGAGACTGCGGGAGCTTATCAGCTAAATATGAGCTAACTTCACGTGTAGTGCAATGACCACCGGGACCTGGGTTAGCACCTAAAGTAGGTATCATCAGTCGCCGATGATCGTCCACGGAAGTCGTAGGTACTAGCATGCACATGTTATGGGCAGCCGAGCTACTGCAAGAACTAGAACTAGACATCCTACCTAAGGGATCGGAATAATCATGCAACTTGGAACGATGAGTGGGTCCACCTTCAGCAACAATGCCAGAATAAGAACTAATCGGAAGTTTTATTGAACTCTTTGAACAAAAATTTTTTGAACCAACAGCCTCTTTTGAACGATTAAATGAACTATTTGAACAATGATTATCTATTTTTGAACTAAAATTTTGAGGGCTGTTGGTCGCTTTATATCAATTGGAACTTTCCTGAGCAAAATCAGAGCTATGAGCCTGTACTGGCCTGGCTTCCCCTGAACTATTAACATGCTCACTTGATACATAATTTGTCCTATAGCGAGGTTCTGAACGGGCGCGAGTCACTCTATCAGCAGAACTAGGCCAGGACTTTACTGGTTCGCGACTCCGTTCAAAATTTTCCCCCCTTGAACTATTTGAGGGAGGCATGAATTTATCTGGATTTTGACCGGTACCGGGTACCTTGGGAGCCCCGGACGGGCGCTCCAGATCCGGATGAATCAAGGCATGGTGTCGTTCTCCGCAGTGGCACTTCCTCTCGGACTGGCATCCTTCCAGGGAATGGCGGAACGAAAAACAGTTTGAACAAATTCTTGACTTTGAGACGAAGGCGATTCTGTTCTGCTTCGGTTCCCTCTTGAACTGCTGACAGTGGTAGATAAAATGATCGCCGGAGCAAAAATGACATTTTAGTGCGGAGTTCGGAAAGTCAGTGTTCGGGCGGGGGGTTTCGACGTCACCGGACGAGCGCTTTGAACTAGAATAGCGGTAAAGTCCCGAAGTCAGAGGAGCGGAACTAGCCGGCATCATGCGTATCAAAGACAGCTCGCTTTCCAAGAACTGCATCAGATCGGTCGCGGTTGGAACTGAATCAAGTCCTTGTGACTTCTCTCGATTAAACTTTTCCGCCAATGTCTGATCTATGCGGGAGAACAATGCCTCAAACATTAAGAATTCTGATAGATCCTCGGTGTCTATTTCCTTCATCGCGCGCAACCACGATCGTGCCGCAGCTAGGTATTTTTCGACTTGACCCGCTTCCGGGGTTCTGATGTGCGGTATTCCGGTTCTATCGGCAAATGTTTTGCGAGCTAGCCGGTATCTCCCGGAGTTCTCTGCCACAAGAGAGTGATATAGAGCTAAGTAGTCAGATCCGTCCGATTTGTAGCTCGAAAGAGAGGTTTTGGCTTCACCAACTAGCTTTTCTTTCAAGACCTGATATTTTATTTCGTCTGGCAGATTTGGTACGTTATGAACTGCCCGATCGAAAAGTGATCTAAAAACGGCGAACTTTGTAATATCACCATCGAACGTTGGAACGGTAGGCACTAGCATCTGCATATATTTCACAGCCTCGAATGTGGAGAGATCGACCCGATCTAACTTAGGTTCATCATCTCCCTGTGAACTAGCGGGATCGACTAGTGAAAGCTCCATTACCAAGTTAGCGATCTGTTCTGAGAGGGCGTCGGAAACCTCTTGTTCGAAGCCAGCGGAGTCTACTTCATCCCCCAAGGTGTCGGAGTGTTCTATATACTTCTCGATCATGCGGGTGGATCTTTCGGTTTGACTCGGAAGATCTAATACGCGTACTACCTTCATAGACCATGTTCTTAGTTTGTTGAATAACTTCCTCTGATCGTCATTCATAACGCCAACAATCTCCGGAGCTAGATCGACGATGGACATCGCGTCTTGGAACGTTTGAACTAACGGCAGATCTAACCTCGAAAAAGTCTGGAACTTGCTCAGCACCTTTTCGCGAAAATTCCCGGGTTTCGGCACCAAATGTTTGTTACCTCGGGAAGAAGAACTAAGAACGGTCACAACACAAGAGTTTTGGAGACAATATATATTGAAATACAACGGATGAACTAAGATGAATATAGACAGCTAGTTAATCGGATAGGAGCACGGAGCAACATGGCGAGCGGGCGTCGTCGGCAGGGTTACCCCAATGATCTGAATGGCAGCGGCCGCACAGAACTATTCTGTTCATTAAAGGACCTAATTGTTCTTTTCTCATTTATTTCTCCTGTTCTAGTTCTGGCTCATTATTGCTGAATAAGACCACCTAACGGTTGCATGATCATAATTAATTATGAACTAATTGGCTAAGCGGGAGAACTAGGAACTAACTTCGTACGGGTTGGCAGCACTGCCCTTTGGCTTCCCGCCTGATCTTAGGCGGGAAGTCCAAACACAATGACACTATAAGCGTACCATGAAATGAGCACGTGTATCATAACACAAAGAAATCTAGTGACTCGAATGAATTTTCAATGCCAAAAAATGAATAACTTGAGTAAATAACCTCACGATCTGCTACCAAAATGTTTGAGATGATACTCAATTGATGCTGTGAATCGGGCGATAAGAATAAGACGGCATTGAAATTAAGGAAAGACAAAACAACTTTATTTTCTGAAGTTAGGTACGTACCTACCTAATCGAGAGCTCCGGAAAATTAAGGTGGATTAAACTTATTAGCCTTTTCTTTGGCGCAGTGGAAATGATGAGTGTGATACAGAGAATAAAGGTGAAGTAAATTGTCCGACCTTAATCTTGAGTTCCTGGTGGTGCCGATGACGATGGCTTGGCCTGTCCGGTAGGTAGATACGAGTACCTGTCGTATATTCCGCTCGATCAAGTCCTCGGTGCTTCAAGGGATGAGAGATCCGTTCCTGCGTAAGTTGACAGAAACTATTCCTGGCAGGGTACCCCGAACGAATTCATTGTGGCGATTCGTTAAAGCAGAAAAGATGGTTTCGTTTGATTAGGTAGGTGACTCGTAGGAGACTCGATTGTTACTGGTAGCGACAGGCGGTGCAAGCGGCGAGCGGAGCGATAAGGAGCGGCGAAAGTTCAGGAGCGGAAGACGAGATTAACAAATAACTAATAACAACTTAGATCTAATAAAAGAAAACAAAAACAAACATTGTGAGCTGCACGGCTCCAACGGATACGAGGAACCTATGTGCTACACCCACTTGGCAGACGTTTTATTATGAATCATTATGTATGTAGTATAGCGTAAGGGGGTCTCAGTCGCCGTTCGTTCCTCATTCCGGGTTAGTATTTCTTCCAAGAACCGGCGCTGTAAAAATTGTACCTAAATTTGAAATTTTCAATGATTTTCAAAGTTAATTAGTGCATTTGTCTAGGGAATTGAAAAGCTAAAAGATTGCCGCTGGAAGTGAAATCATCCAAATCGAGCATAATGGCCGGGGAAATGTGGAAAAAACCGAACTAAATGGTTTTCCCATGTTTGCCGGCAATTATTGTTCGATTTTGATTATTCCAGCGGCATTCCTTTAGTTTTTCAATTCCCTAGGTAGATGCACGAATGAATTTCAAAAATCCTTGAAAATTTCAAATTTAGGTACAAATTTTAAACTTTGAGCGCCAGTTTTTGAAATAAATACTGTTCCGGAACGAGGATCGAACGGCGTCTGACTGAGACCCCCTTAAATCCGGGCAAATTTAAGCCTTTTTTTAAAAACACTGGCTTTGTGGGTTCTAAACATTTTGTTTTAGGCTCAATCAAATCCTTCGTTTTACATAAAAGTTTCAAAGTTAATTTGATGTTACGTTGATTTTATCAACATTCAATTGTTTGATTCGTAAATATTTAGATGCCGCCGACTACGCCGATACGCCTTCTCTCATAGACCACACTTCAAGCCTGTACTGCAACACTCGCGTCACACCTCACACTGTCCGACCAATCACTGGTAACTATAATTTTCCCTTCATCATTATTGCCATGTTTACCCAGGAGCATCTAGGGGAAGAAAGTGGTGGAACGGCGTGAGCGCTGCCTAGCGAAGATAATATGAACCTTCCAGAGCTCAAAACTCAGGTTATCTCTCTTATCAGTGGGCTTATGTGATGTAGCTATCGTGTGTTGTGTTTCTAATTCTTTCGTAAATAATAGAATGCTTCAAAAATTAGTGTTGTTTACCTACGAGTACATAGATTTTCATTTCAGACTGATGCCTCATTGATGCCTCAGATTTGATTGCCTTTTTCATTGAGGGCGAATTTCTGGTTTCCTATAGATTAGGCAGGGATCTACAGACATTACCGTTTGATAGCGGAGGTGCATCCATCTTGCCAAAAAAGAAGAGAAGGTTCATCTAATCGTCGCTAGATAGCGCTTGGGCCGTTCCAACAATTTCTTTTCCTGATGCTCCTTGTTTACCCTTGATAAGCCTTAGCGTTGCTCACTAACAGTTTAAAAAAGTGGATTGAGGGTTGTCACAAGGGGGGAAAGAAGGGACCATACACTTCTCCTCTTGAGGCTTCAGATCTAAGTAGTCAATGAAATATTGATAGTGTAAGCCGGGAGGATAACATTGCCTTGTTATGGAAGGAAAAGAAGAATCAAAAGTTACTATAGTGATATCCAAGTTCATAGGTTAGATACAATTGTAGCTTATCGGCGTTGCGTCGGGTGATGAGGCGTTGCTCTTCAGAAGAAATTATTGTTTCCTGAAGGGCTCAAAGAAATAAGCATCGCTGCGCTTCAATTCTACCTACGATGTTGCTGTCACGTCTCTACGACCAGTGGGCTTCACTACATCATGCAATGATCTGGTTGTGTTGTTGGGGGCTCTTTGGGTGGTAGATTGGTTTCCAGTCAAAAGTAGAACAGGTAGAGAACCGGGGTCTGAGAAGGAATAGTACAATGTACGAACCTTCCATAAGGTAGGCTGTGGTTATAATTGACACTAATTGCTAATCCTATTATTAAACATTTTCTTGTCATATTTTTCGAGAGGAAGTGTCATGCCACCCAAACCTGACTGGAACGGCACCGAAATGCAGCCTTAGGTAAACAATGGGAATCTCTCATTGCTCAACCCATTCCTGGAAACCTGCCCCGCTGGGACTTCGTATCCAACTTGAGATTCACAGCCGGACATGACTTCCTCCAGAGTTATCTCCATAGAATTGGCGTGGCTCCTTCACTGGCATACCCCCCCTGTGCAATACCAATGCAACTATGGATGCCAGGCATTTGGACCATTGCCCAACAATACCAGAACTCTGACACAACGATGAAAACTCCGAGTGCAGAAGAAAAAGCAATTTATATCGGGTTGCTAGGAAAGCGATGGAGTTGATACCTCCGTCTGGCGTAGGATTAAAAAATAAAAAGTAAGTAAAGTTAAGTGAACAACCATTTCAGGTTGGATTTTTGTCTGACTGCCATTCCTGGCGTCACGGACATCATCAGCTGTCTTCCAAAGGGAAGATCAGAATTTATTCTGATGATTTCGCTCATGGCTTCCCATGTCCCTATTGTCTCCATGACGAAACTAGAACACGACCTCCCTGTAGTAGCCGGTCCGAGACCGCCCTGGGTTGAGACGAGGGGGCAATGAGAGCCCCGGCCGCCGAAAAACACACGTTGCCGGCGATGAGCCTTGAACCCACGACCCCCGCAGAAGTCAGTCCAAAGTCCACCGGCAAACAACGACGCCCCAACGACCATAGCCACACCGGCGCCCGGATTAAAAAATATACCTATACTTTTCGATTTTCACCCATCTCTGTGTGTCTTTCTGTTCACTGAGTACGATTCGGTTTTTTGCAATACGACGGCGAAGTTTCTGAAGAGGGTAGGTGTCCTAAAACCTTCCTCATCGTGAAATCTGCCTTCCTTAGTGATGTTCGTTGAGTGAACATGTTCGTAAATAGTTTTTTTTTCTTAATGGCACTACAGCCTATTGAGGGCCTTGGCCTGCTCGCGAATCCGCCTCCAGACTGCTCTGTCTTGTGTCTTCCTCCGCCACAGCCTTATGCCCATCTCGTTCAGGTCCGCCTCCACATCCTGCATCCATGTCATCCGCGGTCTGCCACGCAACCTGCGTCCACCGGGATGTCCGTCGAGAACCCTTCTCAAGGGGCCATCAGGTTCGGCACGAAAAACATGTCCCAGCCACCGCAGTCTTGCACTCTTCACAATCCCCACAATACCAGGTCTTGCATATAGCTCCCGCAGTTCATCGTTTGTCCTTATTCGCCACTCCCCTCGGTCACAAACTGGACCGAAGATCCTCCTCAGGATTTTCCTTTCCCACACTCCATCAACCGCATATCTCGAACCGTCAGCACCCAACACTCTGCTCCATAAGTCACAATCGGATGTATTATGGACTCATAAATCCTAATCTTGAGGCTACGGGATAGGAGTCTTGATTTAAGAATGTCCAGAAGACTGAAATATGCACGATTGCCGGCTGTCAATCTTGCTCGCACTTCAATGGAGGAGTCATTGTTACTGGTCAGAATTACACCAAGGTACTTAAATTCCTTGGTAGTTCTGAACTCAACACCGTCCAGCTCAATAGTGATGGGGTAGCTTGAGTCAGCCCGGGAGCTTTTCATGTATAACGTTTTTTTCTCTATTGACCTTCAATCCTACTTCTTCTGCTGTGGCTCTCAGCTGAGAAAATGCCTCCTCCAATCCTCCAAGCGAACGCGATGTAAGGACGATATCATCCGCGAAAGCCAAAATCTGGGTGGTTCTGTTGTAAATATTGCCAGAGATATTGACCTCGAGCTTACGGACAACATATTCCAGAGTGAGGTTGAAAATCACTGACGAGATTACAGGATACCTCGAAGGGCTCAGCAATTCTGCCATCAACTTTCACGGCACATCTGCTTCCACTCAAGGTCATGTGAGCCAGCCTTACTAATTTACTTGGGATTCCAAGCTCTATGAGCGCTTCATACATATGGCTCCTGCTGATACTATCGAAAGCCTTGAGGTAATCGATAAAAAGATGGTGCAGAGTAACATTTTGCTCATATCTCTTTTCCAGTTCTATTCGTATCTTGAAAATCTGATCAGTGGTAGAGCGCTGTGCCCTAAACCCCGCCTGGTACTCCCCAAGAAGCTCCTCACCCTTTGCTTGGAGCCTTTCCTTGATCGCGATGGACAGTACTTTAGTAGCCACATCCAGTAGGGATATCCCACGGTAGTTGCTGCAAACGGTCTTGTCCCCTTTCTTATGTAATGGAACTACTATTGCCAGGCTCCACTCTGGGAATTTCTTCAGCCCGCCATATCCTGCTTATCACCACTGTGTTGTTCGTAAATAGTGAAGGATCATAAATATGGTTTTAGTTTTCAAAAACCAGTTGAACCTGGCTAGTCGACAACGTTATCTGGTAGATTTCTGATTTTTGTTTCTTGGTCGATTACCTACCTAAAACATCTCAGTGCAACAGATCCCCCTCGAATGGGAGGCAGGGCACAGTAGAGTAACGGGAAATGAGGACGCAGACTCAGAAGTGAAGGCCTCCCACATAATTTTCGATTGCCAAGCCTTATCAACTCATTCCCCTGCTAAGGCACTGGTCCTCACCAAAGGACTGGAACTCTGACTAGAAAACAGAATACGCTGAGAAGCACAAAGCTTCAGCAACTTTGGCTTCCCTCGCCCTTATCCACGGATTCAGTCACAATCTACAGTCTATGTTAACAATCAAATACGTCCTTAGAGTTTTATTCTTGAAATTAGACCTTACAATCGTCACTCTAATTATTGGTAAGTATAATTGTAACAATGTACCGAGTTTTTAGAATAATGACCTACCATGTTTTACGCATTTGCATAACCTTGCCATCTCTAATGTAACCATCTACCGAGTACCGTTTTTATTTTCATTTTTTCAAATTGTTTGTTTGTTCCTCTGTAACCTTCAATACGGACCGAATTCCCTGTGTTTTTCCAGGCACGGGCACGGCACCCCTAGAAACCCAACACACCTCTCTGAAAAGAACCAAAGAACCCGTCGCTGTCCAACAGCCCTTGTATTCTCCGATTTTAGAGAGATCCGAGGTGAAAATATACATCAATCGTTTTCCTACTGCATTTCAACCTTTTTTACTTAATTTTTCGTTGTTTGTATTGTTTCACGCGTTATGATTTTGAGTTAGGCTGGTGGAGAAATGCAGTTCGAATTTTCAAATCGCAAAACTTCGTGTTCACCTCTGCAATTTTATCCTTCCATTCCAGTGTTGTCTGTGTGAAGATCCTAACTTGTAGATTTTTTAGACGAATTTCCCCCATTTTCCTATCCTACTTTCTTTTTGGTGGAAAGGACTCTTTCTATTTACTCGATTCCCCGAATAGTAATGAAAAAACTATGCCACTAGTTGGCATAAGAACGTTCGCGTGAAGAAGATTTGATTGCGTAATGTGCTGAAACGAAATTTAATGCTCATTCCAATAGCATTCTCAAATTTGAGGGTAATCCAAGGGAGTTAGGCCCATTTTATACGAAGTAAGATCGAAAACACGGAAAAAATAAAATTGAGGAAAGTCGGGTTGGAACGGTTTTGGAAAAAATATTATTGTTGCAATTACTCATAGTCACTGAAGTTTGGATTCATTCATTCTTGGACTCGTTGAATATTCAAGGGCTGCGTTTTTCCTCCGCCAAGACTTGACTGTTTTGTTTTAGATATTTGCGTATTATTTTAAGTATTATAGCTGCACTGCAAAACTGCTTGAAATGTCCCTTAAATCATTCAAATGTGTATTTGTACCCCTGTCGTGGACAAAAACGACTTAGGTCTAATGCTCTTGCCCAGAATTTTTGTTGACTCCGTCGATGCTCACTTTGTAAGGTGTGGCTGAAGAGACATTTCGAGGTGTCAGTTTAACATCTTTTCTATTCGCAATTTGATTATAACATCACCTACACTGCAAGAGAAATAAGTTTGTGTGCGGAATCTTTTCACTTCCATTACCGAATAATTTCAACTTTATAGGACTTGATTTGCCTTTGTCTTGTAAGTACTCGCCCTTTCAACTTTGGAGAGGACGTTACATAGAATCCAGGTGTTGAGGCTCTTGAGGTTCAGTCAGAAGACGAATAAAAACACTGTTAGGCCGACGTTTCGGTATATTTTTATACCATCTTCAGGGCTACAATGAACATTAAAACCAGAGGTGTGTAGACATACAGCAGCATCGTTTTTGCACGAATCATTGAACCTCACATTGTAAGTATCGATAATTATGATATTTGTACATACCTTGGAAATATATCTACACCGTTTCCAAGGTATGTAAAAATGTCATGATTATCTATACCTAGGTATATCTAGGTACTTACAATGTGAGGTTCAATGATTCATGCAAAAACGATGCTGCTGTATGTCTATAAAAACGGAGTTGAGTAGAACGTTGTCTATTTCCACGAAAATAAAAACTAAAGTTATGATTGGATTCTCTTAGGTGATTCGCAAAAGCAGAATCACCTTTGACTTACTTGACTTATTTCCTGTAACTCCTCAGGAGGAGCATAGGGCCGAGACGAAATTCCGCCATTCCTCTCTATCTCTGGCCAAAGCCTTGATCTGGCTCCAAGACTTCCCCACTTTAGCTGCCTCTGCCTCAACAGATCGCCTCCAGGTCATCCTTGGTCTCCCGCGTCTTCGATATCCTTGTGGGTTCCATTCCAGCGCTTCTCGCTCCACCGCTCCCTCGCCCTTCAAAGTGTGACCAATCCACTGCCACTTCCTCCTCTTCACCTCAACAGCAATGGGAAGCTGTTGAGTCCTTCTCAGCAACTCATCATTAGAAATGGTGTCGGGCCACCACACACCGAGGATCCGCCTCAAGCAGCGATTGACAAATACCTGTAGCTTCCTCGATAGATTGCTGGTAACTTTCAAGGTCTCGCAAGCATGAAGGAGTACCGACTTGACGTTTGTGTTGAACAGTCGAAGCTTCGTCCGCAGAGAAATATTTCTATTTCTCCATACCGGGTATAGCTGGACAAACGAACCATTTGCCTTCCGAATCCTGCTCTTAATATCTTCTTCGGCACCCCCGCTGGCATCGACCATGCTACCCAGGTACTGGAACGAGTCCACCTGCTCTATACCTTCCCCAGCAACCTGCAGCTCATCTCTCAGTGAAACATTTACCCTGATTTCCCTCGTTTTCTTAACATTTATCTTGAGCTCTGTGACCTCTGAGTACTGGTTAAGTTTGTCAAGCTTGAAATACATATAACTTAGATGGTGTGCCGGCATGCACACATCATCAGCGTAATCCAGATCCTCCAGTATATCCCGAAGGTTCCACTGGATACCCCGCTTTCTTCCACCAAGTAATTTCCTCATCAGCAGGTCAAGGACCATCAGGAACAATGTAGGAGAGAGCACACAGCCCTGTCGAACACCCGAAGTGACCGGTATGGGAGAGGAGAGGACTCCATCATGCATGACCTGGCATGTGTACCCTTTGTTATCCACCAGTTTTAATCACCTTTGCTATCCCTGAAATCCTTCTCATGCTCTTTTATTCTTTCCCTACATTTCCTACCAGTTTGACCACAATAGCCACAAGAAAATTTCAGCTTATAAACCCCACTTTTATCTTGAACGCTAATTTTATCTTCAACAGAACCCAACTTCTGCGAATCACCTAAGAGAATCCAATCATAATTTTAGTTTTGATCTAACAAACGGACAGTACATAGAATTTCCTCATTTTTGCCCGAAGGGAGGTATTTTTATTTATTTATTATGGTAGAAACGGGACATGCCCAATTACAATATTGAAGATGTAGTATTTACAATTATAAAGATTCAAGTCATTGAGTGAAGGTGGTTTATGAGTAGCGTTCTGATGGAGGAGAGTGGCAAGGAGAGGATGTCTATGAAGGGAGGAGAAGTTGAAAGAAGGTTTACCTCGCGAGGAATGCGACTAAAGGGACGATGGAGTAGGTAGTTAGTAGAGGAAAACGGGACGGCAAAGGGGAAAACTGTACGGGATGCAGGGCAGGGAACATGGAATCCAATGTAGGCCAGTAGATCGGGCGAATCCGTCCTTCCAGAAAGTAGACCATGAAGAAAGGTAACATCCGCACAGAGGCGACGGTGACGAGGAGAGAGAAGATTGAAGTGGCGAGAAAGGTCAGCATAATTCAACCAATCGCGGGGAATGCCAAGCTTAAAAGCAAGGTAGCGAAGGAAGGCTCTGAAAACCCGCTCGATCTGTTCAATGTGACATTCGTATTGAGGGCTCCAGATGATGGAACCATACTCAAGGATTGGCTGGACGAGTGACTTGAAGAGGGCTACCAATGCTGACGCGTTATTGAACTCTCTTGTACTCTGCTTCAGGAATCCAAGCGTGCGCATGCCTCGAGCCGCCACCCGAGCAATATGGTCCGTAAATGCGAGCTGGTAGTCAAGGTTGATTCCAAGGTCCACAATGCTAGTCTTGCGTGGTAGCTCAACTCCATTTATGGTATAATTGTGGAGTACTGGCGAATGAGAGCGGTGAGATGAAGTGACTGCACACTTAGACGGGTTGAGGGTCAGGCCATTGAAGAGGCACCACTGGCTAAGGGCATTAATGTACCGCTGCAGGCGCAAGCAGGCAGATGAGTCCCTCAAGGAGGCAAATAGCTTCAGGTCATCAGCAAAGATCAAAAAATCGGCTCCCTGAAGTACTGAACTGACCCCGTTGATGACAAGGTTGAAAAGAAGGGGACCCAAGTGCGAACCCTGAGGTACTCCAGAGGTTGCTGGGAATGGACCAGCACATCCAGGTATGTTGGATGTGCTTGAAAAGTTCGAGATTCTTAAGAGTGACAGGTCTGGTAAATTTTGAATGAGGTGGTCCTTCAACATGTTTCACCGTTGATGAGTTCCTTCCTACAATAGCTTGGTCTCCCCTTCACAATGTTACCATCACCAATGTTTCTCTTTCTCAGCTCCCTTTCACTTTGTCAGCCTTGATTGGCATTTGATGATCCTCCCAGGTCCCTCCACTTCTCTGAGCCAACAGGATTCTCCTTTCACTTATCTGATTGGGTATGACTTTCACTTTCTCGACCAATGGGATTCGAGCTCCCTTTCACTTGTGACTATATAAGCTATGCTCTCTGTGCTGTACCTTCAGTTATTGTTTGTTACTGATGACCTAACCGTCGAAATCGATTTAACTTGTAACTCATTATTTTCGTGGAAATAGACAACGTTCTCCTCATCTCCGTTTTTATTAAAATGGTTTTCCACAATCTCATCGCGAGTGATTTTATTCTGTATGTCTATACCCCTCTGGTTTTAATGATCATTATAGCCCTGAAGATGGTATATAAATATGCCGAAACGTCGGCCTATTAAATGTTTTTATTCGTCATCTGACTAACCTCAAGAGCCTCAACATCAAGAAGTCGAAAAAACAGAACCTTATTTTGAGTTAAATGATCCAAATCGTCTCTATAGCCCCCGCATGCACAAACTAATTTCCTAGCACCGTAGAATATCGCTTGTAAATTTGAATTTTCTCCCTTTACTGGGTACTTGTTTAATATTCCTTTCTGTAACATTCGTAACATCAACTTTTACTGTGTACTACGGGACATAATGCTCATTCAATAGTTTATTAACTCTAGTAATGAAGCATCCACTTCTAACAACAACATTGCTCTCCACGGACTTATTATGAAGTTTCAAGTGTAACAATGCAGACAGATCACGATTAATTCATTGAAAATATAAAGCGTGGTAAAGATAGAGGCGTCTGGATCTCCAGCGGCTCGTCCTCGACACAAGCGCTCACAGCGGCCTTCCTGCTAACTCTCTTATCTCATTCTCACGCTCAATTCGAGTTTGTGTCCTACGAGGGAGGAGGCTATGGTTGAGCATAAAATGATGCTAATGAGGGAAAATCAGGCATACTCGGGAAACTTAGCGAGTGGATTATCACTTTCCATGTTATTTTTTAGGCTGAAACCATTGAAAACAGTAGGTAAGCAAGCCTGGAAAGCTGTAGGTACTTTAGTGGGGGAAACGGCACTTAGCGTTCAAAAACCTTAATCTTCTGAACGGCCCACTGCTCCAGGTTTGTTTTCGTTGATTGATACCGTTGATTGATAAACCCATTCAACCCTAATTGGCAGCTTTTTCTCAACCGTGATGATGATGGTAATAATAGGTAGGCAGGTAGGTACCTAATAATAATAATAGACGGTGCATGATGAACTTCGGAGAGGTCTCATCAATGGTTGCAGGCAGGTAGTCCAGGTCAATACAAAAACCTTTTTCTTTCCTAAGTACCTACCTAAAAAATAGGTAATTGTTTTTACAAGACAAGCTTCATTCTTCGGTAACCGAAGGCACTTGTAGCGAATTTTCCTAAAAAATGAAGCTATTGCAATCGTCTAAAAAAACCGGGGTGAAGTTAGCAATATATTCTAGCAACAGAAAAAATCGATGGGGAACCTAGCAATAGATTCCATAGCAATAACTTTTTTTCTGTTCGGATGGATTGCTTTTATAAAAAACATTTTGGTTTTACAACAATATAGATCATTCCCGACCTAAAATTGATTTGCAAAGACAGAAAAGTCGAGAATGTTTTTCTCCCGAAAACGTCAAAGTCCCACCGCCTTCCGAGTTTAGTATGGGCGAACGCTGTTTTAATTCAATATCTCCTGAACGACTTGCTCTCTCACCTTGAAACTTAGTGAAGTTAGCAATAACTTTTTTGAAAAATCCCCCCCCCCCTGCCCCTTGATGGTCCAGAAATATAGGAAAATTAGTTGCAAAGTAAGAGACCCCCTCCTTGACCCATATTTGCCACTTTTTCCGGAACCCTGATAATCGCAAAACACATTTCCCCGTCCCTGACGGCCGCCCGGAGAAATTGGAATCCATTCCTCTCTAAATACCCAACATCCTCACCAAGTTCTTAAGGTGAGAGAGCAAGTGGCCCAGGAGATATACAATTAAAACTGCGATTGCTAAACTAAACTCGAAGGGCGGTGGGACGTTTTTGGGTCACAATTTTTCTCGACTTTTCTGTCTTTGCAATTCAATTTTAGGTCGGGAATGATTCATATTGTTGTCAAAAACAATGTTTTTCATAAAAGCAATCCATTCGAAAAGAAAAAAAAGTTAATGCTAAACCGGGTAGAAGTGGAGTTGAGGAACAAGTGAGAAACAGACATGGAGATCTCTAGTAGGATACTCTAGTAGGATACTAGGGCCATGGAAACAGAGAAGATAGGTAAGAGAGTTAGCAGGAAGGACGCTGGGAGCGCTTGGGTCGAGGACGAGCCGCTGGAGATCCAGACCCGAATGGTAAAGATATTCAACTTCAAATGACTCAAACCCGTCTTGAATTTAGTCAGTTGGAGTACTGAATACTTCTCTCTTTCTCCACAAAATGAATTTGTTTCTGTCATGAAAATATTATTGATGAACTCGCCTGACTTGAATGATTTTTTTACTACTATAAAATTGTTGAGTATTTTTTGCAAAAAAAGACCTCAAAATTAATAAAATACCTAAAAATTAAGAAAAAAAATCCATCATATTTATAATTTGGTTTATAGGTACGCATGAGATTTTGAAATGTTCAAAAAAGTTCTTAAAAAAGTCGGAATCGATGAGCAGTTCATCTTCTCATCAACATTTATTTTCCAAATTTATTTGCCTGATGGAAAGCTGTGAAAAGGAAAATGATAAGGGATCGTTGAAGATATTAAAAACCTTTCGAAATTTGACAAGTTCTCTTGTCTGAGCTTTTTCCTCTTTGGATATCCGTATCTGCTTCCAAATTTAATTGAACTTCCTTATAAATTCATAGATCCTATTAAAATTAATATACCTGTAATATATTGAAATAAATCTCCCTGTATTAAACTATTCCACCAGACTTCGCCAGAATTGCGGAAGGTCTTAAATCTTCGAATTTTTCCAGTTTTCCCCTATTTTTCTTATCATTAATAAATAGTAACCTGGAGTTCCTTTTGCCAACTCAAGCAGCTTCACTAATGCTTTTTATGCACGTCGTTTTATTTCGAAATATATTTTGCTTATTTGAACGCGACAAATTCTTGGAGCTCACAGAAAAGATTCTACAGAGATCAAACGAGGATGATCAATTCGATATTGCGAATTCACTATTATTAGAATAAAGAAAAAAAGAAAAATTCAGCGCAAACTGGTAGGCTCTTAGAGAAGCGAGAAGAGGTTGATGTGAATCTGTTCAGCAAAGATGGCGATTTGTCGCTTAACCTTTTCCACTTTTGCTTGGGTTTGAATAGATCGTTGCGAACCAGCGTTTTCACACTTCTTGTTATATCTCTTGAAACGTCCTGGAATTATTTTAGGGGTATTAAAAGAGATATCGCGTAGAAGTGTCGATTCGTACCTGCTTTTTATGGACACGTCAATTCCTGCATTCCTGATTGCCTGATCATCGGCCATTTTGTTTGTACGCTCGAGTCGAATGAGGAATTTCACCATGTCGGAATTTCCTATTTTTGACCCCAAAATCGGATTCAGCACCTCGAAAAACCCCCTAAGGCAAACTTTCAGCCCGAACTTCCTAATTAACGAATAAACAAAACAGTATAGAAAATACGAATGTTTAAAAAAACCGGGAAAATGACGTCATGCTGGAATAGTTCATTTATGGCCGCTTGAAGCGCTGAGATCGAGAAATCTATAGTCCCCAGATGCAAAATTTCACGAAACAGTTAAGTTCGAAATCGAAAAACTGAAGAAAAAAATAGAAAAAGCAAGATGGGGAAAATTAGGTTCCCCTGTTTTTGTTTGATAACTTTTCTCTTAGAAAACACGATTTCGTCGTCCCAATGGGCAACACTGGGAGGAGACGGCGATCCGAACAGCCCAATCAGCGAGCGTTCCCGCTTCACGTCCGTTTTCCCGGTCAGTTTTGAAATTAAAAATTTTGATTGTCTCCCAAAAATAACAGGAGACTTATTTTCCGAAATCAGCCCGATTTTCGTCTACCACACCAATAACTATTCAAAAAAAAATGCAAACAGAATTCGGTGAAATTCTTCATTATCTGAAGGCCCATGCGAGAATAGACTACCAATTTGGTCCTACGGAACACACAAATCAGATGAACACCCCCTTAAAAAACACAATTATGAAATTCGGATTCTGAAAAGAGGAGGAAGACGCGGTAGATCCTCTTTCAACAAATCATCGTTTTTCTGCGTTCAAACATAAATTTCTTTGCTAAAAACTGTTCTAAATTAAAAGTTTAATCGACCGACGAAAAGTTGATGAAACTTGGATGGTTTCAAGGTGGATGTCGACCATTTTTTAGGAGGCGATGTGGTAGCAAATGACCATCAACAATTGTTTCAACAAAGAAGCAGGAAATTGACAAAAATTTAAGCTCAGGCTAAAAAAACATGTTTGACGTGACTTAGGAGAAACGTTTTGAAACAACAGCGAAAGGCGATTTAAGGGGGTGTCAGTCGGTCGCCGTTCGTTTTTAGTATTTAGGGAAATTGCGGGCGCAAAAAGTAAAAAATTGTACCTAAATTTGAAATTTCAAAGGATTTTAGAAATTCGTTAGTGCACGGCCCTAGGGAATTGAAAAACTGAATTATTGCCGCTGGAATCATCAAAATCTAACCATAATTGCCAGAGCAAAATGGGAAAAACTTCATGTTTTTTCCGTATTTCCCTGGCAATGGGGTATTTCGGTGGGTCGGAAATTCAGGTTGTTGACCTCAAATTTGGATTCAGCACCCTTGAAAACCTATATACTACAACGTTTGGCCCAATGATACTATAACATGTGGTAGAAAAATTAATTAAAGAGATCACACGTTTGAAAAAAGGCGGGCCGCCATAAATGCACACACTATGCCGTGCGCGTGTGTGAGTAATATTTTGTAGTATCCAAGAGATTCTCCAAGGGTTTCATGTCTTCTCTGTGTATGGATACTTTTTTCAAAGAGTTGGCTAGCTACGTCACACCATTCAAATCTCCAACTTTCCTTAGCTTCTCTGATTTTTTAAAAACATTTTCTCGACGAACAGACCCAATTACCGTTATTTCTGAGCCTTAGTCTTTTGAAAATAAAAATTTAAATTGACTGAAATACCCAATTATTGTTCGATTTTGATGATTCCAGCGGCAATCTTTCAGTTTTTCAATTCCCAAGGCTCATGCACTAATGCATTTCTAAAATCCTTGAAAATTTCAAGTTTAGCTACATTTTATGAGGAAAACAACTGAATTAACGGTTTTTCCCATTTTTCTCTGACAATTATTGTTCGATTTTGATGATTCCAGCGGCAATAATTCAGTTTTTCAATTCCCTTGAGCCGTGCGCTAATGAATTTCTAAAATCCTTTAAAATTTCAAATTTAGGTACAACTTTTTGTTTTTGCACCTTCGATTTCGTGAAATACTAACCTGGAACGAGGAATGAACGGCAACCGACTGAAACCCCCTTAACACTTTTTTCAACGGTATCCCCATTTGGGAGTTAATCTTGCAAATTAAGGGAGTAATGGCCATTTTAGTGGGACGAAAAAAAATTTCCAACTGTATAAACGTCGGATTTGGGTAAAAAAATGTTGTAAAATCAAAAGTTGTTGCAAATGAGTTGCAGAATCAATTCCTGAAGTTTCGTCGTTCTTACACCAAACACCCTGTAAATCGTCCTCTACTTCTACTGTCATCGTGGTGAGGTATTGTGGAAGAAAGCAGCGGAAAAATTCACTTTTTTTCTCTCGGGTAGATCTTTCAGTGTATACCAAGGCCTCTTCCTCACACTCAGGGTCGGAGATGAAGGAGATGTTGACGGGAATGTGAGGATTGAAAGATGGATTTGAGAAAGAGTTTTCTCTACCTTCTTCCAAAATACCTGACGATAATAGAGAGTTTTTGGTGCCAAAATCTGACGGGCCCTGTTAGGAGGAGACTAGAGCGAGCAACAGAGGATGCTACCCAGTTGAAGGAGGAAGCCTGTTAACTTTGGCCAGGGGGGGGGGGGGGAGGCGCTCGTCACGGTGGGCCTCTAGGAATGGGTGACTGTCTGGGGGCACCCTTTCATTGTCGCCCGCTGATGTTGGGAGGCAAATCCATCGACACCCACAAACTCCGTGCTTTGTGAAGAGGTTCCACGGGCCCGTTAATGGTTGCCAAAAACTCTCTAATAATACAGGTAAAATTCGCGTGAGCTCCAGGAAATTGTCTAGTTCGATTATTGCATTGACTTGATTCTCTCTCTATGTAGTTTAGTTTTATTTTTGTCTCTTTTTTTTCTCTGACTCTGACTTGGTTTTTTGTTCTTTTTGGTTTGTTTTGTAGTACTTTTATTTTTATTATTTCCCAAAACCGTCTAACGGTCGAGCAAACTCGGCTCAATCGTTGCCCAACTCACCTGGCCCTATGTCCGCCACCTTGCAATACGAGCATGTAAGTTTTATTGTATTTTTTTTATTTCTGTGTTTATAAATTTTTAGTCACAGTATTTTACTATGCGTCAGCACTTACCTATCCTTCCAAAAATTGTATTTTTTTAATGTAGGAAGTTTTTTTGAGACCATCCCACTCGATTGGTTTATTTTTTTTCCCCCAATAATGAACCTTTGCAATCTCATGAATTGTCTTTGTTATCTTATCTTAGTTACAGTAATCGATACTAGGCGGTATCTGTGAAGGAAGTGACAACTCCCGCTAGGTGCGCTGGTTGTCAAAGTTAGTAAAGTTCGCAGATAGAAAGAATGCGGCTGTCCAATTTTCCGAATGGTATACCTGCTAACATACGAAAACGTGACACTTGAAGCTGACATCTTACACAGGACGACGTCGGGATGGAACAAATGGCGTACGCTAACCGGAGTCCTATGCGATTCAAAAATGCCCATGAGGACGAAGGGAAAAATCTATAAAACAGCAGTTAGACCAGCTTTAATGTACGGGTGTGAAGTATGGCCGACAACTAAGGCCCACGAGCAAAAACTGCCCACAATAGAAATGCGTATGCTACGGTGGTCAGGCGGAGTTACTCTAAAAGACAAAGCACGCAATGATCATGTGAGGGGAAGTTTTAAAGTTGCTCCCATTACCCACAAAATCTCTGAGGCTAGGCTAAGATGGTACGGTCACGTGATGAGAAGACCAGACGACCATATACTGAAAAAGTGCCTTTCCATCGCTACTAAAAAGAGGGGCAGAGGAAGGCCCGTAACTTCTTGGATGACAAATGTCCAAAGGGACATGAAGGTGTTAGGACTCCGTGAGCAAGACGTTCAAGATCGAACCAAATGGCGTCGCATGATTGGGAAAGCCGACCCCGCGTAACGGGATAAGGCGAAGAAGAAGAAGAGCATACCTGCTAACATAGACGACTACCTGTTCCAAAATCTTAGGTAGCCTGTTGAGTCAGGTTGGGGAAAGAACCCATCCTCAGTAATCATAAGCCAGACATCGAGGAACTCGAGTCATAATAAGGTATAGAGCCCTTATTAATGATTAATGATCTGCCAATTGTTGGGAAGGATTTTTATCTCGAATGTTAGTTCACTTGCCCTTCTGTTTACCCTTCAGTCGCCTTTATAATTTAAAGAAGCATCTGGAAGCGTGATTTTATTTTTGAATGTATATTCTCTTAATTGATAAGACTTTTCCAAGAGTAAGGAACCTGTTTTATTTTTTTATTAGTGTTCTATATTTGTTTTGTTTTGCCTGTACTAAATCAATCCTTTCACTTCATCATCGGTCGGTAGTCAACAACCATCGGTCCCATTTTCCTGGCTTGAGTGGCAAGTAGAAGGACGATGTTTTTGGGATTGTAATACTCATGGACACCTCAACAAACCATCCGCATTCTTTCCATCTGCAAACAGTCGTTAGTAGTTAAGTAGGGTCGTTATGATTTGGTTGCTAAGGACGCAAAATACTCGTTCAAAGTTTTTCATCGCGATTTTAACCCCTTCAGTCCCTAATGTTTTCTACTAATCCGAAAAATCTCAAATTTTGTACACGTTTTGCCCTGAACCTGGACTAAAATAATTATTCACAAAAATGTTAATTTTTAGTTCACTTGCCCTTCTGTTTACCCTTCAGTCGCCTTTATAATTTGAAAGAAGCATCTGGAAGCGTGATTTTATTTTTGAATGTATATTCTCTTAATTGATAAGACTTTTCCAAGAGTAAGGAACCTGTTTTATTTTTTTATTAGTGTTCTATATTTGTTTTGTTTTGCCTGTACTAAATCAATCCTTTCACTTCATCATCGGTCGGTAGTCAACAACCATCGGTCCCATTTTCCTGGCTTGAGTGGCAAGTAGAAGGACGATGTTTTTGGGATTGTAATACTCATGGACACCTCAACAAACCATCCGCATTCTTTCCATCTGCAAACAGTCGTTGAGTAGGGTCGTTATTATTTGGTTGCTAAGGACGCAAAATACTCGTTCAAAGTTTTTCATCGCGATTTTAACCCCTTCAGTCCCAAATGTTTTCTACTAATCTGAAAAATCTCAAATTTTGTACACGTTTTGTCCTCAACCTGGACTAAAATAATAATTCACAAAAATGTTAATTTTTATCGGAATGTATACATAAAATATTAGTTAGAATCAAAATTTTTGGTGCTTGAACGAAACCCGTACCACAAACAAGAAGTTTTTCAAAACCATATTTCTTTAGTGAACAGCTTGATGAAGGGATCTTATGCAACTGGAGTAGGGATGGGTATCGATACTCGATATTTCAAAATATCGATACTTTCGTACCGATACTCGATATTTTAGTATCGATACTGCATTATCCGATATTTTTGGATATCGATACTTTGGATCCGATATTTCTAAATATCGAATATCGATACTGTTCTTGCGGAAAATTCAACATAATGTCTAAAAAATGAAGAAGATAGAGAGGCTTTTGGGTCATTACTCTTTGGTTTGGTTGCACAAATAACGTTTATATCATGGAAAAATCACTCTGTTTGGACTCTTAATACTAAAAAATTAATAAAAGTTGTTGAAAAAATTATTTTTCTTGAGAAAATTGGATGATATTGATAGTTTGTGACGCTAAAGTATCGATACTCGATTTTTTAAAATATCGATACTCATACCCAACGATACTTGGGATATCGATACTCGGATACGATACAGTATCGATACTTTTATAACGATACCCATCCTTAAACTGGAGACTCAAAAATCAATTATAACTACAGGAGCAGCAAAAATAATAATAAATTGATTAAACTGCATAAATGAGTTTGAAGTTGTGATACCTACTGATGAAATCCAGATGGCGCAAGTGTCGCTGTAAACTAACCAAAAGTGACCGCTTTCTCGCTCATTTTCTATCTAAAGTCACTAACGTTATCTGTAGAACTTGTAGTTGTTGTGGGACTATCAGTAATATCTAAGAGAAAACCCTAGCGACGACAAGGACAGTTCAAAAGTTGTGTACAGTATAAAGTACAAAGGGACTAGATATAAAGAAGAAGAAGGGACGAAAGAGACTGGATATAAATTTATATCTCAATTTTAATTGTAAATTTTCATCTTGTTTTTAATTGTAAATTTTCATCTCGATTTTAATTGTAGTAAATGTGATCACGCGAAGTTAATTTTAATCAGAGCACTCTATTGGACGTATGAGAAACTACTTTTACCACCAGCGCGCCTAGCGGGAATTGCCACTTCCTTCATAGACACTGCCTAGTGTAATCGATTGGTTCATAATTTTTATTGTAAATTACGAATCGCTTTAGGTTATTATTTTTCGAGATTGATTATTGTAGTTAACTGTGAACAATGTTTTCCTGCCTCCTACCTCTACATTGTAGCTTCCAGAAAGTAATAATAACGGTAATATTCCTGTTTGGAGATCGATCTTATTGAATGTGCATTTTTCAGTTGTCGAGGCTCGTGTTGAATCGTGAACGAAAGCTCCCAAGCGACTCGGATATAGAAAAATATGCTCAAGACAATTTGAACATCCACAAGAAGGGGATATTCAGGAAAAAATTCTCGGTTCGAGAGCTTCTGTCGTGGTCGAAGGTTAGTGTATACAATGTTTTCAACATAAATATCATTATAAATACATTATCCTCCAAGTTTTAAAGTACATATCATAACCTAATACCTTAACCCTTAATATCCTGAGGTGTCTTTTTGGAAGTCCGATTTTTACCTGCAACAGTTTATCCACTTTTACCCTGAACCGAAAGCCTTTGGTTGTCTTGATACACCAACTTTCGATTGTGTAAGAAACCGTAGTGTAAAAAGATAATAACTCAAAGAAAAAACAAAATAATTCTCAAGTTGACAGACTGTAATAGGGCCTTAGAGGTACCTTCTACCCTCATTTCTCCCTTTGTAGCCTGTTAGTTAGGTTTCCTCGTCAGAGATGGTGCTACTGTCTAACGCAGCACACATCCTTCTATGGAGTGAATCTTCTCCACCTTCTTCCTTGGTTCTGAACTTTATGAGAAATAACAGACCCCACCATCACACCAAGAAATTTTCCAATTATCTTCCTTCAACAAAATTGGGTTTATAGATAGATTCTGCTGACGCAGATAGCCTATGTGGTCCTTGGAAAGATCATTCTTGAGTTGGCAGACTGTAATAGGGCCCTTGAGGAACCTTCTGCTCAAATATTCTATAGATTTGTCATAATACATTTAAATTTGTAAAATATGCATTAAAAATTTGTTGTTTGAAAAAAACAAATTTTTTGAACAAGTGGGAAATTTAGGCCCGCCGCAAATTGAACCCAGCACACGCACAGCCCACGTCCGACCCACGCGTAGGTAGGAATGTGAATCACAGTTTTGCATTAGGTACCGCATATTGAACCCAGCCCACTATCCTCCTCTCCACGCGTGGGTCCGTTTGTACGTGCCACACAGTTTTCGTGGGTCGTGGGTGCGTTGTTTCCTATCCAAAAATGGATGAGAAGTAATTGAACTTGTCAGGGACCGTCCGTTTTGGAACATTCTAAAACAATCCCTGAAGAGTGTGTACTAAAAAAAAAATAAATAAATAAATTGCTACGGACGCTGGATATATAAAAATATCTTATTTGCTCATATAATTGACTTAATAGTTACCTTTTGTTACAATTGTTCCTTTTCTTAACCATACCTTCAACTGAAAAATTTCTTTGAAAATTCGCCCATTAATTCATGCTGCATGAAAGGAGTTTTTTATTTTCTGTCATTTTGACATTCACAAAGCCTAGAGGAACTTCATCCTTTTTGTATAATATATTTTGAGGGGCACAAGGAGACATTTTTGGTTTATTATTTTAATTAATGAATCTTCGGAATCGAGCGAGGAAGACATTTTGACCTCCCCTCAAAATCCGATGGTTTACTTCTCAATCGTAGAATCGGAAATTCGAATTTAAAAAAATTTACATCCCTCCGCATACTGTTAATTTTTCTTCGCTGCTGATTGGTTTTTGGGCGTTGCATTCACCTCCCGTGACGTCACTTTTTATTAGTTCATGAATTTCGCCAAACTGTTCCCGGGTAAGCCGAAAACTTTCCTTGAAAACATTGTCAGGAACTTCCGAAAACTTTAAATTCACCACCAGTACTTCTCCGAGCTAAATAGGTATTTCTTTTACTTTTTTTTCGTTTAACACCTTCAGTGCGGATGACCGGTCGACCGGTCATCCCTGCATACGTGCCATACGGACGACTTTGGGACCCGCATTGAAGGTGTTAATGAGGAATTTCACCGATATCTGTTTGCATTTTTCCTGAATAGTTAATGGTGTGGGATAGATGAAAATCGGGCTGATTTCGGAAAATAAGTCTCCTGTTATTTTTGGGAGACAGTCAAAATTTTTAATTTCAAAACTAACTGGGAAAACAGACGTGCAGCGGGAACGCTCGCTGATTGGGCTGTTCGGATCGCCGTCTCCTCCCAGTGTTGCCCGTTGGGACGACGAAATTGTGTTTTCTAAGAGAAAAGTTATCAAACAAAAACAGAGGAAACCTAATTTTCCCCATCTCGCTTTTTCTATTTTTTTTCTTCGGTTTTTCGATTTTGAACTTTACTGTTTCATGAAATTTTGCATCTGGGGACTATGGATTTCTCGATCTCAGCGCTTCAAGCGGCCATAAATGAACTATTCCAGCATGACGTCATTTTCCCGGTTTTTTTAAACATTCGTATTTTCTACACTGTTTTGTTTATTCGTAAATTAGGAAGTTCGGGCTGAAAGTTTGCCTTAGGGGGTTTTTAGAGGTGCTGAATCCGATTTTGGGGTCAAAAAGGGTGTAGTTCGTTATCCGCCCCCATTTTGTTCTCTCTTTTGCAAGCACACCCGACCACCTTTTTCATTTTTTGAGGAGTGTTCCGTAAACTAGATTTCATCTTCTTGAGCACAATCGTGACGAATTATAATTTTTGATTGGTTAAGATTGGGAAATTAGGTGTTGAAAAAAGTGGGGGCGAATACCGAACTATTTCTCTAGTGAAAAAGTTCGGTATGCGCCCCCACATAGTTAATAATGGAAAACACAACATTTTTGGTTTAAATAATTCATTTATTAATATGATTATTACTTATTATTACAATTGAAATAAGGAAGTCCCTCCCCATTCCCAATTGCCACGACATGTTAGAACAGAACGTCTTTCGCTTCAAGACCTTATGACGACTCACCCTATCGCTTCTCGAACGTTGACCTACGGTCGGAAGTGATTTCACCGCTACAGTCAACATCGTTTTTATTTTATTTATGAGCATCGCATCTCAACCTCTTAACTTTCAATCAAAGTTATTCTCTGCCTCACCAGTTATCTCTCCCAAGAAAACGTCCCAGGCCAAATCAATGCAATTCGGTCGTGGGGGCGGTTATCGAACTTTTTCTCTAGGGAAATAGTTCGGTATACGCCCCCCACTTTTTTCAATGTCTAGTTTCATTGCTTGGAGTATTTGAAAACATAAGTGCGGTATATTATTCATACAGTACATGAAATCTAGTTTACGGAACACTCCTCAAAAATTGAAAAAGGAGGTCGGGTGTGCTTGCAAAAGAGAGAACAAAATGGGGGCGGATAACGAACTACACCCGTCAAAAATAGGAAATTCCGACATGGTGAAATTCCTCATTGAAGAATACAAAGTAATGACTTCCTCAGTCTCTGACTCTGAATCGAGATCCAGGAGGAGCTCAATCAGCGAGTTGGAGAACATCTCGAAACGTGGTTGTGGCACACGACTGGGTTCAATATGCGGTACCCGACCCAGCCCATGGTCGTGGGTTGGGGATGGGGTCGGCGTGGGCTGTGCGTGTGCTGGGTTCAATTTGCGGCAGGCCTTAGGGTCAAGTTGATGGGTGATTGACGTGCGAATAGTTGTGAACAGAATCACCTTGGTACCTATTGGCGGAGAACAAAACATATTGTTTAGTAATGCATGCATTCCAGGGGACGTCCCATTGCATAAGCATTAGATCAGTTTAACCAGTTGTTGAGTGATAAAACTGTTTCACTCGATGTAATTCATTTATTACTTTAGGCAAGAAATACTGACCCCCCCTCCCCCCACCATTATCCACCTTAACATTTCTAGCGGCATGGGTGCCTCGAATCTGAAGAGCATTTTAAAATTCATGATCTACGATACCCAACATGCGAATTCGAGTTCACCCCCCTCCCCCCCAACCAAAACGCCAACAATGGTGCCAGTCTGGCACCAAAGCGGGAATACGTCGTAACATTGAACTTTCATTTGTTATTTTTGGTAGGCAGTTCGTCGAAGTTCACATCCGTATTCGAGGTGAAACACAAAAAATAAAACAGGAAATAAGCGGTTTATGGCATCATGGCACCATGTCCTGGCACCATGGTGGCACCACTATTAGTTCCATGGTGGTACAGAGAATAATTCATGAAATCTGGAGGTACAATGAGAATTTTTCCTCAATTTCAAAGCTTGGGTACAATTAGTAAGCAGTAAAGGAACCGAAATATTGAAAAATCGGATATTTTGTGAATATTATCCCCCCACTCACCCCCTCCCCTTCCGAATTTTGGTACTCTGGTAAAATCATGTACAACTCGGAAGTTATTTGAGTCAAACAAAAAAAGAAACACGCAAATCGGTTGGAAATTGAGGCCTGGGCAGAATTTACAAGATTATACCCGCAAATGCACGTTTTTTAAGCATTAACCCCCCCTTTCCCCCCTCTTAAAAAGCAAAATCCAAAATTCCGGCGCCGTAGTGCACAACTAGATAGTATTCCGCGTCAAACGAAAAAAGAACCACGAAAATCGTTTGAGAACTAAGGCCTGGGCAGAGTACACAAGATTATGCCCAAAAACGCACGTTTTTCGAGCATTAACCCCCCCTTTCCTCCCCTTAAAAGGCAAAATTCGAAATTCCGGTGACGTAGTGCACAACTAGATAGTTTTCCGCGTCGAACAAAAAAAGAACCAGGAAAATCGGTTGAGAATTAAGGCCTGTGCAGAGTACACAAGATTTTGTTACACACACACACATACACACACACACAGACATACACCTATGGTTTTTTTCGCGGATTTGGATTCTGAATGGTCTAAAACGGATTACTGTGTGGTTATTTTTTTCTGTTGAGTGTTGTCCAACTTCACCCCAGATCGATCGCATAAGGACGCCCAAGTCTTACTGTGGGACGTCCTAAAAATGTAGCATGTGCAACAAGCGGGAAGACGAGACGCCACTCCACTTCATGGCTAAATGTCTCATAATGAGAGAATTAAGATTCAAATTTACGGGAAAGGCATGTTTATCTGATCCAGAGACTCCAAGGGATGAACGTATGTAACATCCATATTGTCTGTGAGACGGAAGTTAGTTTTCATCACGATCTCTTCCGATTCGCTATCAATTGAGTTATTAACAATAAAAAATGTATAAAGTTTTCAAAGATAGAACGGCAGAAACTGAGCTCGGATGCTTCATTTCAAGTAGGCTATAAGACTTCTTCCAGAAAATCACTTCACCAAAACTTCCTGGATTTATTGAAGTAAAAAACTAAGTAGACCCAAAGTGATTTGAAGTGGTGTTTGAAAAAGAATCATTTTTGGAACACGTCAAAGGGTTTGCGTCAGAGGTTTACTTGTGTAGTGTATTGGTTGACCGACACATCCAAAATTGTATCAGCAATAGTGGCCACAGTATCCAGTGAATCATTACTGGAAGCGACCATGGAACGAATGTGGACTGGAAGCCGTTGCAAAAAAATTGTGCGCAAAAACTCATCAGTAACCAGCCAGAGTTCTCATCTCTCGAAGCAACTGACTACTTTTTGATACCTAGTTCTAATGCAGTCAAAAGTTTGGACACCTTTCGCACCTCAGATTCTTCAAACTCCTTCTCCAGTCGATCCATGAGATCTGTGTAGGGCGTTTTGGATTTAGAACGATCTTCACACAAGAAATCGGCAATTAGTTCAGCTACATCAGACTCGAGGGAAGCCAAAACATATTTAAATTTAGTCATCTCATGTTTAACTGGGGAATTGGCGAATGGGGTATTTCGGTGGGTCGGAAATTCAGGTTTTTGAACTCAAATTTGGATTCAGCACCCTTGAAAACCTATATACTCCAACTTTAAGCCCAATGATACTATAACATGTGGTAGAAAAATCAATTAAAGAGATCACACGTTTGAAAAAAAGGCGGGCCTCCCTTAACGCACACACACTTATGCGGCGCGCGTGTGAGAGTAGTATTTTGTAGTATCCAAGAGGTCCTCCAAGGGTTTCTGTGCATGGATACTTTTTTCAAAGACAGTTGGCTAGCTACGTCACGATTGGCTAGCTACGTCACACCGTTCAAATCTTCAACTTTCCTTAGCTTCTCTGATTTTTTAAAAACGCTTTCTCGACGAACAGACCCGATTACCGTCATTCCTGAGCCATACTCTTTTGAAAAAAAATTTAAAAAAATTGACCGAAATACCCCATTGTGCTTCAACCTGCATACGCCAAACTTTGACATTTCGCCTCCCAAAAGGTGGAATCCTAATAGATACCTTCGAAATAGTCGGAAGTTCGTCGACTGGAATGTCAAGAAGTGATTCGTCATGTGACATGGCTGTGAAAGTCGTAGGTAGGTACGGCGAATTCTGTCCGGGGTCACCACTGTGGTTGTTATAATGAACCCAACACTAGGAACGTATTAAATTTAATCAGAATTGGACACCAATGAAGGTATAAACGTTACAAAACTCGTTAACACAAAAGGAGGGAAAGAATCGTAGAGATCACGGAAGAAGCAGGGTGAGGGTTGGATGGTTCAGATCATATAGTAGGGATGTCCTAAAAGTATCGATACTTTAAAGTATCGATACTTCAAAGTATCAATACTTTCTGAAAAAAGTATCGATACATATCGATACATTTTTTCCCTGATATTTATCGTAGTATCGTTACTTTTTTTCCAGTATCGGAGGTGATACTTTTTTACCTCTCACCTTAGATAAAATGCTATCTATATTCTATCTCTCACATTAGATTAAAGTCTCGAATTTTAGTAAGGACCTCTTTCTCTACGTAGGTTGGTGGGTCCCCCATACCCATACCCCCCAGACCCACCACTTCAATTAACTAAACAAAGATGATGTACCACCACCTCCAGCTCTCTATGGGTCTGTTTGGAGAGGCAGTTCGGAACCAAACCGGAGCTGAAAAGGGGAGGGGATAGAGGCGAACGGACCCCTCCGAACTGTTCAGGACTGCCTCTCAGAAGAGACCCTATTGGTCTGTTCGGAGAGGCAGTGCTGAATGGTTAGGAGGGGTCCATTCGCCTCTATCCCCTCCCCTTTTCAGCTCCGGTTTGGTTCCGAACTGGTTCTGGACTTCCACTCCGAACAGACCCTATGATAACCTGCTGTCCTCTATCATCTAGGAAGGACCACCAAAATGTTAACCCAACCAAGTGCAATACGAAAACAAGTGCCTAAACAAAAAAATGAGTGATTTTTTGTTTTGTTCATTCTATATTAATGTCAAATTGATGGAGAGAAACATAGAAGGCATTTTCACACATTTTTGTAAAAGTATCAAAAAGTATTGATACTTTTTGAGAGTATCGTATCGATACTTTTTGATACTTCCTAGATATATCGATACAATATTATATCGATACTTTTGAAGTATCGGACATCCCTATCATATAGTTGGTGCAGTCGTTGCCCTGTCGCCACCCTTGCATCTTTTGTGAGACCGATTAACATGTTTAGAGACTCTAATTCGAACTTTAACTTGTTAAAATTCTGTTGACGCTGATGGTGTTTTGACTGATGAACGTATTACTCTGTTCAAGGACCCTATTAGGAAACCCATGTTAGTTTTGGACGACAAGAACTTGAAAAAAGAGGCGACGGAGATCTTCAAGTTGGTTCAAACGTACATGGGCGACCGTAAGGCGAAGCAGGGTTCTACGCAGGAGGGTGCTCTGCTGGACATTTGCCAGCTCGCGCACCAGAAGGCGGCGCTGAGGGATGAACTGTACATTCAGATTTGTCGTCAAACGACTGAAAACCCTCGAAGGTTAGTGTTGATGAAGTTCCACTGAGCAAACTTTTCATTCGATCTCCGTTCAAATTTTAGCTGACCAAAATGGGATCGATGTAGGTAGGGGAAGGGCGGGTAAAACCGGGTACTGGGGTCATACTGGGTACCTCCTTATCCCTCCTGTATGTGCTGCTACCTACCGCCTGCCCATAATATGTTAATCCCCACACCTCGTGGAGCAGTGCACTGTTAGACCACATCAAAGAAGGCTGCGATTACGTTTGTGCGAATATTTTTCCGATAGTTGTAATTGAAAATGATCGAGAGCCGTCTTTCACTTTTACCCACATTGGTCCTGTCGTCGGGAATTCCCACGGTAAGTGTCAGAATGTGTTGAGATATCATTAAACTTCGTTTTGCTTTAATTGCAGTGCATAGGAACGCTTTCCTTTTGTGGTGGCGGCCATATTGGTAGAAGACCATCTGTGGGGTCATACCGGGTACCAAAGGACGGGGTTAAATCGGGTACCCGGTATGACCCCATCTTCAACTCAATGAATGCCCTTCTTTTAGGTTTCATTATTTTATTATTATATATTATTTTATTAGCGAAGCTCCAGTGGATCCTCTTCCTTTCAATTTTAACCTTTGGATGTCAGGCCTCTCCCAAAAGAAAAACAGAAGCAGAGGAAGAAAGAAACGGCAGCTGCTCTGTATTCGACCCCAACGAAGGCAAACCGTTTGTGTGCGCCTTCTGCACTGATCTCGTTCCACAAATTCATATGAAGTGATTTTTTGTCACATTTCCCCAAATTTTAAGTATTCAATTTTTTTGATGATTTTTACATAATAGAATTGAGGGGTCTGCATCAACAAGGAGTTAACTCCATTTTTTCAAAATGTTGGAAAATCAAAAAGAACATTCAAAAAAATACAAAATGTAGGTACATTGCTTGTCCCTCAGGCCACTTATTTTTCACCTACCACTGCATGTTTTAGCCAAATTCCAATAAAAAATTCGCCAAATTCGTGATCCTAGATTCAATTTTATTTGGGAGTTGACTCTTTTTTGCCCCAAATGTTCAAAACTGGCCTTTTTTTTCAATGTAAGGAAGCATTGAAGAAACGAAACTTACAAAAAAGTAGGTTTATTAGGAGAAAAGAACACATTAACGAGTTTATTACTTATAAAATTTGAAGTACAGAAACATTTTAAGACTTGATCAGACTAGTTAGGTAGGGTACTACACTTTCAGTGTATTTGTGAGGTAATGCTGCAGTCTTCAATAGACGGAGCCCTTTTGGTAAAATAATATTTCTCTTCAAAATATCGTTTTTTTGGTTTATTATTTTCAATAATGAACCTTTGGAATCGACCGAGAAAAACAATTTTAACACCCCCTCAAAATTTGATGGTTTAAGTTTCAAGGTACGTAGAATCCAAAAATCGAATAAAAATTTGGCCGTCCGTCCGCCGTACGCCGTATGCGGCACTTTTGCCACTTAGCATTGACCGATTTTGATGAAATTTGGTATGTAGGTTCGATTTGGGGTCTAGTTGTGCCCCGAAGCTTTTGGTTGATGTAGGTCACTTCTAAGGGTTCCAAAATCAATTTTGAAATTTTGAAAACGCCCTAACTCAAAAAATTTTGATATAAAGATATTGTTTTTCCTTCAATTTAGGATTCTATAGAATTTTTTGAGACCACGCGGAGCTCTGTAGGACAAACCGTTCGCTCCCTACGAAAATTTAAGGGTTTAAATTGAAATATATATATATAAAAATCAAAACACGAGTGTGAATCGCAAAAGAAGCCTAATCTCCGTTCAAATTAGAGCTGACCGAAATGCGATCGATGGTTAGTGATTTGGATTTTTTTTTGATTTTTTGGTTTATTATTTTCAATAATAAGCCTTTGGAATCGAGCAAGAAAAAAAAAATTTTAACCCCCCCTCAAAATTTGATGTTTTACGTTTCAAGGTACGTATAACACGAAAATCGAATAAAAAAATTTCCGTCCGTCCGCCGTACGCCGTACGCGGCACTTTTCTTAGCAACACTGGACCGATTTGGTTCAAATTTGGTATATGGGCTCCATTTGGGGTCTAGTTGTGCCGCGAAGCTTTTGGTTGATGTAGGTCACTTCTAAGGGGTGAAAATTAAGGGTTGAAATTTTCAAGAGTGCCCTAGCTCGAAAACTCTCGAAATAAAGGTATCGTTTTTTCACCAATTTTAAATAGTACAGAATTTTTAAAAATTTTTGAGACCACCCGGAGCTCTGTAGGACAAACCGTTCGGTCCCTACGAGTACTTGAAGGTTTTCCTTCGATAAAACAGAATCATGAGTGTGAATCGCAAAAGAGGTCTAATCTCCATTCAAATTTTATCGGACTAAAATGCGATCGCTGTTCATTTCTTCGATTTGTATACAGTTTTGCCTTCTGCGTAACCAGTAATCAAATTTCCGTATGAAGCTTTCTATTTTTCCAATCGAGTGTGGAGCGTTTAGTTCTTTCTAATAAACTTGATTGTGAAGGTGTGAAGCCAGTATGGTGTGGTAGGTAGTACCTAGCTGGTAGGTAAAAAAAAGTTGGTAGGTAAAAAAAATTTTGGTGGGTAAAAAACGCTGCAAATCATTGCTCAAAGGCTTCTTCACTCTTCAGATCACTGATCAGCTGAGTGAGCTCCACAGCCATTTTCAATCCTATTGAATGGAAGTGCACTTCCAGGCGTCTCCAGCATTCGAGGAGATCTTCTTCACTCTTTAGATCACTGATCAGCTGAGTGAGCTCCACAGCCATTTTCAATCCTATTGAATGGAAGTGCTCTTCCAGGCGTCTCCAGCATTCGAGGAGATCTTCTTCACTCTTTAGATCACTGATCAGCTGAGTGAGCTCCACAGCCATTTTCAATCCTATTGAATGGAAGTGCTCTTCCAGGCGTCTCTAGCATTCGAGGAGATCTTCTTCACTCCTCAGATCACTGATCAGCTGAGTGAGCTCCGAAGCCATTTTCAATCCTATTGAATGGAAGTGCACTTCCAGGCGTCTCCAGCATTCGAGGAGATCTTCTTCACTCTTCAGATCACTGATCAGCTGAGTGAGCTCCGCAGCCATTTTCAATCCTATTGAATGGAAGTGCTCTTCCAGGCGCCTCCAGCATTCGAGGAGATCTTCTTCACTCCTCAGATCACTGATCAGCTGAGTGAGCTCCGAAGCCATTTTCAATCCTAGTGAACGCAGGAAGCTGAAATTTGAGAGGGAAGGTCAAGGGAGAATACAGATGGTGTTTGGTGCTATTGATGGAGAACCAGTGATCTATACAGAAGGGTGATCTATACAGAAAAATAATAAACCTTTGAGCAATGATTTGCAGCGTTTTTTTTTTATTTTTTTTTTTAACACAGAATGTGTTTTTGCGGTGACCTACCGAGAAAAAATCGTCACGAAAAAGCGACAGAAAAAACCGTTATGCGCCTTTTATAATGATTTTCACGTGCAACCAAGCCGTTGGTAAGGAAATAGAACTCCCGCAGTGTTCATTGCACAGAAATTGTTCACCATTCGTTGGAAAGCTCTCGATTTAACGAACATTTTCATGTTCTCCATAACATATTGACTATACGAATAGCGGAGCTATAGGCATAACTGTTCTCATATTTTGTTTACAAACTAATGATCGTGACTAAGGAAACGGATTACTAGCATCGCAAAAACACATTCTGTGTTCCTATGATTTCATACAGAGTATGGAAAAAGAAATAAACCGGGGGGTGCAGGGGGGCGGAGCCCCCCGCCGAGGCGCAAAGCGCCGAGTTTTGTTTTTTTTTTTTTGATTTTTTTAAATATTGGATGGATGGTGATTTTGTAGACGAGTGATCTATATAGAAAATAATAAACCATTGTGTAATAATTTGCAGCGTTTTTTAATATAAAATAATTGCCGTTGTTTACTGAGTAAAACCTATCCTGACTGTTATCGCCACGCGGGTTTCCAGTTATTGTTTGGGGCAACAAAGCGTCAACTCCTCGAAATAGCTTCATGTTGCTCCAAGTAAATGAAGCAGCCAACTCCATCTAGCGGATTTTTTTATGACTATCAATGGCAGCAAAACGCCTTGTTGCACCAAACGAAAGAACGATTTTTTTGTCGAAGAAACGCCAGTTAACTCATTTTGCTCCAAAATTGGAGTTAACTCCTTGTTGATGCAAGAAAATTATTTTCTTTGGTCATATTTTTGACTTTTATTAAAGGTACCCGGTTTTACCCATCCCTTCCTCAAAAATAGCAATTTTCTGATTTCGTAAAAAATTTGAATTTTGGAAAAAGTTAGACCGAATTTCTTTAGGTATATCCGGAAGAGGACTCAATAGTCTAGTTGTGTACAATTACAACCAGTTCAAATTTGGAAAAATAAGAATTACAGGAGAGTCAAAATAATGAAAACAAATTAGGTACCCGGTTTTACCCGCCCTTCCCCTACGTGGTAGGGTGCCTACAGTTGGTGGATGGTGACAATGGCAAAGCCGATTTCTAAGCAGAAATAATAAACGTGTAATAATTTGCAGCGTTTTTGCTTACTTATTGATTGCGATTGACTCAAATGTCTATTTTTGCAGGGACAGTTTACGAAGAGGATGGGAGCTTATGGCAATCTGTCTCTACTTCTTCCCACCGTCGCCCAAGTTCCAAGCTTACCTTGAAGGCTATATGAACAGGTGAGGAAAAAAAAACTAAGTTTGTTATTATTATTGTTGTTAAACTAGGTTTAATGAGGTAATCAGGTGTGTTCTGATAATTTTTTATTTCGTTTAATTTACACACTGTAGAAATACTCCAGTATGAATGTGCTTTCGTTCCTTTGAAACTCACCGGTGATTCTTATATTTACTTTTTATTTCGATTTCGTCTTGTAGCTCCTTTTTTGAGATGGCTGGATTTAAGCGAATTGATCTTGTTGATCATCATCTGAAACTTGGAATATTCGTAGAGAGGTTAACATACACAGAAAATCCTCCTGTGGCATCGTCATAATGAATTGACTCTCAGTAATGATACATTTGTGAAGGTTCCTCATTACTACATTTCTTGGCAATGAATGTTCCAGACAAATGAAAAAATTCGTTCGATTCTTTGAATTCAGGCTCGATTTGTATGCTTTCTTGGATTCCTCTGGTTCTTGTGGAAGCACACTGACAAGTAATTTCAAGAGCTCATCCTTACAGGATTTGCTTTCGTTTTGGTTTCTTTTTAGCGAATTTTCAAGGAAAATGAAGCTATTGCAATGGCCTCGACATTTTTAGAATGGACTTTTTCGAAAAATTTTTACACTGAAGTCCGTTTTGGAACATTCTGAAACGATCCCTGAAGTTTTTCAAAAAATCATATGTGTATATACCATACATAACATATGATTTTTGGATAAACTTTATATATATGTATGTATGTATGTGTGTGTGTGTGTGTGTGTGTGTGTGTGTGTGTGTGTGTGTGTGTGTGTGTGTCATTCCGCACAATAACTTGAGTAATTGTTTGAAATTTTTTTTTAGTTTTTGCAAAAACGATAGGTCAAGTTTGTTAGACAGCAATTTTGGACAATCCAAAGTGGTCCAAAATTTTAAAAAATGGGTTTTTCCCGTTTTTTGTGGTTGTTACTTTCAAAATCATGGTAATATATGGTATATTTGGATTCAGCACAAAATTTTCGATGTAAATGCATTCAAAAATGAAAATTGTCCAAAATTAAGAAAAGTATGTATCTATTTATATATACCTAGGTATATAATGAACACGTGCGTATATTTGTTGTACCCAGAAATGCATTGGCCATGTGGGTACTCTATGAGTTCGTGGAGACGAGTAGAACATGAATATGGACTCCTAAGATCTTCAAAGCAAACCCAGTGCATACAGTATGTTGGTATGGTAGGTAGGTATACTGAAAATCGAAAGAAACCAACAATAGCCATGAGGGTACTCTATGAGTTTGTGGAGACGAGTAGAACGTGAATAATATTCCATATTATGGACTCCTAACATCTTCAAAGCATACCCGGTGCACACAGTATGTTGGTATGCTATACTGAAAATCGAAAAAAACCAAGAATCGTGTAAAAAAAAACTTTCTAAAAGAAATTGCAACACCATTGTTCCTTTTCTTAACCATACCTTCAACTGAAAGATTTCTTTGAAAATTCGCTCATTAATTCATGCTGCATGAATGGACTTTTCTTTTTCCTATTATTATTACATCTGCTACGTAATTATAATGAATATATCACGATGATCAGCTAGTGCAAATAATTTCACATGCACAATATTATCCACGAAACGATTATTTTTGATATGTATAAAACATTGACTCGAACAAATTTATGGGAATTATTGTGGAATATACGGTACCTCCTGACATGCATTTCCTTAGAACTTCGATCTCGTCTTTCTCGCAGTTTTTGTACGTTTCGGCGATGGATAGACAAACATCGCGGTTGGTGTTGATTTCGTATATCGTCAGTCTTTTCAATATTTCAAATCTGTAAAAATAATGTCAGATGCTTCGGAACATGTACTGCTGTATTGAAAAATTGTAAGGTGCTACTGAAAAAATAGACTACGGCTTTGTGTGACCAAATACGTGAAATCTAGGGTTGTTGATGAAGGTTCTAAGCGGAATTAACGAAACCTGGTAATAGGTTATTTTTAACTGTTACGTTAAATGTAGGGATGGGTATCGATACTCGATATTTCAAAATATCGATACTTTCGTACCGATACTCGATATTTTAGTATCGATACTGCACTGTCCGTTATTTTCAGATATCGATAGTACTTTGGATCCGATATTTCTAAATATCGAATATCGATACTGTTCTCGCGGAAAATTCAACATAATGGCTAAAAAATGAAGAAGGTAGAGAGACTTTTGAGTCATTACTCTTTGGTTGCACAAATAACGTTTATATCATGGAAAAAGTCACTCTGCTTGGACTCTTAATAGTAAAAAATGAATAAAATTTGTTGAAAAAATTATTTTTCTAGAGAAAATTGGATGATATTGATAGTTTGTGACACTTAAGTATCGATACTCGATATTTTGAAATATCGATACTCATGCCCAACGATACTTGGAATATCGATACTCGGATACGATACAGTATCGATACTCGGATACGATACAGTATCGATACAAAATATCGATACTTTTATAACGATACCCATCCCTAGTTAAATGCCGCCCATTTCTACCTGGCATCTCCTTGAGACACTGATTCTGAATGACGCTTTAAGGTACTCCTGTATCGCCAAGAGATTTACAGGGTGTCCAAGTAACTACGCTCCCCCCACTTATTTTCTCTAATAGTGTAAGAAAAAAAATCGGATTAACGCTATTCTTCATAATTTTTTGCGTCGAATTCAAAAATGACAAAATTGCGCAACCATGCGCAATCATGACCAACTTTGTTTTTTTCAAATGGGAACCCCCATTTTTTATTGCAGATTCAAATTCTACGTCAAATTTTATGAACATTTTACATATACAACTTTTTTTTTGGATTCGCGCAGCCCGCTCAGCGAGCGCTCAAAGATGCGCAACCCAGAGATTGCGCCAAAGTTGAGATTAAGGTAAACCTCAAATGTGGCACAATGCTCAGCACTGTTTTTCTACGCTGAATCGCGTGGTGCTCTCCCTTTCTTGATTTGATTTCATTTTACCATATCTACAGCCGTTAAAGTCACTTTTTGAGGAGGAAATCATCGATTTTCTTACAAAGGGTAATGAATCATCCTAATAAAATGTAAAAAAAATTAAATTTTTAAAATTGTAAAATAACGGGGACCTTTTACATAAGTATCACAAATTTTTGCAAAATAATTTTCAGTCTTCTAAAAAAATGATTGAAACAATTAAGCGATAAACTGTTCGAACTGGGCTCCTCCTTCAGAAATGCACGCCCCTGCTCTGAGCAAAAATTTTTCAAAAAGTCACTTTTTGAGGAGGAAATCATCGATGAGTTTCCCATTATTTTACAATTTTAAAAATTTAATTTTTTTTACATTTTATTAGGATGATTCATTACCTTTTGTAAGAAAATCGATGATTTCCTCCTCAAAAAGTGACTTTTTCGGCTGTAGATACGGTAAAATGAAATCAAATCAAGAAAGGGAGAGCACCACGCGATTCAGCGCAGAAAAACAGTGCTAAGCATTGTGCCACACTTGAGGTTTACCTTCATCTCAACTTTGGCGCAATCTCTGGGTTGCGCATCTTTGAGCGCTCGCTGAGAGGGCTGCGCGCGTCCAAAAAAAAAGTTGTCGATGTAAAATGTTCATAAAATTTGACGCAGAATTTGAATCTGCAATAAAAAAAATGGGGGTTCCCACTTGAAAAAACAAAGTTGATCATGGTTGCGCAATTGCGCACTGCGCAATTTTGTCATTTTTGAATTCGACGCAAAAAATTATGAAGAATAGCGTTAATCCTATTTTTTTCTTACATTATTAGAGAAAATAAGTGGGGGGAGCGTAGTTACTTGGACACCCTGTATATTGAATTTTTTTATATTGGCCTGGAATTGTCCGATTGTTTATGCAATGTATTCTCATGGTGGTCCCTCTTCAAGACGATTTCATGTTACTACGTGTAAAGTTGAGAAAACGAGTGAGGAGAGTTGAAAAATTCGTTTCGAACAGGTTAATTTAGTCTCCCGTACATTCGGCTGAGTTTGACGAACACTCATGGACACTGGATTGTTTAGCTTATTTAATGTTTTGGTCTGAACTGTTGAATTCATTTAGTATCTTGTTTTCTGGTGGATCACATCCATTTGTGTTCTTACCAATAGAGAAACATCCTAGGCAATACATAATACGAGCTGAATGAACAACATTACCTTTGTAAGGAGGCCATCATAGAATCCGTTCTCATCTTCCCCTGTTCTCTCGCCTGGCTCAGACACTCTTCCTGAGCGTCAAGTTGCTCGCAGGGCACAACTAGATCAACAGTGTTCGCATGTTTTTCGGCCATTTTGACGAGGGATTTGATTTTCTCTTCCATTTTGACCACAATGCGATCCACCCTCTTGAAACACTGTTGTACATTCTCATTATAGCCTGCGCGAATCATTTGCAAATTTCTTTGGGCTGATAGACATTTCCTGGAAATATCAATATATTCTTGAATTGCGGTACCTGGGGAGTATAGTACGTTACTTCAGAGTTTGGGTTATCCTTACCTCGTACTTCTGGAGTAAAAAAACCTGTCACTCTTGGAATACGTTGTCTAAAGAACTTGTTGCTAATGATGCTACATTTTTGACCGACTTCAACAGCGCCGAAAGGCGCCCAATGGAGGAGGTCTCTCTTTTCGGTTTGTCGTGGGACGATTTTTTTTATGTCCGAACATCTTGCATTTCTTCATTCTGGTACCAATCTGCCTGATTCTTTTTGAAAAGTGTTCTATTAGTATCCGTGGTGGTCCCGTTTCAAACAGATTTCATTTTGCTTTTTCAAAAGTGCCTAAAATTTGTGAAAGAAGTTGAAAAACGTGGTTGCCGTTTTCGGGAAAATTGGTCCGTATTCACTTTTGAACCTGCTACTTGTGTCTGGGACACGCAGAGGAACTGACAGAGTTTCGATCTCAACTCAACACATGGTATCTATAGAATTGACAGCTAGGTTCTAATATTAAGGGAACACAATGTCATATGTGAACACATATGTCATTTCCGCGCTACGGCAGCAAATTTGGTCTTTTCGCGATATTTGTTCAATGGTTCGTTTTTAATGAAAATTTAAGGAGCTAATCCTCGATATATATTCTGGTTGGATGGTAGAAATCTGAACTCAGTCAGACCATACAAAAAGAAGTTACAATTCCAAACTTGAGCTGTTCTAAACCTAATTTTTTGATATAAATGTTCCTTTTTCTCTCAGAATACTCAAGCTATCGGTCTGAAATTTTGACAGCACCATCAGTATACTTAGTGAAGCAAAGTTGATGAACAAAGTTTTTATGAAGTTCTCAGAAAAAAAGTTATGAGGGTTTTACATTTTCAGCGATATTTTGAATTTTCACACACTCATATTTAGGCTCCATGGCGTTATTCGGCAAAACCCTCCACCATAATTATAGGTACATACTAGAAGAACATCGTGTAAAAATTTGGTTCCAATCGGATGAATAGTTCCTGAGAAAAAGGAACAAAGAAGCTCAAAAACGTAATTTTACAGGAGAGCGGTTTGAATAAAAAACGCGCGGCCGAGTTTGGGCGGTCAGGTTTATCGAAATTTGAACGACTGTTCTTGCCTGTTTTCAACCAATGGAATTGCGGTATCAACTCTCGATAGTTCAACATCGATATATATTGAATAGAATACATCGTTTAGCATTGAAACCTCAAAGAATGATAGCCTGAGTGTATGTTTACAGGAGCTCGTCTTATTTTTGTGTCTCGTCTCGTTCGTGTTGTGTATCGTCGTGTTTCGTGTTGAAGTTTTCAGTCGAAAATGCCGAGATCGACGCAGATTTTTAGAAAAAGGAAGAAAATATTCAAGGGAAGTATTTTTAGGTCAGTTGATCAGTCTGTCGAACGTCAGCCAAGTTCTTAATGAATTGGAAACGGAACCAGGCTTCCAAGCACTCCTCAGCACTAGTAACTCCCTAGGTTCTAACCCAAATTTGGAGCACTTCTACTCATTGGATTTAGAATTTTTTTTAAATTTCCAGAATTGAGTTTATTTACAAATTATGGAAAAAAAATTTTTTTTGTGCGTCCGAACCAAAAATTGACATATGCATCCCCTTAACACTCCGTGCGGATGATGGTAATAACCATCAAGCCGAGTTTCGCGAGTGGCGAGTGAGTTTATACCATCACAGCTCTCTCCATAGCTCCAAGCATATCTCCGAGCTGTTCATCGTTCTGCTACCTAGTGGATGACTTAAGAACCTCTTTCGGATTTTTTTCGTGCTTAGTAGGTCCTCTTGTCGCCACCAGAGTTCGCCGTTTTCACTTCGGGGGATTCTGTTATCTTATTTGCGGGTTTGCACTCAATGCGGGCTCCTGACCGAATTCCTGACAAAAAGGTCTTCCGCCACAGGCGAAAACGAGTTTACCATCATCCGCACGGAGAGTGTTAAAACATAATCATTAGACTCTTCCAACTTTTCATATTAATTAGATAAAAACCAATTAGATTAAAAACAAAGGAAATTATTTTTTTCAATACATTTTGGGCCATTGTTCGGAAGTTCTTGTCTCTGTTGCGTAAGTTGGGCTAATGAAGAATCAGAAACACGCGTGCGAATCTCTAATGAACACACAATGAGGAATTTCACCATGTCGGAATTTCCTATTTTTGACCCCAAAATTAGATTCAGCACCTCAAAAAACCACCTATGGCAAACTTTCAGCCCGTACTTCCTAATTTACGAATGATCAAAACAGTGTAGAAAAAATGAACGTTTAAAAAACCGGGAGGATGACGTCATCCTGGAATAGTTCATTTACAGCCGCTTGAAGCGCTGAGATCGTGAAATCTGTAGTCCCCAGATGCAACATTTCACAAAACCAGTAAATTTCGAAATCGAAAAACTGTAGAAAAAAATAGAAAAAGCAAAATGGAGAAAATTGGGTTTCCCCTGTTTTTGTTTGATAACTTTCCTCTTAGAAAACACGATTTTGTCGTCCCAACGGGCAACACTGGGAGGAGACGGCGATCTGAACAGCCAATCAGCGAGCTTTTCCGCTTCACGTTGAATTAAAATTATTTCTAAAAATAATTTTCCCGGTTATTTTTAGAAATCATAAATTTTGATAGTCTCCCAAAAATAACAGGAGACTTATTTTCCGAAATCAACCTAATTTTCATGTATCCCACACCATTAACTATTCAGGAAAACATTGAAAATGCAAACAGAATTCGGTGAAATTCCTCATTAACAAATATCTAGAAACATTACCTACCTCTAGTGATCTAGTTGGCGCAACCTTAATGTATCCCCCACCTTCACTAACATGAAAATTCCTCCAAAATATGAGTAGATAACTAATTCAGAAAGTTGACAAGAACTGTCAAAGAAGTGATTAACTGTTGTGCAATGAATTCCAGCGTGTAACTTCACGCAGGTTGGGTGAAACGACAAATATTGCCAGCAAGATCTAAGGAATGTGGTCTGTGAGTTGGGGAGTAGTTACGTAAGCGAGACCGCTTACTTAAGCCTACCTTCCACTAGTTGTATGTGGCCTACCAAGGAAATTTATTTACAATCTCACAAATATTTGGGAGTCACGTTGGACAGAAAACTGACGTTTGCTGAACATATCAGTGACCTGTTACAGCGATGTACTGTTAGAACGTCTCAGCTGAAGTACCTGCTTGACAATCCAGCCCTGCCAATTGAAAATAAAATACTTACTTATTTACAAAGTTTTTATCAAGCCACTCTGGACCTACGCTCTGCCAATATGGGGAACATGTTCTTCCTCTCAGTTTCGACGAGTGGAACAGCAGCAGAATATACTACTACAGAAGAGAATTGTTCATACTCCACCTTTCGTAAGAAATTCGACAATTTACAATGACTTCGACCTCGAAACTCCACAGGAATGTCGTGAAGCTTCAATGCGAACATTCGTTACACGCAATGCTGAGCATTACAACCACCTTGCAAGTGAAGGATTCGTCCAGCCATTCAACCCAAGATTGCAACGACCTCGCCATATTTTGGACATCATTGAAATGTGAATTTTAAAACACATACCTAGCAAAGTTTGTTTTTCTTTTTGACCAAATTGTTATTTAACCTTCTATCCGTACCCCCTTTCTACCACTGATTAGCGTACCACCGGTATGGGATACCGCCATTCAAGGATACGCCTCACATTCGATCACTATTGATGCATTTTGAAAATGTAAGTAGTTTTAAGTACCAATTTTTCATAATATATCAATTAATTCCGACTTTGAGAAATGTTTTCACCAGAATACCTCCCAGTACGTACAATTGGTAGGTAAGTTTCCATAAATTGGATGAAAACTAGATCAGTTAATCTTAAACTTTATTGACAAAAAAAAACAACAGTCTTATCTTGATTGCTACAGTCCCATTGGTATGGCAAAAACCTCTTTATCAAAACAGTCTCATTCTAACGTTTACAGTCTCATTGACAGTGGCTGAATTGCACGTTTCTCGTACGGGGAGGGCTGAGGGACCGCACTCAATCTGTAGATACACCCGTACATAGGTCACTAGAAAACAGCAGACAGGTAGAAATAAACAAATGACACTCACGTGACTTTTCTCGTCGAATGTTAGGAGGGTAATAAGGGGCTCGGTTCATTGCTCTTTCTTATGAAGTGTACATTGATGTTTGAAGGGAGGGGTGCGGTATCCAACACCGCGGTACGGATAGAAGGTTAAGTGCTTTTTCCATGCCAAAAAGTACCGTGAGTTTTAAATACGTGTGAAACCTATGTCAATGAGGTATATTTATTTTCTAAATGGTCTCAATAAAAGCCTTTAAAAAAAAAAGGAAATTTACCGTACCTCTGCAATTCTCTTAGATTTGAAGATCATAATGTAGCAGCTGAGTGCAGTCTGTATGTAGTAAAATCAATCACTCCTGTCTCAAAAAAAATCCACGCACGTGTCATCATTATGCATAATATTTCGATAAAATGGCCCACAGTTACACTCATTGCTCAGAAAATGGAGAGAAACAGTCAAATATCCCAGTCAGGGAGATTAAATAAATAGACTAAACATAGAGAAGAACACAAAAATATGGAGTTTTTGCACACTGGGGTATGTGGAACCTCTTCACAAAGCTCAGGGTTCGCGGGGGGCAATAGAAGGGTTCTCCTGGCAGTCCTCCATTCCAAGAGTAAAGCCGTGTCCACACTTGCAACATTCGGCCGCTCCGAACTTTGCTCCGATCCTCTGGCAGGATCGGGTCGGCAAAACTTCAAAGGAATGAGGATTGGAGGAGCGGAGAACAGTCCGATAGCTCTGTTGGCAGTTTTTCATCTTGCATCAAAGGAATGATTGGAGCGGGGTGAGCATAGTGTGGATGGGGTCTTTGATGCGACGCTCTGTTCCCCTGAACGTTCCCCCACTCCTCAATAATTTCGTGAAATGTCGTGCATTTTTCATTTCCTCACTCTGCGTTTGGTGTCACAATGGAGTGGACAAAGCGAGAAACTTTTTCATTGATTGATGATTTCAAGGCAAGAGGGTTGTCGTGGGACCCTAAAAAAACCCCAATATTTCAATAAAGTTAGGAAGCGGGACGCCTGGGAAGAGCTTTCCCAAGCAAGTTGGAAAACCAGTGGAAGAAGTAAGAAAAAATGGAAAGCCTACTATCAGGAGTGCGCAGGGAGAAGGGAAAGGTAAGACCTATCTCTAAATTTGAAAAAAAATTGAGATGCCATAGCTGAGGACTGAGGAGCGCTCGATTCTCCCGATCGCCCTCCCAAGGTTCAGAGCGAGGTTCGGAGAGCTGCGATGTTTGGTGAGATTTCGTTGAGTTGTTTGGATCGGAGGTTCGGAGCAAGGTTCGGAGCGGCCGAATGTTGCAAGTGTGGACGCGGCTTAACGAGCCCCCCCCCCTCCACTTCCATCCGTAGTTAACCGGGTCTACTCTTTCAACTGGGTAGCATCATCGTTGCTCGCGCTAGTCTCCTCCTAACGGGGCCCATCAATTTTGGCAGCAAAATCTCACTAATATCACATAAATGGAGGTTGACTAGAAAGACACAAGACAAACGGGAACTGGCTCAGAACTAACCTGATAGCCCCAACCTTCTTCAACATTATTGATAAAGATCAATATGTATCAACCCTTGACTGGAATACTATCGCCCAGAGCGCTGCAAATGCCAAGCACAGAAAATATGACACAGCTGCTGAGGACCTGAGAGGCTCATTTACCCCCCTCGTGGTAGCCTGCGATGGAACTCTCCAAAAAGAATATGACAAATTCCTGAAGAGGCTGGCAGAGGTACTGTCCGAGAAGTGGGCCAAGCCTCTCTCTCAAGTGACCTGCTGGGTACGTGTCAAAACACAAATGGCCGTAATCCGAGCAGTGTCGATGAGACTCCGTGGATGCCGAAGGAGAGTGCGGTGCTTAGGACTTGAGGATGGTGCTCTAATGCCTATAGAACCCTTCATTTATTTAGATCTTAAAATAGTAAATTCAAAATTCAACAGACATCGACATCAAAATTTGACAGTGAACTCACTACATAGAGACATCACCGTTATGGCTGCTTGTTTTAGTTATGTTGTTACTGTTGTTGTTGTCGCTAATTTTGGTTGACGCATTGTTTGAGCAAATAAAGCTGTGTATAAAAAGTTTCAAAAAAAAAATGTATCAAACAAAGGTCAGAAGAGTTCAAGTACGACGAAAATGAAAAAAGACAATATTACTGACAAACAGACCGCAGGTCCGCAGATTGTAGGCTCGAGGTGGACCGCATACGTAACTACTACCGAGAGTTGCCTCACCGAGGGTTCTAATCAAGTAATAATGTTAAACCTGCAGCATAATTAGTAACAAGTTCATCAGAACACGCGTTCTCTATGGAACAGCTCACCCTCTGATTCCGGCTGCCCCGAGGCTCGCCTGGTCAGGTATGGGTTTGGGCTTCCTTAGTCGAGGATCCCGTGTAAAGTTTATGATTATCAATATATTTTCGGATACGGTCTGATCTGTACCCACTTGGTTGCTTTGTCCCCTTCCTTCTCATACCACTCGTACATCTCTAGAATGTTGAAGTCGTTGCTTTGGTGCCCGTTGAACTCCTCCTCTTTCTTCCTCTTATATTCAAACAGAGCTTCTTCCACTTCTTTCGTTACCGCCAATACTCCTGCTGTCACTGATTCCACGTTGTTCTGCAACTCTTTGGCCACCTCTTGGTAGATTACACTGCCCCATGATAACTGAAAAGACAACATTTTCGATTAGCATAATGACCTAATGAATACCACCTTTCTTTTCTGATCAGTTCAAGAGAGCTGAAAGCTTCGTATGGCTTATCCAAATTCAAAATATGCACTCGCATTTTCCAAAACAAAAAAGTAGTAAAGTAAGCAACCATTTCAGGTTGAATTTTCGTCCGACTGCCATTCTTGGCGTCGCGGACGTCATCAGCTGTCTCCCTAAGGGGAGATCAGAATTTGTTCTGATGATTTCGCTCATGGCTTCCCAAACATCACCGCCCTGGGTTGGAACGAGAGATTGCCGATCGTCTAATAGACAGAAAACTTCCTGCTGGCGACCAGACTCGAACGCGCGTCCCCGCAAGACGGTTCTTATCCTATCACCGCAGTCGGGTACACTGTCCACTAGACCACCGACGCCCTCATTTTCCATTTCAGAGCCTTTAAGTCAATTTTTGTTATCTGTCTGTCTGTCTGAGGCAAAACCATACTAAATTATTGTACGACCGATGGAATTGTGGAAGTATGTGAATTAGTCCCTTAACCCATTAGTGGACGCTATGCGGTACTCCGTACCGCACCTGTCTTTATTCTGAAGCAGGGTGGTATATCTTGGTTTGATGTTGGTGGCTTCCAATGGTAATCCTAGAGCAGACCCCCCTACAGAAATGGTACACGCCACTAGTTACTCATACTTTGGTTACTCATCAGTTTTAAGGCGTGAAAGTGGCGAATTGCGTGTGTGGTATGCAGTCCCAAATTGGGTATTTCAATGGGTCGGAAATTCAGGTTTTTGACCTCAAATTTGGATTCAGCACCCTTGAAAACGTATACTCTTGCCTTTATTTAAAGAGCTCTGGACCGCGGGTTCCAAAACCCCTTCCCTGCCAAGAGGTGGCAACGTTGCAAGGTGCTCACCTTGGGGTCTCAACCCTTCGCGGTCACAACCCTTCGTGGTCAAAACCCATCTTCCCTCTTCCTTCTTCCTCTTCTATCAACATACAATTTAATTATTTATCGTTCGGTGAACATTTTTTGTAATTTAAATTCGTAACGTACTAATTATTCTGATGAAAATGAGTCCAAATTTCCTGTAATTCGGCGAAGAGGGCGTAATTTGTTTGGGTGGATTGGCCGGGAGAGGGCTGCTGAAGCTGGGAAGCAAGTAGAACATCTCTTCAAAAGGTTTTGAAATCAATGGGATTTTCGTACCGAAAACTCAACAATCGTGTGGTACTCATGGAAAAACCAGACATAGCTCTGAAAAGATGTACGTTTCTACGAGCAATTAGAAAGGTAGAGAGCTGGGAAAAAATTGTCTTCCTCGATGAAACTTGGTTCAACAAAAATATTTGCTCAACTAAAGGTATCACTGATGGCACTGTACAAGGTACTTTGGGAAACCCAGTAGGGAAGGGAGGAAGGTTAATAGTTTGTCATGCTGGAGGTTCTGAATTTTTCTGATATAGGTGTAGTGCCACTGTTACCGGAACTATGAATGCTATACTTTCTTATCTAAAATGGATTATTTTTCTATGAATTATTATATTGCTTTGTTATTAAAATACTAGTTTATGAGTATAAATTTATGATAATTTAACAGTAAAGTGAAAATGCCTATTTTCTTGAGTTCTCCCTTACATCATTTACTAATGTCAACTCAAAATTTCAATTTGTTGTGCCATTGTAGCCTTATTTATTTATAATCTACTAGGAGATTCAATAACCTCTCGTAATAGATTATTTATCAACCCAAAAATATCTTACAAATCAATATTGTTAATCGCAACTGTAACAATAATACGGTAAACAAAGCTCAGAAAAAATTATTATTAAATGTATAACTTATATTTGGGAAATACCTGGAATCAAGATATAGGTAGGTTAAAAATCTCTGCTGTAAGACAATTTACTTGAATGTTCCTCATCACTCTTTTTTAATCGTTTACCTGCCTCGAGTTTATACTCGATATGTTCAATTTTTCTCGCTGATCACGATTTTGGTGATGGGATGATCGAAATAATTTGCGAATCAAGTGTGCATTTGCAGAAGAGGGTAAACTGTTGGGGGGGGGGGGGGGGTTCACGGGCGGAGGGGTCGCGCAGGTATACCTCGACTTTCCGTTGGGGCTCGGATTCTTGCAGCGATGCCGAACCTTCGGGGCCTTCAAAAATCCCAGAGCTCTTTAAATAAAGGCAAGAGTATATGTACTCCAACTTTTAGCCCAATGATAACTACTATAACATGTGGTAGAAAAATTAATTAGAGAGATCACACGTTTGAAAAAAAGGCGGACCTCCATGAACGCACACACACTGCGCCGCTCGCGTGTGTGAGTAGTATTTTGTAGTATCCAAGAGATTCTCATCAGATAGCGTTACTTTATGGTTCAATCGTTAGCGTTACCTACGTCTGATGTCTGTAATCGGTTGTTTTCTGTTCGCTTCGTTTGTGGTTTCATTTCATATTTTCAGCTAGTGTATCGCCCACGATTTCTTTTCTTTCTTTCGTTTTAAATATGACGTAAAAGAAGAGGAAGATCAACGTTTTGGAGCGTCAATTTGAACCTGCTACCAGTGAGAACATTCCAATCTCTTCTCTGTGCATGGATACTTTTTTCAAAGACAGTTTTGGCTAGCTACGTCACACCATTCAAATCTTCAACTTTCCTTAACTTCTCTGATTTTTTAAAAATGTTTTCTCGACGAACAGACCTGATTACCGTTATTCCTGAGCCATATTCTTTTGAAATTTTTTTTTTTAAATTGACTGAAATACCCCATTTCTGTAACACTGATAACTTCTACATTTTCCAGCCGATTTCGATGAAATTTTCCGAGATTATGCGGATTGGGGTTTAGATGGTCTCCTATGAAAATAATGGCCTGCAGAGTGATATTAGCCACTGCGCAAGCGCAACCGTTCCTTGCCACAGCTATAACATTCCCATCCGATTTTGAAGACATTTTCAGGAATTGTACGGATTTTCATTATCTGACATAATATTATCTACCTTTTCTATCCTTCCTATTCATTGAACATAGATTTTAATACCCAAAAATACTGAGAAATGATGGAAAATGTATGTGCGGTACAGAGTACCACCAGCGTCCACTAATGTCACAGTCGGCATAGCGCCCACTAGTGGGTTAACAGTCCCTTATGAGTGTGCGCGTGGTAAATATGAATTCCGTAGAACTAAAATTTCAAGGTTCCTATCACTTTGAATCGTCCACATTGCTCAAATTCCGATGATTTTGGTTTAGCCTTCGAGATGATTGTCTGTAAACTGAACTCATTAGAATCGGCAGGAACCGCCTCGGGGTTTAAAAAAACGGGAAAACGACAAACTCCTTGCCCTGGGGGTAAATGTAAAGATAAATCATGAGACTTTTATGAAATTGTTGGCAATAGCTGTATCACTCCTTTGATGGTCCCACATAAATTTCGTCCCCGTCGCTCCATAAGAGGTTCAGGCATAACAAATTTGATTTTCCTAAATGATTGGTAAATTCAGTTGATATAAGTTCAAAATATAAACAAAAAAAAAACTCGGCGCTTTGCGCCTCGGCGGGGGGCAGCACCCCCCGGTTTATTTCTTTTTCCATACTCTGTATGAAATCATAGGAACACAGAATGTGTTTTTGCGATGCTAGTCATCCGTTAAATAAAAAACAACAATAATAAATGTGGAGTCTTTGGCAATAATAAAATAAATAATTGTTAGACATTTAATTTGGTCTAAAACCCTATAAATGTTATATAAATAAATATGTAACTACAAGAAAAATACTATATAAATTGAGAGCTTTCCAACGAATGGTGAACAATTTCTGTGCAATGAACACTGCGGGAGTTCTATTTCCTTACCAACGGCTTGGTTGTACGTGAAAATCATTATAAAAGGCGCGTAACGGTTATCTTTAAGTTATCTTATAAGATAATTTAACTTATCTTTAAGGTTATCTCGTAAGTGAGATCTTATCACTCAGCTGATCAGTGACCACTCAGGCGCCTTCAGCATTCTCCATTGACCCGCCCTCTAAAATTTCACGTTCCTGCGTTCAACAGGAGAGAAAATGGCCTTGGAGCTCACTCAGCTGATCAGTGACCACTCAGGCGCCTTCAGCATTCTCCATTGACCCGCCCTCTAAAATTTCAGGTTCCTGCGTTCAACAGGAGAGAAAATGGCCTTGGAGCTCACTCAGCTGATCAGTGACCACTCAGGCGCCTTCAGCATTCTCCATTGACCCGCCCTCTAAAATTTCAGGTTCCTGCGTTCAACAGGAGAGAAAATGGCCTTGGAGCTCACTCAGCTGATCAGTGACCACTCAGGCGCCTTCAGCATTCTCCATTGACCCGCCCTCTAAAATTTCAGGTTCCTGCGTTCAACAGGAGAGAAAATGGCCTTGGAGCTCACTCAGCTGATCAGTGACCACTCAGGCGCCTTCAGCATTCTCCATTGACCCGCCCTCTAAAATTTCAGGTTCCTGCGTTCAACAGGAGAGAAAATGGCCTTGGAGCTCACTCAGCTGATCAGTGACCACTCAGGCGCCTTCAGCATTCTCCATTGACCCGCCCTCTAAAATTTCAGGTTCCTGCGTTCAACAGGAGAGAAAATGGCCTTGGAGCTCACTCAGCTGATCAGTGACCACTCAGGCGCCTTCAGCATTCTCCATTGACCCGCCCTCTAAAATTTCAGGTTCCTGCGTTCAACAGGAGAGAAAATGGCCTTGGAGCTCACTCAGCTGATCAGTGACCACTCAGGCGCCTTCAGCATTCTCCATTGACCCGCCCTCTAAAATTTCAGGTTCCTGCGTTCAACAGGAGAGAAAATGGCCTTGGAGCTCACTCAGCTGATCAGTGACCACTCAGGCGCCTTCAGCATTCTCCATTGACCCGCCCTCTAAAATTTCAGGTTCCTGCGTTCAACAGGAGAGAAAATGGCCTTGGAGCTCACTCAGCTGATCAGTGACCACTCAGGCGCCTTCAGCATTCTCCATTGACCCGCCCTCTAAAATTTCAGGTTCCTGCGTTCAACAGGAGAGAAAATGGCCTTGGAGCTCACTCAGCTGATCAGTGACCACTCAGGCGCCTTCAGCATTCTCCATTGACTTGGTTGCACGTGACCACATTGACCCAGCATTCCATGGCTTGGTTGCACGTGAATATCATTATAAAATTCGCGTAACGGTTTTTTCTGTCGCTTTTTCGTGACGATTTTTCTTCGGTAGGTCATCGCAAAAACACATTCTGTGTTAAAATTACTTTAGACTCCGAAGGACCACAGCGCGTTGCACTGAACTAAATAATGTAATATGGTGAAAAGGCGATTTGAATAAAAATGCACTGTAAGTTTTGTACTGCTAAAAATGTAATTTGAATAAAGTTTGATTGGGAATTTAATGATTCCCTACCTATACCTACTGGTCAGAGAAAAACTTTTTTTTATAGTTCTATTACGAACCCCCTTGACGAAAAACACGGTCGGTGGTGAAGGCGGTGTCTCTTGCGTCCTGCGGTAGGTATGCGACAGTAAAAACCCTCCAAGGATCCTTTTTCCTCATTTCGAGGCAGTAAGGAATCGTCGCTTGGAGATGAAACCTTACCTAAGAACCTTACCCGTACCTTAAGAACGTGCGACTTAATGTTGGTAGGTACGTAAAGTTCTCAAAAATTACGAATCGAACTGCACGTGCAGACAGTGGAACTAGGCAAAATCGAGACGTTCGAAGCGACTTGAAGAAAGGTTTGCGAGATACTGCCGGTACGAGATGGTCGAGGTGAGGGGGTTGGAACGCTAAGCACCGTCTTATCGTCGTCGATCGGAAGTAGGCCGATAAACATCACAAACAATAACAATATTTTACAATAAACAACTCTTAACAATGATTGGCAACAAGGCGAAAATTTGAAAATCTCAAACACTAAAACATCCCGGAAAACACTTGCAGAAAGTAAAAACTAGAGTAAATTAACTCGAAAGAGACCACGAAATGAAACATTATGAGATCTGGAACCACGAATGGAACGAACATAGATATTTCACGTAAAAGTCCCTGGAATAAACTCTAATGATAATGTTGTGATTGTAGCGCATGTGTGCCAATACAGCAGAATGAGATGTCCGTAAACTACACGGAAATGTTATTCGTTTTCTACTATGTTTTCGAACAATGCAGGACAGACTGCGGCCAGTGAACTATCAATTCCCTTCCCTTCCCTTCACTATATAATAATAATAATAATAATCAACCTGTCCCAGAAGGTAGGTTGATTTACCAATCATTTCAGAGGTGCTGCTCTGGAATATTTGTGAGAATCATGTTGTTGGTATATTTCTAACTAGAAATTGGCAAAGTAACCCAGAAGTAATCTTGTACTTACCTGAAGGATATTGCAACAAAAAAGAGCAAAAACGAATATCATTTTTCTCACGAATTGATCTTGATCTCAATAGTTTTACCTTGCCACTGTCGCAATATGTTCTTCTCGCCTAACTTTTAAGTGCGGTTGATAATGCAAAAGGAATATTCATGCGTCACTCTCATCTACGATCTTCTAGGTGAGACCTCGTTTTTGGATTCAGGGTTAATTAAGTCTGATTATGAGCCAGAGCATCTTCAGCGCCATGGAATTTTAGAAACTACGTTGAATAACTATGGGTGCGTGAAATAGGAAAATGCTTCAACGATGCCCCTAATTAGGGATGCGATGGGTGTCAATTTTTGTCTGATCGATTCAGTAGGGAGCTTTATTAGATGTCCTCAGATAGGTCGTTCGGTGGAACAGAACCCATAGAAAACTAGGTCAAAAAGCTGATTTCAGCAGCTCCTACAAAGCATCTCTCATTAATAGTATGTGGATACTATAGGACAGGGGATTGGAGGTTACAAAAGGTTGACTCTCCCCCATCTATGTTATTCATTTTATTGAATGATTTTAACGAACCCTGCTTTCAACAACGGTTCGTATTGGAGATCAACTGGACGCTCAAAGCGTTCGATTGCTGAATAGTGGCAGCTGTTGGCTAAAAGTAACCCAGCACGGCCAAAAATGTTGGATCTGTCGATTCAAACTCATAGAAGAGTTCAACTGGGATTATTATCATGTATAATAACGTTATTATATAGCATTTTCACTTCAAATCAGAGGTTTTCCATTTCAAATTTGAGGTTTTACACATCAAATTAGAGGGTGACAGAAATAGATTATTTAATTCTGGGAAATCTGTAACAACAATTTAACGGGTGAATAGGCACCTTTAACTAATATTACGGCATTTTAAGATAATGGCATTCGGAAGGGATGGATACATGAAATGGAATGTCTTCGTCATGTTGCACGGAGTAGGTATTTCCAGACGCATCGGGTTATCTGCCCTCTAAGAGGTCAGCGGCGGCACGGTGTAGGTATTTCCAGATGCATCGGGGTTATCTGCCTTCTAAGCGGTCGGAGGTGGCACGGAGTAGGTATTTCTAGATACATCGGGGTTATCTGCCTTCTCAGGTCAGCGGTGGCACGGAGTAGGTATTTCCAGACGCACCAGGGTTATCCGCCTTCTAAGCGGTCGGAGGCGGCACGGAGTAGGTATTTCCAGACGCACCGGGGTTATCTGCCTTCTCAGGTCAGCGGCGGCACGGAGTAGGTATTTCCAGACGCACCGGGGTTATCTGCCTTCTCAGGTCAGCGGTGGCACGGAGTAGGTATTTCCAGACGCACCAGGGTTATCCGCCTTCTAAGCGGTCGGAGGCGGCACGGAGTAGGTATTTCCAGACGCACCGGGGTTATCTGCCTTCTCAGGTCAGCGGCGGCACGGAGTAGGTATTTCCAGACGCACCGGGGTTATCTGCCTTCTCAGGTCAGCGGCGGCACGGAGTAGGTATTTCCAGACGCACCGGGGTTATCCGCCTTCTATGCGGTCGGAGGCGGCAGGGAGTAGGTATTTCTAGATGCATCGGGGTTTTCCGCCTTCTAAGCGGTCGGAGGCGGCACGGAGTAGGTATTTCCAGACGCACCGGGGTTATCCGCCTTCTATGCGGTCGGAGGCGGCACGGAGTAGGTATTTCTAGATGCATCGGGGTTTTCCGCCTTCTAAGCGGTCGGCGGCTGCACGGAGTAGGTATTTCCAGACGCACTGAGTTTTTCCGCGGGATAAAAGTGCAGTGTTTAAAATGGATGAAACGAACCATTTCCATCATCCTCCAATTTGAAACGGAAAACCTCCAAATTGTATCGTAAAACCTTCAAATTGATTTATAAAACCTCCAATTTTACGTGTAAGTGCTGTATAATATGTATTAAATACTATATAATTATCGTATGTTATACGATCTTCAAATCGAAGAGAATTGGAAAGGATTCTGTACAATCTCTTGGTAGACCGTGTACATAACCGTAAATGCGATACTTATAGTATAATATAGTTTGTTTTAAAATGTAGTACAAAAATGGCTCAAAATGACCACAGATAAGCTCAAACCACTCGGCAGACGGATTTTTTCGTCTTTATGTATAATTATTTAATAAACATGTTTTCTTCTTATCTTCTTCATTGAATGATATAAAGCCACCAGTGATAAGAGTCGTCATCTCGCATTGTTTTTCCCTTTATGACAGTCTTTTAGCGCTATAAACACCCGAACAAATTCCATAATCAGTGACGATCCAATTTTTGTGTACTCCACATCAGAGCCTTCACCCTCATCTATGTCTGTTCAACCCTGTTTCACCTCTTATGTAACATTTTACTCGAAATACTCCTACTTAACTGTTTTCTTCCAGGCATCGGGACCCCTCGTACGACTTCCCAGAAGTGGGCAAATGGCCCATCCACGTTCAGGTCAGCCACTACGCCAGCGTTGCCTGCAAGAGGTTACAAAGGATAGGATCCAACGGAAAACGACCCGTTCGAAAACCTACGGCTGAAGAAATCGAGCAAGCTAGGGTGAGTTTCACAATTTGTGGTAGGTAGAGCTTAAAAAAAGAATTAACTATAAAAAATTGCCAAGTTTCTTTTTTTTTTTTTTCATGTTCGTACAGGGAATTAAATTTAGAAGGTAAAAACAGCGTACCTGACAAATGGGAGCCCTCCATCTGAATACACTGAAGAAGCCGTTTTCTGAAGTTGTTGTGATCTCTTACGAGCGTTTCAATGGGTATTTTGGCAATGATAGTCTCATGTTTTCTTGAGGGCTGCTAGGGTCCTGGGACGATCATTATAAACGGATTTGAGGCCCTACAGGAAGAATCGCAGGGGGCTAAATCTGGCGACTGTGCTGGACAGTGCCAAATCGCCTCTGCGGGAAATGTGGGGAACCTGCCTATCAAAGATTCCATCACTGTCCATTCCTTCACCTGCTGTGAGCGGTTTCCTTGTCCTGCTGAAACCAAACGTCGCACTGTGGGCAAAATGACCAATCTAGGTGGACAAAATTATTTTTTGGTCGGTTATTGAGATGATTCCCAACTCCATCAATCATATGTTCATTGTTCTGACGTGTGGTTTACTTTCATTTTTCATTCATTCGAAATGTATTTCCTAGTTGTCGTTTTTAGCTGAATAAAGCCTTATTTTCAGAAGGTTCATTAGTAGATTCATCACAATTTATTCAGCTAAAATCATGGATAGGATACTAAAACCGTCCCGCTTTGAAACTGATCCTGAATCGTCCTCGGCTGCTAAAGAATGGAACTACTGGCATCGTACCCTCGCAAACTTCATTGAAGAATCGAATATTACGGACGATGGGAAGAAACTCAAGGTACTTATTCATTACCTTTCCTATTCTGTATACGAATACATTTCCGACTGTACTACTTATGACGAGGCAATAGCTGCATTGAAAAACGTTTATGATAAGTCAAAAGGCGAAATATTTTCTCGTTTCCTCTTAGCTACGCGCAAACAACAGCCAGGGGAATCAATTGACCAATTCTACCAAGCTTTGAAGGTACTAGGTAAAGATTGCAATTTTAAAGCTGTACCTGCTACCACAAATAGGGACGATTGCATTAGAGACGCCTTCATCAGTGGTTTAGCATCTCCCGAAATGCGTCAGCGACTCTTGGAAAATCAAACATTGTCGTTGGCAGATGCTTTGACCACTTCTAAAGCAATCGAGTCTGGTATCAAGCAAGCAAATTTCTACATGGCGGGTAACAATACCGTGCATAACGCTGCGTCTACTTCTTTCACTACCGAATCGGACAATCGCGACGTGACGTCTGCTGCCACCAATAATGCTTTCAGTTTCAAGTGTTATTTTTGTGGGTCCTCTACTAAGCACTACCGAAGCGATTGTCCGGCTAGGGATGCCGTTTGTACTTCCTGTCATAAAAAAGGACACTTTTCCAAAGTCTGCAAATCCAATAACAGAATAACAAAATACAATAAAAAAACAACCTCTGCAATTACCGACGATGATGCAACCGTTGCAACGATTATAGCTGCTAATCCTGGCCTCCTATCCAAAGCTGTAGTTCAGGTACAGATAGGGAATGGTATAAAAGCACACTGCTTGATAGACACGGGAAGCTCAAATAGTTATATCAATGGTAAATTCGTTCAAGACAATCAGTTCAACATCATCAAATCTATTCAAAATAACAAGGTTTCTATGGCTTCTACCTCTTTATCCACGGAAATTCAAGGATTCATTCTTACAGACCTAACTCTCATGGAGCACCATTACAAAAACCTCAAACTATCAATTCTTAACAACCTATGTGCTGATATTCTTATAGGACATGATGTTCTGACACTCGAAATTGGACGTCTCCTTTGGGGGTCAAAAACCTCCGTTGCAAATTTGTAGCGTAGCTCAAGCTCTCGTTGAGCCAGTCCAGCTTTTCACAAATCTTTCTCCTGATATAAGACCTATTGCAACTAAATCAAGACGACATTCGAAGGAAGATTCTGAATTTATAGCCAAGGAAATCAAGAAATTACTCTCTGAAGGTGTTATAGAAGAAAGTTCATCGCCTTGGCGAGCCCAGGTTCTAGTTGTTAATAATGAACACCACAAAAAACGTATGGTGATTGATTATTCACAAACTATAAACAAATTTACGATGTTAGACGCTTATCCAGTTCCAAATATAGATAAAATGATTTCTGAGATTGCTAAACACTCCCATTTTAGCACCCTCGACCTGAAGAGTGCATACCATCAGTGTCCCATCCCAGAGAAGGATACACTTTTCACAGCCTTCGAAGCGGGAGGGTGCCTCTATCAGTTCCGGGTTATCGCGTTCGGATTAACCAATGGTGTGTCAGGGTTTCAAAGATTCATTGACAAAATTATTCGAACTGAAAATCTTAGTGGAGTCTTTGCGTACATTGACGACGTCACAGTCTGTGGCAAAAATAAGGCTGAACATGACAACAATTTGAATAGTTTCTTGGCTGCTACGAAAAAATATGGTCTCACTCTTAATGCAGACAAATGCAAATACTCAATAAATTCCATATCGATTCTCGGGCACTTGATCTTCGATCATACCATTCGACCTGACCCTATAAGGATGAAATCACTCCTTGACTTCCCTCCTCCCAAGGATGGAAAATCTCTCAAGAGGGTTTTAGGAATGTTAGCATACTATTCCAAATGGATTCGAGGATTTTCTGCCAAAATCCGTCCTTTGGTTGAATGTAGTAAGTTTCCTATGCCACAATCTGCCATCGACTGTTTTTCTCGCTTGAAAAAGGACATAGCAGATTCATCCGTAGCAATTGTTGAAGAGGATATCCCCTTAATTGTAGAAACTGACGCCTCTGATTCGGCCCTAGCAGCTACACTTTCTCAGAAACATCGCCCTATTGCTTTTTTTTTCTAGAACTCTAACAGCTAGCGAGAAGAACCATTCATCAATTGAAAAAGAAGCCAGCGCCATAGTCGAATGCCTTAGAAAGTGGAAACATTTCTTGATCGGAAGACACTTCACCATCATCACAGACCAAGAAGCCCTATCATATATTTTCGATACCAAGCATTCAAGTAAGATAAAAAATGACAAGATTCTACGTTGGAAATTAGAATTATCTAGTTATAGCTTCGACATTACACACCGCTCAGGCAGAGAAAACGTAGTTGCTGATACTCTCTCTCGGATATGTGGAGCCTTGAATAACAATAAGCTGTTTGAACTTCATGAGTCCCTATGTCATCCAGGGGTGACCAGATTCTTCCACTGGATCCGTAGTCAGAACTTACCGTACAGTCTCGATGAGGTCAGAAAAATTCTATCTAGTTGTCCTTCATGCGCAGAAGTGAAACCACGATTTTTCAAAAAGCCACCTGGCACCCTGATCAAGGCAACACAACCGTTCGAACGTATCAGCGTGGATTTCAAGGGCCCTCTTCCTTCGAATAACGGAAGACCCTATCTTCTAACCATGATAGATGAATTTTCGCGCTTTCCTTTTGCATTTCCTTGCAAGGATATGAGCTCCTCAACAGTTATCAAGTGCTTTACGGATCTTTTCACGACTTACGGCATGCCAGCCTACGTTCACTCTGATAGGGGAACGTCTTTTCTTTCTCGTGATGTGACGAACTTTCTTCACACGCGAGGTACAGCTACGAGCCACTCTTCCCCTCATCACCCTGAAGGCAATGGGCAAATCGAAAAATTCAATGACACTATCTGGAAAGCGGTCACTCTAGCCCTCAAAAGCAGAAACTTGAATCCCAATCAATGGGAAGTGGTTCTTCCCGATGCACTACATTCTGTACGCTCACTCCTCTGCACGAGTACGAACTGTACGCCTCATGAAAGGATGTTCCGACACCATCGGAGATCTTCGAATGGAAGCGCACTCCCCTCCTGGTTGAGCACGCCTGGACCCGTCCTACTGAAAAAATTTGATCGCGCGAATAAGTATCAACCCCTTGTCGAACAAGTAGAGCTGCTGGAGTCCAACCCAGAATATGCTATAATTCGCCACGATAATGGAAGAGAATCGACAGTCGCTCTTCAGCACTTGGCTCCTCGAGGCAACACCCAGATATCTGATTCCGAGATCGAGCCCCCACAAGAGCCAAATTTGTCAACTCACCAGCTGAATCCGGACCAATCCTCACTGTCACATCAAGATAATATTTCTCAAGATGATCAGCAGAGTCCTGTATCTCACACTCCTCCCACACCTAAGAATGCCGACACTATCAGCTCTCCTAGACCTCAAAGAGATCGTCGTCCTCCATCTCGCCTTGCAGAATACGTCCTGTACTGAAAGGGGGGGTGAATGAGATGATTCCCAACTCCATCAATCATATGTTCATTGTTCTGACGTGTGGTTTACTTTCATTTTTCATTCATTCGAAATGTATTTCCTAGTTGTCGTTTTTAGCTGAATAAAGCCTTATTTTCAGAAGGTTCATTAGTAGATTCATCACAGTTATTTATTCAAAATTGAGTAAAAAGACGCTGATTACGGGAAAAATGATGAAAAGATTTCTTGACTTCAATGAAAGTAGGCAAACGGTATATCATGATATTTTTGTACATTTTTAATCTTAAATTCTTGACATTATGATTAGGTACTGATTAATTACTTTGAGATTAATTACATTATTACAGAGTTGAACGGATATAACTGTGAAATATTGAATTTGGAAATATTATAGTCATGTTCTTATTCGACATTGTAGAAGATTCAACTGTTGATGTGCTTGAAGTTGCTACTTTCAAGATACGGCTTGTGGACCTGTCTTCAGCTGAGTAGAGAGCAGTGAGCGGGGCAAAACATAACTTTTCGGGACCAGCAGTCAAAAATTCTTTCACTTTTCTTCTTTTTGTTTTTTCGCTTGAGTCCTCGGTTTTTCGGGACGCACAGCTGGTTGGTTCATGATAGCTTGAGTAATTTTGTAAGAAATGACAACTTTAAACTCTTTCCCACTCAGCCATGTCGAATATTTGTTGGAAAACACGTCTTCTTTCCTATGGCTATTCTCATCTCTCTCCTATTTTTTTGAAAAGTCTATCACAGCATTTTTGATAATTTTTAAATTTAATATTTCTGAAGAATCGTCGAGATTACCTCACCCAATCACATACCTAGTGAGGTTTTCGTGGCGATCTTTCTTCGGTAGCTGTTTCCATTCCTCGACAAATTGATGGCGAGGAATAGTGATATTTATACCTGATAATCAACCATTTTATTAAATAACTCAGAAAACGCATAAAATCGCAAAAAAGTGGTTGAATGCAGAAACTAGAACACTTAAGGGAACCCAGCAGCTAGTACTAAAGTGTGTCGGCAGACCCATTTTTGTGCCCCTAGATCTTGAACACGGTTCATTCTATTGAAATGAAATTTTTTTCCAGTGGTAGTACATATAGTCGTCTTCACTTTAGACAGATGGATTTTGAAAATTTCAATTTGTAGCTTAGGTATGATTTTTCAAAAATTCCGTTTTTTATCTGCATTTTTTCAACTTCAAAAATTTTTTTTTAAACCTTATAATTGAAATTTTGAGAAACCATCCGACTAAAGTGGAGTTCAATAATAGCAGTTCCGAGGAAAAATTGGGGGAACACGATAACTTCAACCACTGCAGAGAAACAGGGGCAAGAAGGTCCAAAAACGTAATTTTACAGGAGAGCACTTTTTCTGAAAACTTCGCAAAACGCATCTCAAACAAAGTAAAACGTAACTCCCAATGACAACAATGACTTCAAACATGCAAAAAATGATAAAAAGTGAAGAAGAATAAGAAAGAAGGTTATTTTCAATCAGGTTCGCCGTTTTTGTTATTGTTAAGTAGTTGGTTTTTTCTCAACATATGTCCCACATAGCAGCGGCTGTGACATCTAATTCCAGAAAAAAGAAGAAGAAGATGGTTTTTTCTCCCAAGTTTCAACGTATTAAATCCGCGCCGGCTAATACCTACTTTCTCAACTTTGAACTAATTTTTCTACCAGTTCTAATTGTGCAAAATTCAAAAACAATACACCATTTTGTCCGCATTTAAATAAAGAATGTTTTAATGTAAAAAACCGAAAATCGATTTTTTTTTTCATTTTTTCCCTGCTGGGTTCCCTTGAAGAAACGAAAAAAAATCGGATTTCCTGGGCAACTCTTGGCCGTGTGCTACTTTAACTCCAAGATGTCAATAATTGACATGATAATTATTATCATTTTTAAAAATACGGTATGGCGTATACTCATAAACATACAGTATCAGACACTATTTTTACAATTTTAGCAGCAAAAAATAGTACTTACTCCTTTCAATGGTTTCCATTATAGCCGACACCAAGCCTGGAACGATTCTGCCTACAACTAACTGCAGCGTAGAAGAGAAAAGTTGGGGGTTCATAATAGCTGATAATACGATCTTATTCGAACAGGAAACGGCGACACTTTTGATCAAAGTTTTTACAGCCATAGAAGGTTTGGACGATGTAATTATTAACGTTTTGGGGACTGCCAACTCATAATGAACAATGACTAATATTAGAGATTCCCATGTTTTGACTTGACTTTTGTCCACCTAGATTGGCCATTTTGCCCACTGTGCGTCGTCCTGTTCCATTATAATCCAATTCAGGCAAGAAAAACTCCTGAATCATAGTCGAATAACGTTCCGAATTGACGGAAACAGCTCTGACCTCGATTTAATCCTGTTTCTCAAAATTACACACCATCTGAGGCCTCTGGTGGAGCTCCCTGGGGAGATGGAAATTTGCCCCGTCAGAGAAGAAAACGATAGCGTCTCAAGGCACTACTTCACTTGTGAAACCAAGCATGTTTGATCACGTGGGATACGCTGTTCAAACCCATATGAATTTAAATTTCCATTACAAACGTATGAGAACAACCATTTTTTTGTTTGTTTTATTTGGCCTTACATATTAATGTATTTAGCCATTAAATTTATGGAAGTATAAACATAAGCTCACTGCTTCACTTTAAGAATTAGCATAATGAATGAAAAACGATACGAAAATACATAGGTAGGTAATATTTCACTTCAATATTTTTTAGTTCACTTCAATATAGTTCAATATTTCACTTATATCAATAGGTAGGTAATATTTCACTATAATAGTTCACCTATTATGACTGAATAATATTTCACCTATATATATTCAATATAGGTAGGTAATATTTCACTTCAATATTTGTTAGTTCACTTCAATATAGTTCAATATTTGTTGTGGAGAACAACCTTAGTGTTGTGTATAGTTAAAAATGTTAAGGAATGCTCGAATGTTTAATAATTCTCGAGAAAACGTTAGTTCAGGTTTGTGACGATCCTACTTTTTTATAAGGGGCAATCCAATTGGTTTGTTCCTGATTTGTTGGAGCTACGCCTTTAGGGATATCCGATTCATAGAGATATGAATCGATATTCTCTTCAGGCCGGCTGATTAATCTAATCCCTGGTGTGAAGGGATAGGGTCGTCACACCCTCCTCTGTCTCATATATGAGCAATTAGGTGTATTTCTCATTTGTTGTACAGATGGAAATTCAACCTATATTGTTACATGGTAGCAGAGCGTGGTTCGGATGGAAATGCACTGAATTTATTTCATCATTTCCCCTCCACTTTTTCTTGGGTATTCCAGAAGGAATTACTCAAAGAGATATCCAGAAGAAATCTCTATATTAAATTCATTCCTTTCTTCCACTTCGCCAATCCGGCAATTAAATTCATTCATTAAACTTCGCCAATCCGGCAATTAAATTCAGTCTCTCGTTAGGCTTTGCCAATCTGGCATTTTATTAATTTCAATTACGTTTTTCTTTTATATAAGCCTTTTCTGCATTTGCCTTTTCAATCATTACACTTGAATGTTTCGTCGTTCGTATTCTTTATTTAGTTTGCTTTCTCCTCAGTTCCATTGATTTATTCTTTTATGTATTAATGGCCCATTCAGGCATAAATGACCCATTCGTGGCATTCTTCTTCTTCTTTTGCAATAGTACCATTACGATGGAGGAATCCCCTTGAAGCTTCCAGACGTCCTTTCCTGGGCTTCATACTATTTTTCAGTCCCTTTGACTTGTTTTCAAACATACTTCTGTTTGAAACCCAGAAGTATGTTTTAGGGAGAGGAGTGTGACGATCCTACTTTTTTATAAGGGACAATCCAATTGGTTTGTTCCCGATTTGTTGGAGCTACGCCTTTAGGGATATTCGATTCATAGAGATATGAATCGATATCCTCTTCAGGCCCGCTGATTAATCTAATCACTGGTTTGAAGGGGTTGGGTCGTCACACCCTCTTCCGTCTCATATATGGGCAATTAGGTGTATTTCTCATTTGCTGTACAGATGGAAATTCAACCTATATTGTTACAGGTTATACTTCGTCAATGACAAAATGTACTTATTTTCAGGTATTTTACCCCTCGTAATCTTTTATTCGTCACGTCGTTCGCTCGCTCTGTTTTCCAGATACAAATTTTCCGGCCCAGCATGTTCGGCTCGACGCTCGAAGAGGTGATGGAGATGCAAAAAAGCCGGTTCCCTCATTACAAGTTACCTTGGGTTCAGACCACCCTTTCCGACGAAGTTCTCCGGCTGCAAGGAACCCACACCGAAGGAATATTCAGGTATGAACGGGAATTTCGATAAATTTCTCTTGATTTTACAAAACTGTGAGATTAGGTTGGTCCTTCTGCCTAAGAAAACTAGTGTGTAAGTAAATTTTGAGTTTCTGAAGAAAATAAATGGATAATATCCATGATCTCTCTAACTATAACATGATTACTATGTTTTTGATTTATTATTTTCAATACCTTATGAATCTTTGGAGTCAAGCAAGAAAAAATTGTAACTTCCTCAAAATTTGGTCTTGGATTTTCAATAACCTTCCTCTACACTTGTGAAAAATGGAGGAATATATTACTTTTTTTACAGTAACAAATCTACCGAGTGTTGACTATTTGAATTGACCGCTCGGTGACGAAATGCAGTAAATGAACAGTTTTGGTGTGGACCTTGAAATAAGCCGAAAGGGGCGGTCTCGTCCAACCACAGTGCAACTACTGTTATCGCCGGTTTTAGCATGGAACATGCTTTAGCCTTGGACATTACGAAAACATTACGCGGGAGTGGTGATGTGGAGAGGGTGACGTAAAAGTGTCATGCGGGGGAGTGGGGGGAGTTATTCTCCGCCCGTTCTTCCCCCAGTCCCACTCTGTCAAAAAGCGCGGCTGAAGCATGTTCCATGTTTCTTGAATTTTAGCCAAAGGCTCAAAGCAGTAAGGCGAGGCCCGAAGTTTTTCTTTATTTCTGTTATTGTCAAAAGCTTCTTTTCTGCTTTTCAGTCTTGTTTATGTATAGAATTTTCCAGTTGAATTAAACCTTTTTCCAAATGAATTAAACCTTTTTACGAAACAATTAAACCTTTTCCCAAATGAATAATTCATTTAAATTTAAGGTTTAATTATTAAACCTTTTCCCAATGCAATTAAACTTTTTTTCCAAAATAATTGAACCTTTTTCCGAAACAATTAAACCTCTCAAAAGAAGGGGATGTAATAGAAAATTAATAAACGACGTAGCGACCAGTGAAATGTCAGTGAGCATGAAGAAGACACCACTGTTGAATCCCTTCCGAGTGATATCACTTGGAGGGGATTCCTTCGTAGGTATGCGTCGTCTATTCCTCCTTAAGGGCCTTCCTAAGTAATAGGGTAAAATTAGCATTCTTTGTGACCCGTTTTCTCAGCAACTGTATTACCTAGGATCCTAATTTTTTTTTTTTGTCTTCTCTATCTGGATCTGCATTGTTTACTGAGTTTTTTTCATGAATTAACATCATCGACATATATTTTTAATTTTCATTTTCCCAAACCCTTATTTTGTGTTCCAGTTTTTCGACCATTTATACAACTAACCTAATGTTTAGGGGGATAAAAAAAAACTCAGTGTATACTATAGCTATTCCCTAAGAATTTAAAAAAAAAAGCAGCTCGATTGGTTCAGTAGTTGAGGAGAAAAAGGGGCAAACGTGTGTAAAAACGTAGTTTTGAGAAACGGAAGAAAAACGTCAGGGGGGTTGGGCCTCGCTTCGCGGTGCGTCTTGCTCCCCCCACTGGACGGCTTCACTTTCACATCTGAGAAACAAATTTCTATTCATGTCTTATTCCATAACCATGTAGTTTATGGATCTATGGAGTGTATGGACCAACCAAAACAAACAAACTGAAGGGTTCATGAATGTGAGGTTATATTTTGCGTCCGAACGTTGTTTATTGTTTTGCTTTCTGTTTTTACCGATTCATTTCAGTTATCATTCGTTTCTAATTACCTTCAGATTCCGTTTTGTTATAATGACGAGAGGTAGAAATGTTTTCAAAAAACGAAGAGGAAAAGGTGGGCGAGGAAAAAAGAACATTGAAAGCAGCTCTCAACTTACGATCCAGGAGCTCACTAATCATTTTGTAAAAATATTATCAACAGTTAAATTATATTTGTAAATGTATGATTAATGTTCACGACAGTTTACTTATTGTTTGCACCTCAAAAGATGGAATCAGCGTAAAAGCTTGGAAGAATGGAGCGGGGCGTTTGTAAAGATCCAACGCCCAGAGCGGGGAGTGCTAGACGGGCGCTCGAGTGTAATGCCCGACTTTGAGAGCTATTTATGATACTTACATAGTGCCAAACCATCAACTTAATGGTATCAAACGATTCAGTATTAAATGGAGAATTTTTAGGGCTAATAAAAAAAAAATGATTTTTTTTTTCAATTCCTGACTTAGGAAGGCCCTTAATGGCCCAACGTCGTTTGACCACAGTTTCTCCTAGCCGCATTAACAACTGTTGATTTCTGTTTGTGTTTTCATTATTCATTGACCCTTCGTTATTTGTTCACGCCTTTGTTGTTCACTTTTCTGCAATTCATTCAACCTAATTCACGATTAAACTTTTTCGCGATTCATCGCAATTCCTTATTTTCCCGCTAAAGGTTTAATTGTGTCGGAAAAAGGTTCAATTATTTTGGAAAAAGGTTTAATTCAACTGGAAAATGCTATATTCATGTAAGTTTAGTGAAAAAATTAATTCGCAAACTTCGATAATTGCACTTGAGCTGTTTTTCGCAAATTGAATATTAGTTTCAAGAGAGGCAAAAACGCCGTTTACGGATCAACTGATTGGTTGAAGGGATTCTCGTGATCGTAGTTCAATTTTTATCAAGTAGAGTTTACTGTTCCTGTGAAAGTATTCATGCTTACTGGTAGTTTCAAGTTCGGATAAAATGGAAAATTAGGCAGTTTGGTACTCAGAAACGTAATGATGTTGTGGATTAATCCCTGGCCGAAAGACATTTAAAACCTCAGCCGTTCCTCAACGGTAATTTTGTTGACGGTCAATTGAATTTAGTTTTGGTCTATTATTTTCAATAATGAACCTTTGGAATCCACCAAGAAAAATTTTTTTTAGCACCCCCTCAAAATTTGATGGTTCGCGTTTCAAGGTACGTAGAATCCAAAAATCGAATAAAAATTTGGCCGTCCGTCCGCCGTACGCGGCACTTTTGCCACTTAGCATTGACCGATTTTGATGAAATTTGGTATGTAGGCTCCATTTGGGGTCTAGTTGTGCCCCGAAGATTTTGGTTGAGGTAGGTCACTTCTAAGGGTTCCAAAATCAATTTTGAAATTTTGAAAACGCCCTAACTCAAAAAAAAAATCGATATAAAGGTAGGGTGGAGTGGGGCAATTGCGACCCAAAATGTCAATAGTTCAACTTTGATCCTCTGTAACTTTCCTTTGAAAACGCTATTTCCACTTTTTTTTTTAATGAGTAGCTTATTTTACGTAGATTACGATGCACTCTTCAAATTGTACAAAAGATTTACTTCTCATGGTCCAAACTGTGTTTTTTAACATTCCGACCAACTTTCTCATTTGCTCCACTAATCGGGGCAAATGCGGAAACGACCTGTGAATCCCATTAAAACATTTAGTTGCATTAATGGGGTAAATGCAAACAAAGCCCATTTCAATACGAACAGAACGCTATATTCAATTTTTTTCTCCTCCACTTTTTTATGACCAAAATGAACTTTCCTGCTTCGGTAAGGGTTACCAACATAACTGGGTACACATTGAGAAGGTTTATGAGGCAAGGCGCTCAAATAGCGCCATTTTCAAAACCATTCCCGCATTTGCCCCATTTCCACATTTACCCCACTCCACCCTATTGTTTTTCCTTCAATTGAAGATTCTATAGAATTTTTTGAGACCACCCGGAGCTCTGTAGGACAAACGTTAGTAGTTAGGATTTTGAGAGTTCTAGCCCTGGCAGCAAATGTACTACATAGCACTGAGATTTCTGGCCCTAGCGACAAAGGTACTTATGTATCTGAACGCTGATCGAGAGAAAAAACGCTAATTAACGTTTTTTAACGTTTTTTTATCGACAAAAAAACGTTAATTAACGTTATTCAACGTTTAAATAACGTTCAACGATCGATTAAAAAAAACGCTAATTAACGTTTTTTAACGTTTTTTTATCGATAAAAAACGTTCAACGATCGATTAAAAAAAACGCTAATTAACGTTTTTTAACGTTTTTTATCGATAAAAAAACGTTAATTAACGTTATTCAACGTTGAATAACGTTAATTAACGTTTTTTTTAATCGATAATAACGTTTTTTTATCGTTAATTAACGTTATTCAACGTTGAATAACGTTAATTAACGTTTTTTTATCGATAAAATTAATTAAAATTATTCAACGTTGAATAACGTTAATTAACGTTTTTTTATCGATAAAAAAACGTTAAAAACGTTAATTAGCGTTTTTTTTAATCAAAAAAATCAACGTTGAATAACGTTAATTAACGTTTTTTTATCGATAAAAAACGTTAAAAAACGTTAATTAGCGTTTTTTTTAATCGATCGTTGAACGTTATTTAAACGTTGAATAACGTTAATTAACGTTTTTTTGTCGATAAAAAAACGTTAATTAGCGTTTTTTCTCTCGATCAGCGTTCAGATACATAAGTACCTTTGTCGCTAGGGCCAGAAATCTCAGTGCTATGTAGTACATTTGCTGCCAGGGCTAGAACTCTCAAAATCCTAACTACTAACGTTCGCTCACTACGAGAATTTAAAGTTTGGACGTACGATAAATCAGAAACACGAGCGTGAATCGCAAAAGAGGCCTAATCCCCGTTCAAATTAAAGCTGACCGAAATGCGATCGATATTTTTCTTCATGTTGGATGGTTGGTTGGTGGCTTTACAGACGAGTGATCTATATAGAAAAATAAAAAATAATAAACCATTGTGTAATAATTTGCAGCGTTTTTGTATCATTAATGAATCGATTGGAGCGTTGTTGATCCGAATGAAACATTTTCATTCCATTTCAGGGTTTCGGCGGACATGGATGAAGTTACAAGTCTCAAACTACAGCTGGACAAGTGGGAAAGGCCAACTGAATACACGGACGCGCACACTCCAGCTTCCCTCCTCAAATTGTGGTAAGTTTTCAGTCTGAATTATCATTTCGAATGATAATATGCACGTTAGTTTTCCCCTTCGTAGTCGGAGAGGAATCGCAACATTTGTCTCCCACATTTACTAGGTGCAGTGGAAAAAACGTCTGCCAAGTGGGTGTGGCACATAGCTTCCTCGTATCCATTACCCGATTATATAGATGATCCGATGCATAGTAGTTAATCTCAAAACACCAATCTCTAAGTACCTTTCACTACCCTCATAGGGGACCATCTACACGCTAATCTGGACAATCCTAGAAAATTTCATCAAATTCGGATGAAAAATTAAGTGAGTAGAAGAACTTATGGCTGTAAGAACTGGATCAAAAAAATACTTAGCCTCGGCTGGGATTCGAACCCGCGACCCCTGGGGGACAGTTGAAGTTTCGGCTGTTACAAGTAATTCACGTTTGCGCATGCGCAGTCGCTTCTATCAGTCCGGGGATGATGATTTTCATAGGGGACTATCTACAACCTAATCCACATAATCCCTGAAAATTTCATCGAAATCGGGTGGAAAATGTGGAAGTTATGGCCGTTACAAGGAAATTCACGTTTGCGCATGCGCAGTGGCTACTATCAGTTCAAAGGTGATGATTTTCATAGGGGACCATCTAAATACTAGTTTGTAACATCCCAGAAAATTTCATTGAAATCGGATGGAAAATGTAGAAGTTATGGCCGTTACAAGGAATTCACGTTTGCGCATGCGCAGTCGCTTCTATCAGTCCGGGGATGTTGATTTTCATTGGGGACCGTCTACACACCAACCCGCACAATCCCTGAAAATTTCATAGAAATCAGACAATAACTTCGTATAGTTATGCGCGTTACAAGGAATTGATGACAGACGGACAGACACACAGACACACAGACAGACAGACACGGAACCAAAATTGTTCAGAAAGGTCTAAAACGCAAAACGCGAGTGGAAATTTCGATTTTGGAGAACTTTTTTTTTTCGTCCTTGAAAAGTGAAAACAAAGCTTCCGCTACCTTGGTAGACTCGGAAGCAATACGTATAAAGCCAAAATCGGTTACGAAGATCAGATAATGCACATACCTACTAGTGAAAAAAATTATATAATAAAATGCCATTCAGATTACAAGAAATGTCCCAAACCAAATTTATTACTTTCATCACAAATATTTTGAAAAAAGAGGATTTTTACTATGTTGGAGTTTTTAGATTTTAAATTTGAAAATTTGACCTGCTATCCATGTGATATTGACTCAACATGTTATTGACTTTATTTAGATTGATTAAATAATTTATTATGTTTATTACTATCTCAGTATACTATAGGTGGGCGCGGTGTTAATGCGTATTATTAGTAACTATTATCGTGATTCAAGTTTATCCAGCAGAGGAATATACCGAGTACTCTTGCTTGCAATGATTCTTATTATTTCATGTGTAGTTTTGTAGTAATTCAATCTGTGATCTCTTTGCCGGTGCTGTGATTTTGTTTGACTGTGATAATGGGAATGTCTCTGATCGTGTTTAATTGGATAATATACAATTTTATCACGATCACAGACATATTAAAACACGCAACACACTAACCACACACACATAATATGTGTGTGTGGTTAGTGTGTTGCGTGTTTTGAGCGTTGGACCGGGGTTCTTGACCGGCCTGGGGGCGGCCCCCTTGGGGATTTTATTGAGGTGTGCGGTTTGCCTCTGAGGTAGACCACACAGTTCGTAGGGCTACCTCTCCAGTAATGGATTGGTGGCCCCGGGAGCCGCCATGGTGGGTGGGTCCGGGCCAGCCGGGACGCCCCGGTCGGCACGGTAGCGCCCCACACACACCTTATTCCTGGGAGTACCGATCACACTAGTTCCTATTACACTTAGTTCCTGTTCTTCATCTTTTTTTATAGTTCGAGCTCTTCATTGTTAACTTTTTTGCCTAATTGTAATTGTTGTTGATGCCTTGCCCTACATGTTAGAATTAAATAGTAAGTTAAGTAACAAGCTTTAATATTTGTATCGACTTATACTATGTACATATATGTACGTACAGTATGGAGAATAAAATATCAATATCAATATCATGGCTCAGCTGCTATTGTTTCTCCAAGGGCAATGGGCCTCATCCTGAGAATTTTGACACCATCCGTTCTCTTTGTGGATGAGTAGATCTTTTTCTACGATTTTTCAAAGTTTCGAATGTTTATGACGTCACGCGCCCCTCCCGCCTGGGCGGGACCCCCCAGCTCACTGTGACGTCATAAACATTCGAAACTTATATAATATGGGTCATTTCAAAATTTGGGGTTATTTTGTCCTCGAACTTTTCCATAAATTATTGTTGAAGTTTTTATATTTTTTCTCCCGTAAACGACCTTTGTTTTGGCCACTGAGGCAGATCCTGAAGTGGGCGCACACTTTATCAAGTAGTTTCAAATTTATAGAATTTTGAATTTTTTTCCGTAATTTCGACTTTGTAGGGAGAGAGAAAACCAAGTGTGAGTTGAACTCATGAAACCTTTTTATTCCTTCAAAATACGAGAATCTTAGTTTAGGAGTCTCTTTTACTAATCGCAATCACAGTCCGAAGCTATAATCTAGGTAGGTACATCAGAATTATCAGATTCTTCAAGTCTTTCAATCAGTCTAATCTTTCATAAAATGTGGGTTAATGAAAAGTCAGAATTATATGACCCAGCGGTGTAAATAGTTCAGGTAACTCTTAAAAATGTAAACGGCTTTGAAAAAAAAATTTCTCTCCCTGCAATTCCATCTCTCTTCCTACAAATCAGCCTCTTCCCAGAAGTTGTAGGTAGAGAGGTTGTAGGGAGAGAGATTTGTGAGGTTATCACTCTCTACTGGCCTAACCATTATTGATTCTGAACGTTAGAAAAAATACATAACACTATGGCATTCATAATTGTAATTTGAGTTTAATTAAACTTAGTTGAACACTTACTCTGATGAGTGAGGTGGTTGTAGGGAGAGAGAAAGTATTTACCTACTCTCAAAGCTTCAACACTTCACAACATAACCCACACAACTGGGAGCTTGGAAATTCAACAAACTTCAGTAGCTTCGGAAGCCATCTTGCAGCAGTGTTCACTTTTGTTTTTCATGACACAAAATAATCGTTTTCCAGGAGTGGGCAGGCATTTCAAAAAAATTGTAGGGAGAGAGAATAAAACCTTGTGATAGCATCAAAACATAGCAAAAACCCTTCCAATTCATGGAATTTTCGTTCGTTTCTAATTTATTCCTGAAGAGGAGAGTATCCTGAACCAATAACGTTTTTTACTTAAATTAAAATATGAATATAGAGTTCTCCAAAAATTTTCAAAGTTCCCAACCTACCCTCTGTGACAGGTGTAGGGAGAGAGAATTGGGGTCATTAATGATTTTTAATTATCTGAGTTAATTGATTAGTGAAATTCATTCTATGTGATCTTTGTAGACACCAACCTGCTGTATCTCCCTGAAAAAATTCTCAATTTCCAAGACAAGTAGAGTGTTCACAAAAGCTGCGTGACAAGAAATAACCCCAAATTTTGAAATGACCCATATAATGCATTATATTGAGTCGAGTTTTTTTCACCTTCTATTATTTTATAAACCAAATTTACCTTCATAAAAGGTAGTTTGCTGATTCACTTGAAAGACTTCCAGGACTTTTTCTCTTGAAAATTTTGTCTCGTATTTTTGACTTAGTGGCACTAAAATGATCATAATTGCCTTATTTTCCATCCATGAAAATTAAAATCTGATTACACAGTTTGAAAGAGCGTTAAATTTCCCATACGGCGAGTTCTTGATCAGGTCAGAAAAATGATACACTCGGTGTTTAATCCTTGATTAGGCAATGTGCTAATCACACGTGTTTTGCGGTTTACGAGTACTTACTCGTACTTACCCCCTTGATCCCCCTCCACTGTTGTAACCTCCCATTAGGTTCTCTTTTTTTGCTATTATTCTATCTCCCATCATTCAAGGGTGCACAGCTCAAGTGTTTTTATTGCGTTTATTTTATTTTTTTATTTTTTTATTTATTTATTTTTTTTTCGAATTAACTCCCCTCAAGACAAAATGTCTTTGGTGACGGAGGGGGCACGCCATAAATTTAAAATAAATAAATAAATCAAATATAATGGGGAGGACGCCCAGGACTCACCCGACGCCGGCCCTAGGGATAAGGGATGATGAGGAAGGTGGGGGTGGGAGAGGAGGATGAAGGGAAGTGCCTCTATAAAACGACCACCAGTTCAAATATGAGCCGAGCAGGACACGGGTGGTGATACCACGGAGTACGCCTACCGAGATGCCCAACTCGCGCAACTCCGTGGCACTTTTCCCGCACCACACACCGCGCCATGACAAGGTTGCAGCCATCACCCTGATGTTGTTGGGTGCCACTCCTTTTAGCTCCGACACTGCTTGCCGTAAATCATTTGTGTCATATTTCCTTATCTTGGCCCGCCAAGTCTGCTCCATGTCCAAGCTGCCATTGACAACTTGGACATCCAGGATAATGCAAGACTGGTCGGGCTTGACGGCAACAATGTCGGGCTTCTTACCCTGGTCACTTGGCATGCGATACAATCTCTCTCTCTCAACATCCCAGCCGCTAGATGACAAAGCACCTGCTATCTGCTTGGCGACCGCATCATGACGTAGAATGCGGCCACCATGAGTCCGAGGACACTGCTGCACTACATGATATAAATGTTCATTTCCACTCCGACAGGCGCGGCAAAGGGGTAGGGTTGTCCCGCGACTACCTCTTGAACACCTCACCGCAGTAGGCAAAGATGCCACGCGGATGGCGTGAAAGTGTCGGTAGTCGCGGGCCCCAATGCCCTCCGAAGCCCAATCTACCCATTGGGATGAGAGAAGGCTTTCGGAGCACTGTCGGAGTTCTTTACCATCTACCGATTCATGCAGCGCAGCAGCGAACTCAGCAGACGAACTGGGTTTTGGAGCAGATGGTGTTGCTCGGTCGCACCATGCTAACTGCTGCCTGACAAAATCAAGATCAGCAGCTGCACGGGCGACCTCCCAGCTCGACCCTTGAAGGGCTAGCAGGCGCTGGCGGCGCAGAGAGGGGATGCTTGCCGAGAGAGACACAATGCCAAGCCCACCGGATTTGACCGGTGCATGAACATAGGCACTTGGGACACCAGGTGGGAACTTCAGCCAAGAGCGCACAGCAGAGCGAACTTCTCGATCTAATTCTTGCAGCCTCCCCGCCGTAAGCCTGCCAAAGACTAACCCATAGGTTAGCTTCGGCAGTAAGTACGTGCGAAGGAGGCGCAGCTTCTGCTGTGGCTTCAATGGAGCCTTGGTAACGCGAGCTAGCGCTCTACCAAGGTCCACACGGCTGGCAGTTATAGTGGCCACCCCCATGAAGTCGACTCCAAGGTACCGCCAAACCTCCAACACGGATCGAGATGGGATGGAGGACTGTCCAACGACAAAACCCCCATCCACAACTTTCACCTTTTATTTCGTTCAGTTTATCTGCCGCGATCACAAACTAGGTCTTTCTACGGGTGTAGTTCGTTATCCGCCCCCATTTTGTTCTCTCTTTTGCAAGCACACCCGACCACCTTTTTCATTTTTTGAGGAGTGTTCTGTAAACTACATTTCATCTTCTTGAGCACAATCGTGACGAATTATAATTTTTGATTGGTTAAGATTGGGAAATTAGGTGTTGAAAAAAGTGGGGGCGAATACCGAACTAATTCTCTAGTGAAAAAGTTCGGTATGCGCCCCCACATAGTTAATAATGGAAAACACAACAATTTTGGTTTAAATAATTCATTTATTAATATGATTATTACTTCTGACACACTTCTGGTGTTGTATTATTCTATGGTTGGGTCATACAAATTCTTGATGCAGTCCAAAAAATGCTCAAATGGATCTATGCCCATTGACTTCACACATCTCCTCCACAAAAATTCGCTTACCCTATCGCTTCTCGAACGTTGACCTACGGTCGGAAGTGATTTCACCGCTAGTCAACATCGTTTTTATTTTATTTATGAGCATCGCATCTCAACCTCTTAACTTTCGATCAAAGTTATTCTCTGCCTCACCAGTTATCTCTCCCAAGAAAACGTCCCAGGCCGAATCAATGCAATTCGGTCGTGGGGGCGGTTATCGAACTTTTTCTCTAGGGAAATAGTTCGGTATACGCCCCCACTTTTTTCAATGTCTAGTTTCATTGCTTGGAGTATTTGAAAACATAAGTGCGGTATATTATTCATACAGTACATGAAATCTAGTTTACGGAACACTCCTCAAAAATTAAAAAAGGAGGTCGGGTGTGCTTGCAAGAGAGAGAACAAAATGGGGGCGGATAACGAACTACACCCCTTTCTACCTCAAACTTTAAACATTTTGATGGTTTTCCCCTGCTGATATTCGGTTTCCTTCAGAAGCCATCAAAAGCTTGAAACATGTTCTATTTCATCACCTTTCCAACGGTAACACGTTTTTGGCTTATTATTTGTTGTTGTGCCTATTAGTTGTGCCGTGAAGCTTGCAGTTAGTGTCAGTCACTTCCAAGGAGTGAAAAACCCTCGATATAAAGTTTTTTTCTCATCAATTTAATATAGAATTTAATTTTTGGAATCAAATGAGACCACCCTGAACTCTTTAGGATAAACTTTTCGCTCCTTCTGAGGTGTTGGATTTACAATAAATAAAATTACGTATGAATAGCAAAATTTCAACTGGTCAACTTCTTTGATTTGTAACAATATAGGTTGAATTTCAGATTGAAATTCACCTAATTGTTCATAAGTTAGTCAGAGGAGGGTGACGACCCTACCTCTTCAAACCAGTGATTAGATTAATCAGCCGGCCCGAAGAGGATATCGATTCATATCTCTATGAATCAAATATCCCCCTAGGCGTAGCTCCAACAAATCGGGAACAAACCAAATTGGTTTGCCCCTTCTGTAAAAGTAGGATCGTCACAGATTAGAGTTGGCCGGTTATAAACGGTCCGTTTCTTTGAATAGAGTTTTATGTCTGTTGGGCTTCCTTATTGGGAAAATTTGTTGCAAATTAGTCGTAAAATCGATTGCTGATTGGTTTCGAGAAAAAAATCCCACAAAAAAACAAAATATTTCTCGTTATCCTAGAAATAAGATAAGCAAGGGTGATTCCATGGAACCAAAGCGTGGGGCTAAGCGAACTACCAGCCATGTGAGTTGGAATATTCAACATCCAGCTTAGCAAAGACATCGTTATGCGCTACACGATGGATGGAGATCCTTGATTCTCAGTTGAAAACTCCAAATAAGTTTAATTTATTAAGCATTGTTCTTCGCCATGATTAAACCAGGGCGAGAGAAATTCCTATCAAAATCTTCACTTATGGTTAATGAAGAGATAACTGCTTGAATTTACTGGCTGTTAGTCACTTAACGCTTTGCTTGGCTTTATTACTGAATATTGTCAGATTTCCAAGATCCCACTCGTTCCTATGTAACATCTTTCACATAGTAATCCCTTCTACATGATTGTTTTGTTTCAAGAATTTCTTCTCTATGTCAGGTACCGCGAACTCTATGAGCCTTTGATCCCCGACAGCCTCTACGAGGACTGCATCAGCTGCCATGACGACGCCGAGCAAGCTGCCGCTATTGTTGAGAATCTTCCCCATCTCAACAAGATGGTTTTAGCCTACCTCATACGTTTTCTACAAGTGAGACTTTGTACAATAATTAACCAGTAGGAGTCAAAAATTACTTTCAAAAATCTAGAAGTGCAGTTTAGCTCCCTATTAAACATTGGCGACATACTTCAGTTTTCTTACATCTGTGGAAAGCTCTCAGAGATCTACACCATAGCTTTTACATCTCCTACGTGATTTAGATTTAGATGAAATTTAAAGTTATTTCGTGTTGTGTGAATTGGACTCTAGGCTTCCGCACAATCCTCTGAACGTGATTTTCAGGGGCGTCAGGTGAGAATATTCGTGAGGCAGACAGCTTGGCCAGTCTTAGAGGAATAAACAATAATGAAAAACGCAGCACATTATTACACAAAGGTTCATTATTTTTCTGTATAATGCAGTGCTAGGCCAGAAAGTCGTAACGTGAAAATTGACCAAATTGAGTTATTTGTATCCGGAGGTTTTGGGGGTCGATTTCTGTCGATTTTCGGAGTTTTAGGGCGGAATTCATAGTCATTACTTAAGTCTGAGTGCACCCTCAAATGCATCGATAAGGGTTGGCGGGCACTCATTTGTATTCATAGACAAGATTTGAGGGCGCCCTGAGGGAGCACTCAGTGCAAATTCTAAGGGCGCACTCAACGGTATTCATAAACCAAACTCATCGTTGAGTTGAGAAATGTCTTTTTGTGTTTATTACTCTGAATAATGGTTCTTTCTTTCGTATCGTATCTAGGTACATATAGGTAGGTACATACATATCGTACCTACATACTTTTACTGCTAATTTAAGGAAATCATAATTTCTTACCTTCTTCAGAGCAATATAGTCGAATCCGATGGCAGCAAATTCATTCCAACTGATGAAATTGCGGAGATAGAAATCAAGTTACAAATCTCCAAAAATATGTCCGGACCCTCATATAATTGAATAGACTTCAATTTGATTGATTCACCTCTGCTAATAACTCAAAACTAATGGTTAATTGTAGGGAATCGGACAAAATAGAGAAATTTGCATGCACATCCACATTAACGAAAATGCAATAAGAAACTTTTCATTACTGTTATAACCACAGAGAACCGGTGACAAGGTTATAACTCACGATCAGTGCAGAATACGAGAGGGAAATTTCCCCGTGCTTTTTACCCAAAATATCCACGAAACAGGGAAATATCAACTTTAGGTGAAAATGAGTAGAGTATTCACTGAGCGTCCCCTCAGGCTCAGTGTGCACTCAGGCGACCACAACCCTTAAGTGGGCCGTCTCAATCAACTATGAATACGGACTGTTGAGTCGAGGCTGACCCTCAACTCAAATAATTGAGTGCTCGCTCACATTCAAGCCTTGTCTATGAAATCCGCCCTTAGAGTCGTAGAAATGCCTCAAACAAGCCTCCCGATTTTTGCGTTAAGGCGTGTTAACTTGATTCTGGTAAGAAACTAGTATCACAGCGATTCAGAAGGAGATAACTCTTATCTTGACACTGATACGAGAATCGGCCTTGGTATTTCGACGATACTACTTCTTGCATTCTGAATCTGCATGATACGACTTTTTGTCTCAAAAAACTCAGCATATAGTGGTGACTTCGGTAACCTTCCCTAATGTTTATTTATCGATTCAGCTGTTTTTTCTTACATTCTGAATACGGATATGAAATACGATTGACTTTGAGCCAAGAAGGATGTCAAAATAATTAAGGTAAAATGGTTTTAGCGAATTTTCAAGGAAAATGAAGCTATTGCAATGGCCTCAAAATTTTTAGAATCGACTTTTTCGAAAAATTTTCACACTGAAATCCGTTTTGGAACATTCTGAAACGATCCCTGAATGTTCGTAACAACAAACCATAGGTCAAGTTCGTTAACCAGCAATTTTGGACAATCCAAAGTGGTCCAAATTTTCAAAAAAACTCCAAAAAATGGGGTTTTCCCATTTTTTGTGGTTATTACATTCAAAATCATGGTAATATATGGTATATTCGGATTCAGCACAAAATTTCTGATATTGATGCTTTTTTCAAAAATGAAAATTGTCCAAAATTAAGATAAGTTTGTATCTATATATGTATATAATGAATACGTGCGTATATTTGTTGTACCCAGAAATGCAGTAGCCGTGTGGGTACTCTACGAGTTCGTAGAGACGACTAGAACATGAATATGGACTCCTAAGATCTTCAAAGCATACCCAGCAATAATTTTCAGCGTTTTATTAGCGAATTTTCAAGGAAAATGAAGCTATTGCAATGGCCTCAAAATTTTTAGAATCGACTTCTTCGAAAAATTGTCTCACTGAAATCCGATTTGGAACATTCTGAAACAATCCCTGTTTCTCCAGAAAACAAAAAAAACACAAAAAAACATACATATATATATAAACCAAGAATCGTGACAAAAAAATAACTTTCTAAAAGAAATTGCAACACCATTGGTCCTTTTCTTAACCACACCTTCAACTGAATGATTTCTTTGAAAATTCGCTCATTAATTCATGCTGCATGAATGGACTTTTTTTCGATTTAAGATATTTATAAAGTTTCAGGAATTAAATGTGCTTAGCATTCCAAAGTCTCATGGTTGCGTATTCAGAACAGAATAGTCGTAACATCGGGTGTTGACAACCAGAATTTTTGTGGTTTTCTGGCTACCTACCTACCTGTTGCTACTGACTCCCATTTTGACACTCATTTGAATTTGGGGAAATGAATATGTTGAAGTGTTACCACCATGGACAATTGGGTATTGGAGGTATAGGCTAAACACACATGGCTAAACACACATGTGTACACGTAGTGTACACATCCGCATTCTTTCGGACAGCCAGGCCAGGCTGCGATCAAGGCTTTAGCCGCTTCCTCCATTTACTCTAAGTTAGTGTGGGACTGCTTCCAGACCCTCTGCCTCCTTTCGCAACATAGCAGGGTTTCTCTGGAGTGGGTGGCAGGACATAGCGGAGCAACGGGAAATGAGAAAGCAGATGCGCTGGCTAGAAGTGGCTCACTAACCCCGTTCATTGGTCCAGAGCCGGCCATCAGCATTTCCAAATCTTCCTTTACGGCGACCATAAACCGGTGGGTCACTAATGAAACCACTAGTAGATGGTCAAACCTCAGAGGACATGCTCTAAGTAAGCGTATGGTGGCCAAACCCAACACCAGCGCCACAGAAGAGCTGATGCAGCTAAGCCGCAAGGAAGTCAGGATAGTGGTTGGCCTGGTAACGGGCTTCACTCCACTCCGATTCCATCTCAACCGCATTGGGGTAAATCAGAATACAACCCTCTACAGGCTGTGTGGAGAGGCCGAAGAAAAAGCCTCCCACATAATATTCGATTGCGAAATGCTATCAAATCGCAGATTTCACCTCCTCGGGTCACCTACACCCATGGAGGCTTTTCCCGGCACAAACCTAGCCAAACCGCTACTGGCCCTTATCAAATGGCTAGGACTCTTTGACTAGGAACAGAATCTGCGGAATAGCACAATAAGCCACCAGGCTTCAGCGCTTTGGGCTTCCATCACCCTGATCCGCGGATTCATCTACAATCTACAATCTACAATAGGCTAAACAGGGAACTCTATAAAAGTTGGTAAGATAGAGATGGATACCTTCTTACTTGCTGCACTATGTGTAGGAGCAGTGTAGTTGTCCTGGAGCTCACAGGTATGTAGGAAGCTGGGATCTGTTGTCAGTTCCTTTATTTTGGGTGTAGGTAGAGGTCCTTTCTTTGGCACAGTCTTTCCTATGCACTGATACGGCACTCACACAACGATGGTTTTGGTCAACTTCTGAATATGAGGCAGTAAAACAAGCACGAAAAAATATGGAGTAGTTGATTCTGATAGAGTTGGAGTAGAACTGGTCTGAACCTGGCAGCAGGCAGTGGACCCCATGGATATTCCATGGATATGTAGTATATTATTCTACGTGAAATGTTTTTTCACAGCTGTTCTTATTTTCCGCAGATTTTCGCGAGACCGGAAGTGGTGGCTGTTACTAAAATGGACGCCAGCAACCTCGCAATGGTTATGGCTCCTAACTGTTTAAGGTAAATTCAGAATTAATTTTATCTACATGGTTATAATTCGTAATTCGCGTATTTTAAAGAAATGTACGGATTCTATGTGTTTTCATGACATACTTTGGTACTCGGAGATTTTTTCTCACCTTATTTCTCTGCTCGTAACTAATGAGAAAAAGTAAATTAAGGTAACGAATTACTGATTTTTTGGATCTGAAAAGTACATATCAGGCCTACCAATGTGTAAACATCTGTTCTTCAAACAAGAAAACCTCTCCGGTAATTCTACATAAATATTCGTTTCTAACTTTACCTGATATTCTGTGTGATTCCTTCACAATAAATATTGATAATTTTCGTAATTTCATCATTAACGCGAGTTATTTCCAGGTGCTACTGCCAAGAGCCTCGAGTAATGTATGAAAACGCTCGCAAAGAAATGGCCTTCATTCGAACCCTTATCCTAAACATGGATACCGCATTTATGACAGGCATCCTGTAACCTTAGCAACCAAGGTGAGTTCAGGTTACTTATCTTATCATTATGATGATATCCCAGGGGTAAAGGTGGGTTTACAAGCGTCCGACTCTGCGTTTCCGACTCTCTCCGTTCTGCCTGCTGATTGGAGAGAGTCGGAAACGCAGAGTCGGACGCTTGTGAACCCAGTGTGATGGTTCGTAATGGAATTCTTCAAGCATTACTCAGACTTTCCTGCAGTCCCATGCATATTGTTTATTACCTCGGGATTATGAACAAATGAACTAGCACTATTTTCAGATTTCACAACGAAATATATTGAACTACAGAGGATGAAATACGATAAAGTTTTATAACGATCTAATCGGTGTAGGAGCACAAGGCAACATGGCGGGCGGGCGTCGTCGGCATGGTTACCCCAATGATCTGAATGGCAGCGGCTGCATAGAACTATTCTGCTCATTGAAGGACCTAATTATTCATTTCTTATTATTATTCTCCTGTTCTAGTTCTGGCTCATTATTGCTAAATAGGACCACCTAACGGTTGCATGATCAGAAGTAATTGTGAGCTGATTCGCCAAGCGGCAGAACTAGGAACTAACTTGAGAGTTGGTAGCACTGCTTTTTGGTCTCCCGCCTCAAATAGGCGGGAAGTCCAAACACATATGCATCAATTCCTAAATTTTGAATAAAATGAATGGGTTTTAATCGATGAGATGGATGAGAAAATACACTGTTTATTATTTCCCTCTAAGGATATCCATTTGCAATAACATAGTTTTTCAATTAGCAGTACCTACCAATCATGTCAATAGGTGGCCATACAGAGCGGTTTTTAAGGACGTCTCAGTCGGTCGCCGTTCGTTCCTAGTTCCGTGTTAGTATTTCCCTAAATTGCAGAGGCAAAACGTTTAAAAATGTAGCTAAATTTGAAATTTTCAAGGATTTTAGAAATGCATTAGTGTATTGGCCTATGGAATCGAAAACTGAAAGATTGCTACTGGAATTATCAAAATTGAACAATAATTGCCAGAGAATAATGGGAAAAACTTAACTGAATAAACGGGTTCGATTGTTGAGACCCCTTGGAAACCTGCAATTTGGGATGTAGGTACGTTAGTGGAAGAGAAAACCCACAGTCCAAAATTGATGGTTTTAGAAAACCGTGCTATTCATCGGAGCATCTAGATACAGTTGGTGTCAGAAATGTCTGACGAACCCATCCCACAGACTGAGCAGCATGTTTTACGCAGTGGCTGCGTTTTTTCCTTAACACGTTCAGACCGGCTGCTTCCACCCTGGATCCACGCGAAACCTTCGCCTGGTACGGCTGCTTCCACGGTGGATCCATGAACTAATGATTCGGTGGATCCATGGACATTTTTCGAAACGCTCTGGATTGTTCATTTTTCCCCCAACAGGGCTCTTTTTGGTCTCAATCGCTTCGGAATGAACCCACCTTACCGTCCCAACCTTTCGGTTTTGGATATCAGTGCATGTTATCACACAAAAATGCCGGCTTCTCAATCAGTGCGACTGTTTTGCTGTGAAGTTCCAAAATTTTCCTAGGTCTTGGGGACAATCTGGGTTTTGAGCCCCGGTCTGAAGGTGTTAATTGATTTGGGCAATGCTGAGGCCGAAAGACCTAATTCATATCAGGAAGAGCCGGTAGAGGTGGTACCACATCTGTGACTGGATCCTTGGACCATCCTCCCCCTCTGCTGCTAACATCATGGAGCAGGTAAATGTTCATTTGTGTCGGTTCAAAGAACAGTTGATAAATGAATTGACATTAGAGATGAGAGATTTTCTGCGACCTGTGCACCAGTTTATGTCCAAAGTTCATCAGTTGCCAAATGTTTCATCCACCTCCCCTGCACCCACAGGATCTAGAGATCATGTTTCCAACAACAACCCAGCACCCAAGAAGGTGGGCTCATTTAATGGTTCGGCCGAACTTGAGTCTTACCTCATTCAGTTCAACATCATTGCCACTGCGAATGGGTGGGATGAAGAAGCAAGGGCGACGGCACTCTCTTCAGCATTGTCAGGGCCAGCTCTAGCTCTCCTTAGCGATGTCAGTCCCCCTAGGACCTATAGGCGTCTAGTTGAAGCATTGGAAGAGAGATACGGCACAAAAAATCATCTTCTTGACCCTTCTAAATACAAGGGCAAAAAAACCAGAGGACCAAGCAATTTCATCAGGCCATTCGCTCCCTTGCTCGGAATTCAGTTTCTGACGTTGAACGCCATGGGGTTTACCATTTTTCACGCGGGCTCTGTGACGCTGAAGTAAGAAGAGCCATTGACACCCTATCACCAGCCACAATGTCTGAAGCTCTTGTTGTTGCCCTTAGAGTGGATAATGGAAACGAGGAAGCTACGTGCCACACCCACTTGGCAGATGTTTTTATTGTGAAGTTTCCAAAGTCTTCGGGTTCTTCAGCTATATCGTGATCAGCTACCTCTTTGCATTTCTGACCATCCGCTTCCTTGGCTCAAGTGGTAGGAGCTCCGATTCAGAATCGGAACGATAGGAGATCGATCCCCGGTTGCGGGAAGTTAATTTTTGATGATTCAACAATGTGGCGCAGTCGGTAGGACAGTTGGATGGACAGAAATGCGAAGAGGTAGCTGATCACAGCATCTAGAAGCTCCTTCAAGAGATCCATGTGACTTTGGATATTTCTTCAGGAAATCCATTGTTTTTCCCACTTAGCACAGTGGTAGAGTGCCCGAGTTAAGTCGGAAAGTTTGGAGAACGATCCCCAGTCGAGGGAAATTAGTTTTTTAATGACTCAACGATCCCATTAGCTCTCCAGGTAACTGCTGAGCACAGCAGCTCTGCTGGTTTCTCCATGCTTCACCCCTTTAAGCTCTTCGATGATTCCTATTATATTTCCACCTTCACAGAAATCTCTCATTATCTACTGTTATTCTTGTTTCAGGTTATTCAGTCACTGAGTAATTTCATTCGATTCTTGAAGAAAAAACGGAAGGAACACGAAATGATTCAGGCTTTTTTCCTGCGGAAAAATTGGATACAGCTAAGCCCTTCTCGTTGTTTTTTTTTTCTGTTTCGTAACCAATTCTAGTTCATACCAAAGGAAACCTAGTTTGTAAGCGATACTAAACTCTTGTACGTATATGAAATTATCATATAATTTTAAACATGAGAAAACGTTTCTTGCAATATCGACGTTTAGTATTTTAGATTTTAATGGAAAAATACAATAATACAAGGCTAAAAAGGTAAAAGAAAAATTGAACGTCAACTTACTTCTAAGAACTTTTGTTGGGTCATCCATCAAGGTGATTGATATTTTCGAACCGCTTTGTTTTGCATTTTTGCTGTGTTGTTAGACTCGACTGACTGCTGGAGAGTTGATTGGATGGGTGTGAAATATGGTGGAAGTTTTACAGATCTTATTTCTGCCTGTCACTGCTTGATGGCTGCTTCGAGCAATGCCATTTGGTCACACCGTGATACCTCTGGTTAATCAGTATCTGCTACTGATGAAGCTGTGGTTGGTGTGGGTGGCGGCAACGCTTCTTTCGAGCTCAGTAATAACCTGAAATAACCATAGCCTGCTGACAACAGCATTGCCTCAGCTGCTGGGAGGAGTGAATTTATTGGATTTGCTCCCGTAATCCATCAGGCAGGAGATGCCAACTTCATAATCTTGCTCTGCTTTCCTCTTTGACTCTGTCACAGCTGTCATACCTGTGGTTAATCAGTATTTGCTACTGATGAAGCTGTGGTTGGTGTGGGTCGCAGCAACGCCGCTTTCTAGCTCAGAAATAACCTGAAATAACCATAGCCTGCTGACAACAGCACTGCTCCTGCTGCTGGGAGAGCATGGAGTGAATTTGTAAAATTTATCCCTGTAATCGATGAGGCAGGATGGTTTACCTATCTTATTTCTGCCTGTCACTGCTTGATGGCAACTGATAGCTGCTTCGAGCAATACCATTTGGTCACACCGGGATACTTCTGGTTAATCTGTATCTGCTACTGATGGCTGAGGGTTGGTGGCAACAACGCCTCTTTCGAGCTCAGAAATAACCATAGCGTGCTGACAACAGCATTGCCTCAGCTGCTGAGAGGAGTGAATTTATTGGATTTTCTCCCGTAATCCATCAGGCAGGAGATAGCAACGTCACAATCTTGCTCCACTGACCTCTTTGACTATGTCACAGCTGTCATACCTCTGGTTAATCAGTATTTGCTACTGATGAAGCTGAGGTTGGTGTGGGTGGTGGCAACGCTTCTTTCGAGCTCAGTAATAACCTGAAATAACCATAGCGTGCTGACAACAGCACTACCTCAGCTGCTGAGAGGAGTGAATTTATAGGATTTGCTCCCGTAATCCATCAGGCAGGAGATGGCAACTTCACAATCTTGCTCTGCTGACCTCTTTGACTCCGTCACAGCTGTCATACCTCTGGTTAATCAGTATCTGCTACTGATGGAGCTGAGGTTGGTGTGGGTCGCAGCAACGCTTCTTTCGAGCTCAGAAATAACCATAGCCTGCTGACAACAGCACTGCCTCAGCTGCTGAGAGGAGTGAATTTATAGGATTTGCTCCCGTAATCCATCAGGCAGGAGATTGCAACGTCACAATCTTGCTCTGCTGACCTCTTTGACTCTGTCACAGCTGTCATACCTCTGGTTAATCAGTATCTGCTACTGATGGAGCTGAGGTTGGTGTGGGTCGCAGCAACGCTTCTTTCGAGCTCACAAATAACCATAGCCTGCTGACAACAGCACTGCCTCAGCTGCTGGGAGGAGTGAATTTATAGGATTTGCTCCCATAATCCATCAGGCAGGAGATGGCAACGTCACAATCTTGCTCTGCTGATCTCTTTGACTCTGTCACAGCTGTCATACCTCTGGTTAATCAGTATCTGCTACTGATGGAGCTGAAGTTGGTGTGGGTCGTAGCAACGCTTCTTTCGAGCTCACAAATAACCATAGCCTGCTGACAACAGCACTGCCTCAGCTGCTGGGAGGAGTGAATTTATAGGATTTGCTCCCATAATCCATCAGGCAGGAGATGGCAACGTCACAATCTTGCTCTGCTTTCCTCTTTGACTCTGTCACAGCTGTCATACCTCTGTTTAATCAGTATTTGCTACTGATGGAGCTGAAGTTGGTGTGGGTCGCAGCAACGCTTCTTTCAAGCTCACAAATAACCATAGCCTGCTGACAACAGCACTGCCTCAGCTGCTGGGAGGAGTGAATTTATAGGATTTGCTCCCGTAATCCATCAGGCAGGAGACACCAACTTCATAATCTTGCTCTGCTGACCTCTTTGACTCTGTCACAGCTGTGGCACCGCATGACGTCCCCCATCCACCATCCACCTCTCAACACCTCCCACTATCAGTCACATAATACAGCATCATGTTACAACATAAAGGTCAGTCTCAAACTTTTTTTTTTCAACATTTAGAAAAAGTGAGAAGAATGTATGCGTTGTGAATAAAGAAAATTCCTACTTAATTTTATGTAAATTGCTAAGTTGAGCACCGTTATATTTAATTTTTAATTCGTACAAAGCTTGTATATAAATTGCGTGATAGAACAGACGTAACGGAAGCAAAATTAATAATAATAAAACATTTCGATTATTGGCAACAAATATTACCTAATATTATCACGTTTTTAACAATTTTAACGAAAACAACTTAAGAACTTTGTACATATTGATTTAAATTTATGACTGTATCATAAAAAAACATTAACCTTAGTTCGAGTAATGACATTAATGATGCTTTTTGGCGCTTGATGCTTTAAATTTATAATTTTTCTCCTCATTCTCCTGAATTCTTCATTGCAAAAAAAATGCATTTGAATGAGCCCTTCTCCACCCAAATTTAACGGTAGAAATTCTTTGAATTTCTAGTTTTTATCGAGACTTTGGGAATAAATAATTGTTAAGCCTCTTCTCTCCTCTCATGACTGAAATTTTGTTACAATATGAAGTACTTACCTAGAATCCACAAACGGCTCATTCATTACAACTTAATTTCCAACGAACCAAATTTTCTTTGCGTTAAGTAAAAAAATGGTTAACAATTAAGATATTAAACTGATTTTAATTTGTTTTGTTTCGACTACGGCCTCTTGAAATATAGATATTTTTCGCCATAAATTGATGGAAACATTCCACTTCTTCCAAAATCAGACTGGAATTTTTCTCCCGGTGCTTCTGTTTTCATAGAGTCCTAGATGAGACGGCAAGAACTGATTTTTTATTATATTTTCCTCGACAGGTAGGCACTTGAATGGACCTTTTGTAATACTTCTTATTCCGTAGCCTTAATTGATGTGCTTATTTTTCGTAGGAATTCTTCGGATAGTGCCAAAAAAGGTTCCCGTTCAAACGAGATAGAAAAAGTATTGTTGTTCTTCTCGTATTTCGTTGTACAAACATGTGGAAACGGGCGGCTAGAGCGAACAAGCGCCGATGCTAACATTTTCTTGGGGTGTTATTGTTCATCTTATACGGCTTTCTACGGAGGTGTAATGTCTGTAGGAAATACTGTTTGATCACTCACTTGTTCGTTTGAAAGAGAGCTATATTGAAAGAACGTCCGATTTTTAAATGAAAAAGAATATTCTCGAAGGTTCCAGATCAAATATGTGTTGCATCTATTCTATCTCTCGCAGGGAAGGTATTAATATGGAAGGTTGATTAGATGGATTGCTAGACTTTGAGGGAGAGGTCTGTGCAGTGAAGCTTGCTGTGGAGCATCTGCTTGAGCAGGTCGACATTTTTGTCGACTCACAAGCTGCCATCCAGTCGCTCACAAGCAAGTTTCGTCTGATGTTGCCCTGGTCCTCGAGTGCCGTCTCGCCATTGAGAAGTTGTTGGGGCTCCCAACTGGTGCTGCAGTGGGTTCCCTCACATTGCCAAATAGAGGGAAATGAAAAAGCAGATGCATTGTCCAAAAGAGGGTCACTCTTGCCGCAGCCAGATGTAAGCGGGTTTTTCGACTTTTTGAAATTCCCTAGCTTTACTGAAAATGTACAGCTCTAACTGGATTCAATTGAACTGATTTGGGAACCTAAGGTTTCATGGATTAAAGCTCCAGGTTCATGCAGTTTACGTTATGGATTTATTCACATAATTAATTTGCAATGAGTGAACATAATTACCTACCTAGGCTCTCCAAAATCTAGTTTCTTATTGCGCGGACCCAGGTCGGAGTTACGCGGATCGATTTTAGGAAAGATGACTAACCTGTTGATCTTCGATTCGTCTGAATTCCAGTTGATGCTGCGTATCTGGGGTGGCTATTTTCCAGAGTGACTTGTTGATGACTCTGGGAAGTTCGTCAATCTTCAGAGGATCCGGTCGGAGGACTTCAGCGGATAAGGGAGGTCTGTCTGGGTTGCTCACGTTAACTCGAATGATATTTCGGGGTCCAGATTCCTGCCTCCGCAATCCGCCAAGGCCGTCCTTGGGACTACGGCCTTCTAGTCAGCTCCTTCTCGGCTAAACCTTGAAACTCCTTGTTTGACAAGATGTAGGCATAATAATGTTTTATGCCTTACAGATGCTCCTCTCTCTTACAGCACAGCCAAACGCCTGGTCGATGCAGAAACAGTTAATAGCTCGAGAAGGCCGTGAGAGAGCAGCAGCTGGAAAGCACTGGGCCACCCTACTGAGTAATCCCACACCCAAAACACTACCCAGAAGGCAAAGTGTGGCTTGTTTCAGGATTCAGACTGGACTTGACTTCCTGGCCAAGCATCTAAACAGAATCGATGTCTATGACAGTCCAATCTGAACACTTGGCCACACCGAAGACATGACGTCCTAGCATTTAGACAAGTCCTGCCCTGCAAGACATAAGAGAACAGATTGGAGACGACCATCTGGTATGAGAAAGCGAACGTTTATTGGGCTGCGCGTGGACGAATGGCTGCAGAGATTCGTATACGACGTAATTAAAAAAAAAAAGATGGATTTTACAGGAGGTTTTTTCATTGATGAAAAGAGTATGTCATGAATAACCATTGTGAAAAGCTATCTTTCCACGTTATGAAAAGGCCTTTCTCGTATCCTAAAGTAGTTCATGGAACGAAATCTCTTTTTGTAAGTACGAGAAAAACACTCTAGAGTGCTTTTGTATGTTGTGTTCTGCGTGTATTCGAGTGAGGGCAATGGTCCTCTCAATGCGCTGCTTTGTAAACTAGCCTGACCCCTACTCAACAGAGAGATTGATCCCTAAGCCTACAGCTTTGGCACTACATCCGCGGCGCCTTGCGGCCGACCGTCCAGATAAGTGCTTGAAATATCTATCCGCAAAGCTCGGCGTCTGGACCCAGACCTACCGGCAGGAAGCGGAGCATTTACTTAATGAAGCCTAGTGTTCTGAAGAGGTCCCTCTGAGGAACTGGGCTGTTGGTAAGACCAGAAATGATAAGTCTGATAGACGAGGTACGAATGCATGCAGGAGGACCCCTGAGAGCGGCTTTTATGCTCTAACTATTATGGTGAGGGGAGAGTGGAAAAGAGGTGACGTCAAATGACGTGTTCTTTCCCTTCCTCACCTCGCCTATGTTGGTGATGACTCATGCCTGCTCTGGGTTTTCCTACACGTCACTTTATTTGGAGAAATAACGAACATAGATGTATGACATTACATTGTACTTCCCATATTCCTATTCGAGTTGGTACGAAAAGGGGTTTCGTCACTTTTTCATAACGTTTGGAGGCAACTTTTGTCGTTTTTTGTGAAGAAATTTTCGTTGACGAAAAGATGCTGCTCACTCATTGGTCCATCATTGCGTCAACGAAAAAAAAAAAACCTGTGGAAACAAGCTGACTGCCATGGTTAGCATCGATCCGTGCTCGCTTTAGCCGCTTATTCCCCGTTTCCTTGACAAGAAATACGAGCGCAATAATACTTAGGATTCCGAAGCAATATTTCAACTTTGTACCGATTTTGCATATAAGGAATTTTGTAATTATTTTGACTCGATTCTGACTGTTTCATGTCGAATTATTTTAAGTTGTTCATCTTATAATCTCCGTCAAATTGATTGGGAAGGAAAGAAGTAATTTGTAATCCGTAGTGGCGCTTCCTTTCTCAGTTAGAACGACAATTTAGACCCCTAGAATATTTAAAAAAAAAATCATCCCATGACACTGAATTGAGAGCTCTCCTCCTTCGGGGGTTTCAGTCTTTCAAAAGGAAGGAATACTATGAATTTCGCCGAATTCTAATGTGAATTAAGGTCTAAAAGTCACTAAAACCGACGTTTTTTCTTGAAAAATTGGTCCAGGAAGCAGAAATACGAGCTTGCAGGACAGGAGTTCGAGCTTGCAAAAAAATGAATAAGGGATATTTTATCTTGGATCGTTCGATATACTATGTACAAACTCGTAGAAACCAAGTTTTCGACCTCGACAGCCTTTGGAAGAACTTTTGATAGGCTAAAAACCACGTAATTTTCGGCCTTTTTCAGTATTTATCTTTTTACGTTTGAACGACGCTTCCGAGCGAATTATTGACCATACGTAATGAAAGATGATTAAATTCTGCGTCGAACGATCTCATCAAACCTCAAATTGGAACCTATACCTACAACAGTCACAATTGACAGACAAAAAACATCGAATTTCCCCAAAATCTCTAAAAACTGTGAAATACCCATTTTGAATAATGTTGTGTTATTGCAATATCGATATTTCCAATTCCCAATAGTTCCAATTAAAAACCACCAGAATGTATTTTTCGAAATAATTAAACTTAGTTGAATTTTGCATTGACAGATTCTGCCTCCCAGAGTTGAGATGAAATCATTACTTTGAGGAATGATTACTTTTCCGACTACTTTCATCATAATGAAGTATATTTGGGTAGTATAACTTCCAATAAAAGGAGACTGAAAATCCAAATTTTCGTAGTAATTACTCGAAGAGTAACTGCAATTACCATTCCCATTACTGTAACGTTGATCGAAATTTCAATTACCATTACAGGAATCGGAATGGAGTAATGGTCATTCGATTACTTTTCGTTCATTATTTCTAACTAGCTGAAAAGCAGGCAAAAACAAATCGTAGACAAACACGTAGGTACCGTAGGGGATTTATTACTTAAAAGAAAAAATTTCATGTCACGGCCTGGAATCGAACCCGGGTCCCCCACGATCGTACGACATACAATGTATCGGATGGGCGAATTCTTATCCATAAATACGATTATGAATACAAATCATATCTGCGATTTTATGAATATGAATACGAATACAATCGTATTCACACTTTGAATACGATTTTCCCCCGTATTCGTATTTTGAATACAATTTTATGATTTTTTCTATAATTTCCCTAAAAAATCAAATTTTTTTCAAACAAATTTCCCTAAAAATCGATTTTTTAAAGCGATTTTCCCTGAAAATCATACTTTTTTTAAATGATTTTCTCCCGAACTCTGGACAGTTTTATGTCCTAACATTGTCAAAATAATCAATCAAAATTCGATACGCTCACAAATTCTTCTAGGATTTTTCACGCAGAATCGAATGAGACCAACCCCAGGTCGCTACGACCAACCGTATAGAAAGTACGACAAAATTTTCGCTTAAAAAAAAATCGTATTTTTTTAAACGATTTGCACTGAAAAAAATAAAAAAATATGATTTTTACCGGAATTTTTATTGATTATTTTGACCATTTTAGGGAATAAATACAACCAAAATTCCGGTAAAAATCATAATTTTTTTAAAATGATTTTCTGTGCAAATACGATTTTCAGCGGAAATTTCGTCGTATTTCTACTCGGTTAGTCGTGGCGACCTGTGGTTGGTCCCATTCGATTCTGCGTGAAAAATCCTATAAGAATTTGTGAGCGTTTCAAATTTTGATTGATTATTTTGACAATATTAGCTCATAAAACTGTCCAGAGTTCGGGAGAAAATCATTAAAAAGTATTATTTTTAGGAATAATCGTAAAAAAAATTTTTGATTTTTGAGGAAATCATAGTAAGAATCATGAAATCGTATTCAAAATACGAATACGGGGGAAAATCGTATTCAAAGTGTGAATACGATTGTATTCGTATTCATATTCATACTCATACCTGTATTCGTATTCATAATCATAAAATCGCAAATATGATTTGTATTCATAATCGTATTTATGAATAAGAATTTGCCCAGCTCTGCCCCAGAGATTGCAGTCTTCGTAACTTGCTGAGAATGCTGAGCAATAATACAGCTTTTATTTTCTTTCGCTTCGCACCTTCTTGATCAACTTGACGTTCATCCGACAGGAGAGTCGACCTAATGAATTTGTTAATAATTGAATTATTGTGATGGACGATCGTCCTTTCCGAATATTCCTCGTGTTCCCCCTCATTAACGACGGAGCTTTCATTTGATTTGTTATTTACTCATTTTATTTATTCATTTTTGTGTCCCCCGCTCGCTCGTGTGGTGTTCTAGTGCTATTGTTTAGTTACCAAGGTAATGAAAATCGTTTTTGACAACTTTTTTATTTCGTTTTGATGTGGAACGAAAAACCATTTTTTTAAAGTGACGAATGCGCTGTAAACCCAAAAAAAAAACTCCCTTGATAAAGTGCTGTTTTCTCGCAGTTTTCACTTATGGTTTTTTCGTCGCTCGTGACCACTTAATTATTATTTTGTGCATAAAACATTGTATCTGTTTATTTGTAAATTTTACGAAATAAATATTAAGTTTTTACATTTGGTATAATATATAATATAATGCATTATATTGAGTCGAGTTTTTTTTCACCTTCTATTCTTTGTTCTTTCTTTCTTTTACTTTCTATTCGATTATTGAAACTGACATGATGGGGCTTGCCTGGTAAATCCACTCCAAACACCTGATATGGAAGAAATTTTGGAGCACGAGAAACAGGACAAAAACAGCTGAACAGGAAACTATGACTGATAACAGCTGATAACATGGATAAAGGCGCCATTGCAAGCCGCATCGATTCTCTGGGATGTGGAGAATAACGAAAACACAATAGCTAACTTTTATCTAAGTTCTACCACGCTTATGTCACAATGGGGTATTTCAGTCAATTTTTTTCATTTTTTTTTCAAAAGAGTATGGCTCAGGAATAACGGTAATCGGGTCTGTTTGTCGAGAAAATATTTTTTAAAAATCAGAGAAGCTAAGGAAAGTTGAAGATTTGAATGGTGTGACGTAGCTAGCCAACTGTCTTTGAAAAAAGTATCCATGCACAGAAACCCTTGGAGGACCTCTTGGATACTACAAAATACTACTCACACACGCGCAGCGTAGTCCTTGCCTAGTGTGTGTGCATTTATAGCGGCCCGCCTTTCTCAAACGTTTGATCTCTTTAATTAATTTTTCTACCACATGTTATAGTATCATTGGGCTTAAAGTTGTAGAATATAGGTTTTCAAGGGTGCTGAATCCAAATTTGAGGTCAAAAACCTGAATTTCCGACCCATCGAAATACCCCATTGAAGATTCTCACTTTTTGGGGTAAAGTTACCTCTAGTGGGGTAAAGTTTGACGGTTTTACGGTAAAAAATAAATTTTCTATTTTTTTCAAATTTCAATTTTTTGACATTTTGGCCCGTATGTATGAAGAATTAATTATTTAATGAATTTAGAAATGTTTTTTGAGAGGGGAAACTGAACACTCACAGAGAAAACGTGAAGATAAGGGAAACCACTGAGTCCCGCGCGCGCCCCCTTACCTACCTACCCCTCGGTGCTACAGCCCATGTTGGGCCTTGACCTGCACAAGCAGCCTTCTCCATTCTGTCCTGTTCTGGGCGACCGCTTTCCAGTTACAGACACCAATTTGCCGGCAATCCTCCTCGACTCCATCCAGCCAACGGAGACCCGGTCTTCCTCTTGGGCGTCTTCCAGCCGGACCACCTCTCAGGACAATGTGAGGTGTTTCTGTGTCAGGCATTCGAGCAACGTGGCCAGCCCATCTGAGCCTCCCACACTTAATGAATCCAACTATTTGTTGGTCATCAAAAAGTTGGTAAATTTCTTGGTTATACCTGGCTCGCCAGCGTTCACTGTCTCTCACAGGTCTGAAGATTCTTCGTAGGATTTTGCGCTCAAATACTTCGAGAGCTCTGATTGTTGCCGCAGATAGTGTCCACGTCTCTGATCCGTAAGTGAGGACTGGCCGTACCAAAGTCTTGTACAGGAGTACCTTGGTGCTTCTGGACACATTTCTTGACTTGAAGTGCCGCACCAGACCAAAGTAGCATCAGATGCTAGAAGCATCTGAGCAAACAGATTCTGTTTGCTGCAATGAGCCTAGCAGAAATTTCTGATGACACATCGTTGATGGAAGTGACAAGTGATCTCAAGTATAGGAAGAAATCCACACGTTGGAACATGAATTCTCCAACCGCAAGGTCACCAGTCTGGCTCGGATTTCTTCCCGCAATCATATATTAAATATATGATTGCGAATATATGAAGACCAAATTTTGGTCTTCTGTGCGTTAACCTCAAGTCCCAGCTTTTTTGCCTCACGGTTTAGCACCAGGAAAGCGTCTTTCACGTCTCGTTGACTCCTGCCAATTATATCAACATCGTCTGCATAGGCTAATATCTGGACAGACCTGCTGAATATAGTACCTCTGCGATTCAGACCAGCGCGCCCCCTTAAGGTCTTGGAATTTGGGTCTTTAGCTCTAATTCAGTTTGAAATTTAAATCATTTCAACACCATTACATTTTGACCAGTATAATATAAGGTAAATAATATTCAGACGTTAACTTCGTTTCAAAATCTAGGTATTTATTTCGTACTTACAATTTTTGTCGTCTCAAAACCGCACTTTGAGAAGGTCTAAAAACACATCTTTATAATAAGCTTTGACTAGAAAATCACTTAAAATCAATAGTATACACTTCAGTGTTTCCAAATTCGCTTTCATAACAACTATGGAGGCAATAATGAGTTATAATGATTACTTATAATTAATCAAGGATTAATCCCGTTATTCAACGTAAGATAAGGAACAATCTTTACATATCCCTGCCATAAAAACTAAGATTATTTAATAATAAGTACATACGAAATCATTCTTAAATTCAGTTGGAAGTAATTTATACTCACATACTTAAATTTGGAACATCTAAATCGTTCCTTGGTAACTTTTATTGCACTCGACTAGAATTTACAATTTGGTATCATTGGAAAACTGCATCGACAGCATTAGTTCGTTTATGCTCCACTGGGGGTTCACCTATGGCGCTTTTCCCTTGAATCAGCTGCCTTGCATTATCTCAAGCCTTATCTAATGAGTAGGTGAGCTTATCTCATCTGTCCTGTCTTTGTTTTTCTTCCCTAGTCGCATCTTTCCAATTGAAGAAAGAAAATAATTATAAGGAAAAAGTAACTAGCAACTTCAACAACGTTTAGCCAAAATGAAGCAATCTTACAAATCAATTAGTGCTTCAACAACTTGAAGACATGTTTTGCTGATTATCACAATTAAGGGGGGGGGGGGGGTCTTTGGTGTTCCCCACGCACTGGAAGCCTACATTTAGAACAGCCAGTTGTCATGTAGGATCTATGTTTTGATGAAGGGCACGTGGAACAGTTTACGTGGTAGAGTTGTGTTGGTACAGCTGTACCAGGACTGTGGAACCGAGTATCAAGTTGTAACGGTTCCACACTGTGACAAAAACTCAACCCTTACCAGTCCAGTTCCACGGACTGATAAGATATCATGGAATCACTCTGGACTGGTAAGGATGGAACTTGTCTCCAGTTCAGTTCCAAGTACTGGGAATTGCCCTTGCCGATTCCACAGACTGATAAGATATCATGGAGAATGGCTCTGGACTGGCAAGCATGGATCTTGTCTCGAGTTCAGTTCCAAGTATTGGGAAGCACTCTTGCCAATTCCACGGACCGATAAGATATCATGGAGAATGGCCTGGACCAGGAAGGGATTTGGTCTGGTAAGCATGGATCTTGTCTCCAGTTCAGTTTCAAGTACTGGGAAGCGCCCTTGCTGATTCCATGGACCGATAAGATATCATGGTGAATGGCTCTGGACTGGCAAGGGATTTGGACTGGTAAGCATGGATCTTGTCTCCAGTTCAGTTTCAAGTACTGGGAAGCGCCCTTGCCAATTCCACGGACCGATAAGATATCATGGAGAATGGCTCTGGACTGGCAAGCACGGATCTTGTCTCCAGTTCAGTTCCAAGTACTGGGAAGCGCCCTTGCCGATTCCACGGACCGATAAGATATCATGGAGAATGGTCTGGACTGGCAAGGGATTTGGACCGGTAAGCATTGATCTTGTCTCCAGTTCAGTTCCAAGTACTGGGAAGCGCCCTTGCTGATACCACGGACCGATAAGATATCATGGAGAATGGCCTGGACTAGCAAGGGATTTGGACTGGTAAGCATGGATCTTGTCTCCAGTTCAGTTCCAAGTACTGGGAAGCGCCCTTGCTGATACCACGGACCGATAAGATATCATGGAGAATGGCCTGGACTAGCAAGGGATTTGGACTGGTAAGCATGGATCTTGTCTCCAGTTCAGTTCCAAGTACTGGGAAGCGCCCTTGCTGATACCACGGACCGATAAGATATCATGGAGAATGGCCTGGACTAGCAAGGGATTTGGACTGGTAAGCATGGATCTTGTCTCCAGTTCAGTTCCAAGTACTGGGAAGCGCCCTTGCTGATACCACGGACCGATAAGATGTCATGGAGAATGGCCTGGACTAGCAAGGGATTTGGACTGGTAAGCATTGATCTTGTCTCCAGTTCAGTTCCAAGTACTGGAAAGCGCCCTTGCCGATACCACGGACCGATAAGATATCATGGAGAATGGCCTGGACCAGGAAGGGATTTGGACTGGTAAGCATGGATCTTGTCTCCAGTTCAGTTTCAAGTACTGGGAAGCGCCCTTGCCGATTCCATGGACCGATAAGATATCATGGAGAATGGCTCTGGACTGGCAAGGGATTTGGACTGGTAAGCATGGATCTTGTCTCCAGTTCAGTTCCAAGTACTGGGAAACACCCTTGCCAATTCCACGGACCGATAAAATATCATGGAGAATGGCTCTGGACTGGCAAGGGATTTGGACTGGTAAGCATGGATCTTGTCTCTAGTTCAGTTCCAAGTACTGGGAACCGCCCTTGCCAATTCCACGGACCGCTTAAGATATCATGGAGAATGGTCTGGACCGGCAAGGGATTTGGACCGGTAAGCATTGATCTTGTCTCCAGTTCTGTTCCATGTAGCTGGAAGCGCCCTTACCATTTCTATGGACTGAGAATATAATAATATCATGGAATGGCTCTTGTTTAGATCATAAGCATGGAAGAAGGAACATAGGGATTTGACTGCCCTTGGTAGGCAGTACCGGTAATGGACCTGTACTGGTATTTTGAAACGGTTACATCTTTGTCACTGTAACCATTGGAACCGTTCCAGGGAAATACCTGGACCAACACACCCCTAATACATGGGGTCCCGGTCCTTGAGTATCAGCAGCTTGAAGAGAAGGCACAAATATTGGATATTTCTCATAGAACTGTCCTTGATGTTCTTCATTTCAAGGCAACATCGCCACCAAAGGCTGAACTCAAGGATAAAGTCGAGTCTTGATGTAGACCAGTTTTGATTGTTATTCTTTTATTCCTTACTTGAAATAGCTGCAGTTGTGGGCGTAGATAACATATATGGGCAATATTTATCACGCTGTAGAACAAGCAGAGCGTAAATCGTAGCAAATGTCCCACAAGAAGGGGGCATGATATTGCTGAGTAAAATTGACACATTGGAAAAGACATGGAAGACATTTACTTCGAAGGGTGCTGTTGAGTGATTTTTACTCACAAGGTTCTCAAAAATTATGTAGGAGGAGTGTTGCACGTGATGCCTGGATGTTGTCTGGCCCAAGGCAAATGCAGAACTAACCAGAGAGAGCACTGCTAAGGGATTTGGACCGGTAAGCATTGATCTTGTCTCCAGTTCTGTTCCATGTAGCTGGAAGCGCCCTTACCATTTCTATGGACTGAGAATATAATAATATCATGGAATGGCTCTTGTTGAGATCATAAGCATGGAAGAAGGAACATAGGGATTTGACTGCCTTCTTCTTCCATGTCATGAGAGTGGGATTTGACTGCCCTCAGTAGGCAGTACCGGTAATGGAACTGTACTAGTATTTTGGAACGGTTACATCGTGATGATCGTTGTGATCGTTGCACGTGATGCCTGTATGTTGTCTGGCCCAAGGCAAATGCAGAAGGAACTAACCAGAGAGAGCACTGCTAAGAGAAGGCCTCAGGCAGAAGGTTAGTCCAGGCATAAGCACAAAAAGCTAACCAGCGATGACTAAACTTAACACACAATATCCTTATAGGATTGATGATGTTGTTTATTCTGAGCATACAATGAAGAAGCTAAATTTTGTGGTGTTATATTGGCTGAGTTTGAGTAGATATTGAACCATTGGACGTAATTTCTCATGAATGCAACTTACTCCCCTGATGGTAACCATTGGCGCCCAAACGGAGGATACATGAACTAATGCTGCCAGTACAGTTTAGACGTTCTTTTAAGGGGGTCTCAGTCGGTTGCTGTTCGTTCCTCATTCCGGGTTAGTATCTCCCTAAATTACCAGCGCTCAAACTTCAAAAGTTTTACCTAAATTTGACATTTTTAAGGATTTTCGAAATTCATTAGTGCATCAGCCTAGGGAATTGAAAAACTTAAATATTGCCGCTGAAATTATAAAAATTGAACATATTTCTATGGGTCTGTTCAGAGAGGCATCCTGAACGGTTCGGAAAGGTTGGGAGGAGTCCATTCGCTTCTATCCCCTCCCCTTTTCAGCTCCGGTTTGGTTCCAAAATGGCTCTCTGAACAGACAATATATTATATTCATATTCATATTTTAATATTGTTCGATTTTGATGATTCCAGCGGCAATATTTTAGTTTTTCAATTCCCTAGGTAGATGACCTATGAATTTCAAAAATTTGTGAAAATTTCACATTTAGGTTCAATTTTTTAAGTTTGAGCTCCGGTAATTTAGGGAAATACTAACCCGGAACGAGGATTGAACGACGACTAACTGAGACCCCCTCAAAATCTTCACGGTAGTTACTTTCGCAAGTGTAAAGTAATTTGAAAACGTGAAAGTAATCGAATACATTGCGCTGTTGTCGACTATACGACTATTTCGCTCGAATTGCAACTTATTTTTCTCTACGTTAGATTACAAAAGTATTCAAACCATACCAACTCTGTTTGAAATATTATTTATCTACGTGGTTTTATCATGCTATAGTATTTTGGTGTTTTTATGGTTGGTATCTAATGCACCTACTCCACATATTAATATAGTCTTTGTCACAGAATTATAAGAGCAGCAAAATAGAGCTGCACCCACAGCTTAGTATTCTAGGCGATTGCAGGCACTTAGAACGAAACTGGCTGCAGCGTAAATGGGTTCACTCTGTCAAAAACAAGAATGACTTTGATTTTCTGTACCTTCAAGAAGAGCATTTTTTTCCTGTATTTTTGTTTACTTTGAAAATTGGTATTGCTCCCGGCCTTCGATGTGAATTAGATTGTAGATTCTTCTTGGTTGGAAAGTGGAGCAATATGAATCTTTTTAATGTTGAAGAGGAAATTTGAGAGAAATCTCAAACATTCTCTGACATCATTGTTGCCAACATTCTGAAGAGAAACTTACAAGACAATTGCAGGCCATACAAGAGCAAACTTCTGCGGTAGATTTGGCGGTTTCAAGGATATCAATGGCAAAGATTTGTGCATTAGCGGGCGTACAAATAAACATATGAAAACAGGACTATGATCGACCAAGCGATGTATTTCAGAGTTGAAATCTAGCAGATGGTAGACTGGTATTTGCCCTATGCGTCTGGTTTTTTCAGAAGCGGTGTCCGTCAAACAGAAATCTGCCACCAATGTCGAGAAAATGCCAGACGTTGGTGGTAGACCTGAATCTGCTAGATTTCATCCAACTATGGATGAAATCCGGCTACCTAATGAGGACGGGCAAATCTCAGGCAAGGAAGGCCTGCGAATAAGTTTTCTATGTTAAGAAGCGACGACTGATCTCGATATCTGCCAGATGAGGTGAACCGGCAAAATCTCCGGTGGAAGTCAGATCGTGTGTGGCCTGCAAATGCCCGTCCAGACTTGCATCGTCTGGCATTGTTGGTTGATATGATTGCAATTCCGTTAGTCTGTACGCCTCAGGTAGATACTGACGATGACCTCCTGAAGACAAGTCAACCAACCTACATCCCAGAAGCGTAGTGATTATCATGGGAAATGTGATCTCATGACAGAGCCAGCGACGTGAGGATGCTCCGCCTATTTGGATTTACGCCAAGATTCTCCCAGTTGATCCACGAAAGCCTTGCTGTTAAATCTGGAAAAAACCGACAAATCAATAGAATCATTTTATGTCATGTATGGATTTTATTCTAGACCTGGAATAATACCTAGAAGAGAGAATGGTTTGGTCACTGCCAATAGGGCCGAAACCCAACTTGGGAACCACCAAAAGCTGTTTACATAATATGTTTAACGACTGGGAGACGTGCGAGGTCTGAGACAGGCTCAACTTGACGTATTAGTGACGTTCTCAAAGAGACGGGCTAACAAACTCATCGCTAAGCCTAAAAAATACGTTAGAATACTCGTGGGTCTGTTAATATGTCTGACGATGACTGAGATCACTGGGCTGAAAGCTGAATGTGGGAGCCCGAGAAGCATTCTGATTGGTGGAGCTCCAGGACGTAGTTATAGCGGAAAGCAACAGATAGCGTTCATGATCACTTGTTCCCAACCTCATCACAACAAGTCACCTTGTTTATCACATATTGGTTTATTATTTCTAATACTAAGCCTATGTGATCGTATCGCAAAAAATTTTTATAACCCCCCCTCAAACTTTGTCACTTCACGTTTCAAGGTGCGTAGAATCCAAATTTTCCAAATTTGCCAAATGTCCGTCCGCCGTCCGCTGTTCGCCGTCCGGGCCATAAAAGGCCTTAGAATCGGTCTAAAAAACCCGATCTTTCGCACATAGACTCCATTTGGGGTCTAGTTGGTCCTAACGTCGAACTATTCCGATCGCTTAATTCGTATAGAAGTTATGGGCAAATAACCGGCCAAAAAAGAGGTTTTTGCTTAAATATGCGTGGGGTGACATTTTCCAAGTATTTTTCTTCATGTTGGATGGTTGGTGGCTTTATAGACGATTGTATAGAAAAATAATAAACCATTAAAAACCAATAAACCATAAAAATAATAAACGTACGATAAATCAGAAACACGAGTGTGAATCGCAAAAGAGGTCTAATCTCCGTGGCTTTATAGACGATTATATAGAAAAATAATAAACCATTAAAATAATAATAATAAATAATAAAATAATAAACCATAAAAATAATAATCGTGCGATAAATCAGAAACACGAGTGTGAATCGCAAAAGAGGCCTAATCTCCGTTCAAATTAAAGCTGACCGAAATGCCATCGATGTTTCTCTTCATGTTGGATGGTCGGTGGCTTTATAGACGATTATATAGAAAAATAATAAACCATTGTGTAATAATTTGCAGCGTTTTTCTCCTTGGTGCGTTACCGGCTGCATCTAAGTGATTAATTTGATAACATTCAGTTATATTCGCGATATGTACGAAAAACGCTGCAAATTATTACACAATGGTTTATTATTTTTCTATATAATCGTCTATAAAGCCACCAACCATCCGGAGATTAGACCTCTTTTACGATTCACACTCGTGTTTCTGATTTATCGTACGTTTATTATTTTTATGGTTTATTATTTTATCATTTTAATGGTTTATTATTTTTCTATTTAATCGTCTATAAAGCCACCAACCATCCAACATGAAGAAAAATACTTGGAAAATGTCACCCCACGCATATTTAAGCAAAAACCTCTTTTTTGGCCGGTTATTTGCCCATAACTTCTATACGAATTAAGCGATCGGAATAGTTCGACGTTAGGACCAACTAGACCCCAAATGTAGTCTATGTGCGAAAGAACGGGTTTTTTAGACCGATTCTAAGGCCTTTTATGGCCCGGACGGCGGACGAACATTGCAAATTTGGATTCTACGCACCTTGAAACGTAAAGTGACAAAGTTTGAGGGGGGGTTATAAAAAATTTTTGCGATACGATCACATAGGCTTATTATTAGAAATAATAAACCAAAATCAAGCGATTTTCAATAATACACTGGGTTTCAAACGTTTCTTTGGGTGGCAGTTGTCAATTGAATATTTGAACTACTGGCGATAGGGACAACAACAATTGCATGAGGAACTCTGAAAATACCTTTCGCCTCGATTGGTTTTTCCAAGTAATTTTTGCAAATCTAAATGATGTTGAAACGAAAAGTTATCTATTTCTGGTCATTCGAAAGGATTTGGAAAGAAGCGGTATGAAGAGTGTGGCCTCCCCCTCCCCACCACTTCCGTAGAAGTTCCTCAATCCTAGCTGAAAGTAGATAGCGCAACTGAGGCAGCCTTAAAAATGCTTGCACACCATTTTAACGTTGGCTTTCTTCTCTGTTAACTTGTCTCCATTACTCTGTGGTCTCTGCCCACTTCGATATCCTAAAGCCTAAAGAAGATAGGCAAACTAACAATGGACATCTGCGGCTTCTGTGATCTGGAAACGGAAGATGCCGAACATATCATGTGCTACTGTCGTAGATAGAGATAGTAGATAAGAGCTACTGATGATATGTAACTCAAAATTTCAACAAGGGATTGTAAATTAAGAGCCGTTCAGAATATCCAGTAATTCATGTCTGGTCAAGACAACCCGCCTGGGACAAGCATATCCAAGGATTGGACTGGCGGCCAGAATTGTTTCGGCAATTGTTTCGTCAGCTCCAAGATTGCAGAACGGAGTCCTGTTCCTGATCCAAGGCTGTCAGTTGGTATTGTCCTCTGCACTTCTGGACCATCATTGCTTCGTACCTGATATAGTCCACCCCCATGTAGCGTACAGTAAGTGGTACTGAGCATTTTCCGCCCAGTGATGATTCACGTACATTAACCACCTTTATATGTTACCTTCACAATTGGAGCAAAATTACACCGAGAAATCTATGTTTTTGGGAATCAAGTTTTCTAAGATTGCGTGGGCGATTTATTTGAGACCATCAACACAGAGGCATTCGCTTCTGATAGTCTTACAGCAATGAACACAGGAGATCGTTTAGGGACTGCACTTTACCTGAAAACGTCCTCATAATTGCACTTGTTTGTATCGCTTTGTCTCAGGCAGACAGACAGATTCTCCACCAAAACCAAAATGCTCAAAAAGCATTGATACAAAATGCTGGCCAACCTTGCATGGGGAGGGGTGGCCACAGAGCCAGTTGTGAGAGAGGCAGCCAATGGTCAACCAGTTCTGACTGCTGACATTCAGGCTAATGGAGTCTGTGGCAGTGGGAGGATGGCGTTCTTCGACTACCGAATTATCAATGCTGACGCTACTTCCTACTGCACCAGAGAATGGCCAACAGTATCACAGCAAGCTGCTCGCGAAAAGCACCGAAAGTATGACCAAGCAGCAGAAGACGATCGTGGCTCATTTACACCATTGATCGTTTCGTGTGATGGAGCTCTTCACAAAGAATTCAAGGTCTTCCTGAAAAGGGCAGCTAACTGGCTGTCAGAGAAGTGGGGCAGAGACCTGTCTGAGATAAGCGGCTTTCTGAAAGTTAAAGTATAGCAGTGTTGATGGCTGTATCCATGAGACGAAGGGGGACCAGGCGGAGCAATCCTGCCACTCCTTCGAGACTGAAAGACGAGAGAAGCCAAGGAACTCCAGGATACGATTTTGCAACAATACTCGTCCTACGACTTCGAAAATCGGCTCAACTTCAAGATCCACTCCGCCCTCAAATCATGAATAAATTATTGTTCTCTATTTAAAAAAAAAGTTACACAAACTGAAATGAAAATGTAAATTTCAGATCCAAATTGGATCGACCTGCTGCACGAATACAGAAGTTCCTTATTTTCAATAGTGTAGCAGAAAATCCACAATCGCCGTATGATTTGTGTTGTAGTATGTAAATCATATTAGTTCTGATTTTTCTCGAATGAACGCTACGGTCGCCTTATGCACACATTTTAATTAATCAGCTGATGCGCCCGCCTCCTCCTACCTACACCGATCCCGATCCCCCTCTCACTCGACTCTAGTCCGAGACTCCGTCTAATTAACGAACCATCATCAATAAAATTATAATACCAGTTTAAAAAGTGCAGTATTTTATTACTCATTCCTGACCACCAGATAGAACAATTTGAAAATTAGATTGAAATGTAGGTAACGAAGTAGGCAGTGTTATTAAATTATTTCATTATACTCACCACTAGTATTCCATTCTGCTCTCTCAAGGGAGCTCTCTGAGGCCAGTGCCTTCTCCACGTACTCCAAAGGATCGCAGTCTGCAGCGAGCACTTCCCTCAGCAGAGCGATGTACGCTATCGCCAGTCGAAGCGTGTCGATCTTGCTCAGCCTCTTCTCGTACGGGAAGGTCGGTACGTGACCGCGCAGCTGATCGAAAGCTGAGTTTATACTGCTGTAACACACCAGGGCTATCAAAACAAAGACAGTACGTTCACAAACAGTAGGAGGTATATTACTTATGCTCGGAATCTCAAGGAGGTAGACACTCCTCACAGCAATCATAAGCATTTCCAAGTCAAATGAATCCTTTTTTCCAAACTAAATTTATGTTTTGACGTTTTATGTCTTCACTTTGGCACATGAACGAAAAAATTTCACGAATTTTTTTTTTAAATTTCAACCGTTCATTTCCATTTGGTTGGTGGTTAGGGTTGAAATTTTCAAAAATGTCCTAGTAGGTTGGTAAAGCTGTGATATTTGCAGATGAGTGATCAATACAGGAAAATAATAAACCTTCGTGGAATAATTTGCAGCGTTTTTAATGATTTCCACTTTAATGATTTCCAGAAAACAATAGTGGTATTGACCGATTCCAAAGCCTCATGTCTCGCGCTCCAACATATCCTTAGAGGGAAAAACAATAACTACTTAACCTACCACATAGCCCAAACCTTCCAAACTCATCCTGGTAGGATAGTAATCCAATGGATACCGAGACATATTTCGTTGAAAGGAAATAACATTGCTGATGCAGCTGCCAAATATGGAGCAAACATGACCACAACTGAAGGGCGATACACTGGTCCCCCTTCCAGATGCCCTTCTGTTGACGAAAAATGAGACGATGAAGAATTGGCAAGAGGAATATGACAGAACGTCCCTGGACAAGGGTTATAATCATTATCGAATCCAGCCCTTCATTTCCAAAGTCCCTTGGTTCCATAAAAAAACCCCTACAACGAAAAGATATTGTCCAAATTATAAGATTGCGAACAGGACATGGAATGGTGAACCGCTCCCTCCACATGGTAGCCGTCAAAGACTCACCAAACTGCGACCATTGCCCCGAAACCGAGGAGGACGTGGAACATAAATTGATGATATGCCCATTTTATGCGGAAGAGCGGCAGGAATGGATTGACTCGACTGAAGAAGAGAGCTTCTACGAAATGTTAAAAAACGCAACAACCGGACAATTGAAAGCAATATTAAAAATGACGAGAGGAGCAGGAATGGAAATTTAAATCGACCGAAAAGTTTCAAGTTTGAAGTAATATTGACATTATTAGGAATAATTTTAGAGGATATTATTAAACATGTAGAACGAAGTTTGAAGCAGTTTGAAGTACTATTAATTCACACAGAACGTGGTTATTGTATGAATTGTTTTCAAATGTTATAATATGTGGCTATATGGGTTTTAAATAACCCACTGTCAAATATAAATAAATTAAAAAAAAAAAAAAAGATTTCCACTACACAACCAAGTCGACCTCGTCAACTGTCAAGCGTACCTAGGATTGACATGGAACTATATTCGGTCAGCGGGTTTATCGTGTGCAAATTAAATTAATCTGGAAACAGTCTATGTAACTCTATAATCATTAAAAATGTGCCCACTCTATGTTAGCATAATTTAGTAAAGAAAACCTTTCTCATTCATTCTTCTACCCTGCAAAATCAAGAAATAGTGAGTTCGCGAGGTTCGGTCAGAAAAAGTTGAGAAATAGTTGTTTCTGTCCGACTTCACGGCGCAGCGGTTATACCATTCCGCACGACCGCTCAGTCTTGCGGGGTTGTAGTATCACTTGGATTATGCTCGCTGTTCTAAGGGCTTTTGTCGTAGAACAATAATCAATCATCAATAATTGTTATTAATTAGTTGTTTACTCCTGCCGTAGTCATTTTCTTGGTTGTTGTGGAGAAGGAAGCAGAGGACGTCAATATACTCTTTTCAACATTTATTTGGCTAGCGCTATAATTGGATTGTTGTTCCTGTTAAAAATTTTAAAAAAGTTCTCCTGTCTGTGATCCCCTCTAGTCATTGTTTTATTTTTAATTAGTTTTAAATAATTTTTAGATCCTGCCAGTTTTTAGTTTTTTGTTTTTTAGTGACTTGAAAAGAATAATTGTTATAGAAATGGACGAAGGTAGGTTTTTGAGATTTTCTATTTTTGTATGTTTTTTTGTTTTTTAGTTGGTAGAAAGTTTTTCAAAATTATGTTGAAACATGTTACTGGTTTTCCAGTGAGAATAGTTTTCATGATTGGCGGAGATCAGATTTTGGTGATTGAGGAGGGATGGAAGATGTAGGAGTATGATTGCAGAGCGAATATAGGTAGGTTGTTTTGTTTTCTTTCTATTTTTTAATGTTTGTCTGTGTGTTAGTGTGTGTATTGTTCAGTTCTTGGGTGCTTATATTCTTATTAGTTTTTTAGATGATGAAGAATAGGTTTAATCTTGGTGGCTCATATTTTTTAATGGTTTTAATAAAAATTAATTATTAAGTAATAACGTTTTTTGACATACAATTTTTTTGACTGGTTGGTTATAGTAACTGTGATTTCACGTTAGAGGTTAATTTTGTAGTCTTCAATTATTTGTTTTTTCTTGTAGGTTTGAGAAAGGGGCCATAGTTTGCCCCGAAAGCGCTAGCCAAATAAATGTTGAAAAGAGTATATTGACGTCCTCTGCTTCCTTCTCCACAACAACCAAGAAAATATTAATTAGAGAAGGGCGAAACAGTTACATTTTCGCATTAGGTTGGTAATATGTTCCAATAACCTGTTACTTATCAACAGGTTATCTCAGGATCATTCCCACTGGCTCATTCCATTCCAAGGTATCGTTTCGTTGATTTCTAGTTCTCGTTCTCGACCTAAGTTGGTTTATTCCCTTTTCGTTCCCTACCTATCTATGGTCATGGTATTCCTGACATCATAACGTATTTTCACTCTTTTACGAAAAAAAAAACCAAGCTACTGTTCTGGCTCCACACATTTTGGAGCCTTCCCTGTAACGTTATTTATTCAGGGTTATTTTGTTAAAAGGTTCCAATCGGAATTAACGAAACCCGGTTGTAGGTTATTGGTTTATTATATTCAATAATGAACCTTTAGAATCGACAAAAAAAAAAAAATTATAACCCCCTCAAAATTTGTTGGTGTACGTTTTAAGATACATAGAATCCAAAAATCGAATAAACATTTGGCCGTCCGTCCGCTGTACGCAGCACTTTCCTCAGTTAGCATTGACCAATTTTGATGAAATTTGTAATGGTCTCCATTTGGGGTCTAGTTTATGGGGTGCGGGAGAAGGGAGAATGAAAATCAAATGTAAAGGCGGGCAAAAGGAGGATTTATTTAGTAAAACTTACCAATAATCGAGAGGGATTGGGCCAGAATAGAAAAGAAAAGCGATGTCGGACGGGTCACGATAACGAGGCGAAAGGTGTTTACCGGTCGCGTAATTACAAGGGTCAAGACAAGACTGGTCCTTCCTTTCCCACTGTCACAGGACCGGTGAACTGCCCTCCTCCTCGTTCACTCTGGGGTCGGGTCATCCGCCTAATATGAACGTCACACTCCCCCCCTGGCGAAAAAATTTGGGGTCATGTTGGGGACAATTGATACCAAATTTTACTAACTGTTGGGAGGCATTCCTGGGGAAACCGTCCTGGCCCACTGGCCGTGCTACCTGTTACAGTTTACATGTGGCTGAATCAAATGAGCCTTGCTTTTGTTTTCAATGTAGGACAAACCGTTCGCTCCCTACGAGAATATAAGAGTTGGACTTACAATAAATCAGAAACACGAGTGTGAATCTCCCTTCAAATGTTAGCTGACCGACGTGCGATCGATGTTTTTCTTAAAGTTGGTTGGAGGTAACAATGGCAAAGCCCTGTTCTTTGCAGACGAGTGATCTATATAGAAAAATAATAAATATTTGTGTACTATTTAGGCCTTGACGATGGCAATATATTCGCCGAAAGCTTGGCGGATGTAGCGACTGATTTGACACCATCCCTGATCCTCGACGAATTGAAAACACACAAACCAGCTTGCTGCAGTATCGAACACCACTTGTAAAATGCAAACTGGCTCATGAAATTCACTCGATAGAAAGCTACACCGTATTCACATAAAACATCTGCCAGATTTTGTCGGCCTATAATTTCGGCCCAAACTTATAAGACTGCCTGCTATTGGTTCCGATACCCTATATTTTTCTATATGAGTGGATCCACGAATATGAAAATGCGATTCACTGTCGATTTTCCTGTATCTAATTAGTAAATAAACCGCGCATAATAATTTGTTCTTGGCATTGTACTAGGAATTCTTAAAAAGCACTTAATAATATAATACGAACGTAATAGTAAATAACATAGAATATTATAAACCACTGAAGTAAGCTCGCCCACTCGGTTCGAGAAACAAACGATTCTTGAAGCAAACAGCGAAGTATCGAATAACTTTTCCTTTTCGGTTAAAAATGACAACTATTCGATGAAATCACATATTTAACAATAACAAGTAATAATTTAAATCGGGAAATTTTCGCAGGAAATGAAGCATCACAACTTGCCTAATTATTTAAAAAGGAAGTTCCTTCATATTTCGAGATGGAATTTTGAAGTTTTTTTTTCAATAATGTTGCTTGGGATTTCTCTGTCACGTTTTCTGAGTATAAGTATTATTGTTAGTATTCTGAGTATTAGTATTATTTTTCTACAGAGGAAATACATTATTTTAGTAGCCAGGGAGATAATGGCCTGATGGTCCTAATTTCCCTCTGGTGGGGAAAAATGAATTATTAATCAATGTGACCTTAAAAACTGTCTAAAAACCCGTACAGCGTCGATTCCATGAAATTAATCCGAAATTTTGTGTAGGTAACGACCTATTTCACAGCCCTTGGGGTTAAAAAAGACAAAAATTCCAAAATTTCATCAAAATCAGCTTTATTGGATAGCAATCCAGAGCTAGAGTATTTTGGTACCTAATCGGGTATTATTTTACTTGACTTTTTTTTGAAAGGTGGATTAGGTAAATATTTTGCTATTACTTGAATTATATACATTGATATTACTTGAATATTAATATTATTACTTGAAATTGCGAAATTTCATCAAAATTAGCTTTATTTGATAGCAGTGTTCAGTGCCAAAGTATTTTGGTACTTAATCAGGTATTTTTCCGAACTTGACTTTTTTTGAAAGGTGGATTAGGTAAATATTTTGATATTACTTGAATAGGGTTAAGCTTTTTTTTCTTCAAAATCAATGCATAACTATCCTTCAGAAACAGAAATTTTCTCTCGTTTTAATTTGCTCAATTTTAATGATAATTGCTACCTTAAAAATACAATTTTTACAGTCTAAAATAATACTAAGAGTGAGCCAAGGTACAATCATCACTGACCCCAGGGACATTCAAGGTTGTACCCTTGTTTCACTCCTTGGATTCTCCAAGAAAACGGAATTGAAAAATTTATTAAAGTAACAAAGTTTAAGCATTCTTGAACGCTCAATGAAAATTTTACGAGATTTCTTCGCTGTGAGAATGAATTGTTTCTCCAACCGGGGCGAAAGGTGTAAACAAAACACATCAAAATAAACAACCTCAATCGACAATCGTCATGCCGTCAGTCTTCATTATGGCATTAATAATCAACAAAGTTAGTAAATAACAAATTATTACTAATTCAAATTAGGCTGATTCCGAGTAGTAAATAACCTTCGCTGTTTGCAAGTTAAACAATGGTTTGTTCTGTTCGTTTTTTGGCTCGATGGAAAACTTTAAGAGCTGTCGTTCTAGTGGTGAGTTCCAAAATCATACGATACCGTGATTAGAGTTGCACTGGGTTTTCAAAACGAGCCAAAAAACGGTACGTGTTCCAAAATCGAGAAGTACCCGCAGGAGAGCCTAAAGCAGCGTGTTGCTTGGATTCCCTCGTGTATGTTTTCAATGTCGAATCGAATGAGACCAACTCGAGGTCGACAAGATATGATTTGAAATTCTGGGTTCAAAAAAGCGGACATGTTTGTACGACGTCTGAATTTCAGCTTCGGTTCCCAATTTACCACGAAATCAGTCGAATTCACGGAACCTTCCTCCCTTTATCACCACTTGGAACTTTTTCACTACCATTGAGAACACTATTCTTTTGGTTTATTATTTTCAATAATGAACCTTTGGAATCGACCAAGAAAAAAAAAATTTTAACACCCCCTCAAAATTTGATGGTTTACGTTTCAAGGTACGTAGAATCCAAAAATCGAATAAAAATTTGGCCGTCCGTCCGCCGTCCGCGGCACTTTTGCCACTTAGCATTGACCGATTTTGATGAAATTTGGTATGTAGGCTCCATTTGGGGTCTAGTTGTGCCCCGAAGCTTTTGGTTGACGTAGGTCACTTCTAAGGGTTCCAAAATCAATTTTGAAATTTTGAAAACGCCCTAACTCAAAAAATTTTGGTATAAAGGTATTGTTTTTCCTTCAATTTAAGATTCTATAGAATTTTTAGAATTTTTTGAGACCACGCGGAGCTCTGTAGGACAAACCGTTCGCTCCCTACGAAAATTTAAGGGTTTATATTGAAATATACATATAAATCAAAACACGAGTGTGAATCGCAAAAGAGGCCTAATCTCCGTTCAAATTAGAGCTGACCGAAATGCGATCAATAGTTGGTGATTTTGATCTTTTTTTTTTATTTTTTTTTTGATTTTTTTCCCCCTTCATATTGTATGGTTGGTGATTTTGTAGACGAGTGATCTATAATATAGATATTCATATTATTTTTCTATATTATAGAAAAATAATAAACCATTGTGTAATAATTTGCAGCGTTTTTTGAACCTGAAATAGGCGGTATGTCGTAAGAAGTTGGTCCCATCAATCAAGGATTCCAAAATTTGGAATAAATTTAATTTATTCATTCGTAATAATTGCCTGGATGTCCAAGGCCATATAATATTTATAATTTAATATTATTTTACACTAGTTTTGTTATTTAATATTACCTATTATCAGGTATTTCGGTATTTTCTCCCAAGGAACAAAATTCAAGACTGAATTGAGACTTGAATAAATAGCTTCATATTCATAAATTGCTTCATATTACTATTCGTTCGAGATTCTATATTGATTCTTGGCTGTACCGCTGTTACCATCGTGAATAGCATTATTTTGGCATAAAGGACTGTTCACTCGAGGCACATTGGTATCTCTTGACCTGAGTCATTTGGCGAAATTTTGAAAAATAACTCCTTTCGAACAAATACTGCGACAATAACTTCGTATTCTTACTAGATAATATACCTAGTAAAAAATTAATGTATTGGGAGTATTTTTCTTCAGGATTTTGGGTGACTCAAATACGAGTTTTGTAAAGTTGGGTTTTAATCGAACGCGAGAAATTTGGACTTCGATTTTGGAACACGTCGTAACAAACTCAGAAGAGTCACTCATGGCAGAGAACTTTTCATCGTTAGTCTGTTTTGGTTTGAGTGGGAGGCTTACATTTTGACTGGCGGTCTACAGGTGTCTGACCTTAGCATCCTCTTTCTCTCTCGGATGTTGGCTGCTTGCCTCTGAACTCTGTAGGGCCCCACGTTGCCGCCATAGTAACTCTCCGAAGGTTCGACCTCGTCTGAAAAACGTGAGGAAATCGCAATATTAAATTCAAATTCAAATTCAAACTGGTTTTTATTTGCAAAATCCATGTAAGTACATGACAATGCAAACGTCGAGATTAAACAACGAAAAAAAAAAAAAAAACACAAAGCATCAAAACAGCAATAATTTAGGCTCTATGATACAGTTCACAAACAAACTCGACTACATGAAAATGGAGCAACCCAGACGAACTTATGGGCGTGAGGCGAATGTGATATCATAAAACTCATTAACACTGTACAACTCTGCCTCGATCAGAATATCCTTCAGGGCTCTCTTGAAAGCGGGGATGGGCAAACTCTGCAGCCTCTCCGGTAGCCGATTAAACAGACGAGAGCCGTTCTGAGTTGGGTTTGTCCGCAGCGAGGCTGTCAGACGGACCGTGGAAATGGTAAGGTCCACACATTGCCTTGTGGAGTAATGATGGCAGTTGCTGTCCCTCTGCAACATGTTAACATTTTGTCGCACAAACATCAAAACTGAGTGAATGTACAGACTCGGCAAGGTGAGGATTCCAAAGCTCTTGAAATGTCCTCGGCAACTCCCATTCCATCCAAGGCGCTTCAGTATTCGGAGAGCCTTCTTCTGCAGGACGAATATACGGTGGCTGTGTGAAGAGTTCCCCCACAGCTGAACGCAGTAACTCAAACGGCTATGGAAGCAGGCAAAATACACTGATCTGAGGATCTCAGGGGACACACATCGTGACAATCGGCGCAGCATGAAATTGCAAGAGGCGAGTTTTGATGACAGTTTGTCGACGTGTTGAGCCCACGAAATTCTATTATCGACCTCCACACCCAGCAGATTCACTGAACGGGTGAGAGGGCCATTTAGCTGGAAGGTTAAGCTCTGGGTCTTATCTGAATTGAGGCGAAGACCATTTATATCACACCATGACTCAATCAATTCTGAAAGTGCAGTCATGTTACCTTCCAAACCGTCAACTGAACTCCCCTGTACCACAGCTGTTATGTCATCTGCAAAAAGGGAGAGGAAGGACGTGTCCTGGTATTGGTATACTAAATCATTTATATATATTATGAAGAGGCAAGGGCCTAGTCCAGATCCTTGCTTGATACCACATGGAATACCTATTTCTTCGGACCGTTCACCATTAAAGAAAACTACCTGCTTCCAGCCCATGAGATAGCTCTCAAAGAAAGAAAGGCTGACCGGGGAGACGCCATAATGTGCAAGCTTTTCAGTCAACAAATTGAAGGGAACCAAATCAAAAGCTTTAGATAAGTCAAACAGCTGTAAACCTGTGAGCATCTTGCCTTCGAGGGAATCAAGTGCCTCCACAAGCACTGAACAAGCAGCAGAACAAGTATTTTTGCCCTTTCGGAACCCATGTTGGCGGCTATGCAACAATTCCTTCCCCTCGATGTACGCAATCAGATCCTCCAAAACCACCTTTTCCAGAACCTTTGCAAAAACCGTAAGCTTTGAGACAGGCCTATACTCATCATACCTAGTGGACTTCTTCCCTTTCTTTAAGCCCGAGGAGTTGATGTGGGTGAGTTTGTCGAATCCTGTAACGGTCAAAATTACAGCATTCCGAGTCAAATTAAAGGTTTTCAAAACAAAATAAAGGTTTTCCATTTCAAAATAAAGGCATTTTACTCTAAAGACTTCTCAATTCAAATTGCCTTTTGTTCTTTGGAATACTTTATTGGAGATTGATAACAACCTACCTACGAGATTGTTTGTTACGTCTGAAGAAAATGGGAGTACTACCGCTAGCCAGTGACCCATGTTTCTACCACAAGGAACGAGGGGAAGGCGACGTGCTACTTGTAGCAATATATGTAGACATTTATGGATTGCATCGAATAGACCTGAATGGATAACAGAAACAAAACATAAACTAAAGAAGAATTTCAAAATGAAAGATCTGGGAAAACTATGGACTCGGAATTGAATTTAACCACGATAAAAACGAGAGGAAGATTTCCATGAGCCAGAAAAAGTACATAAATGAACTTCTCAAACGTTTTAACATGGAAAATTCAAAACCTGTAAAGACGCCACTGGAAATAGGCACAAAACTTCGAAAGCCTCCAGTACCACCGTCTGAAGAGGAAATGAAATCCATACCGTACCAGCAGCTCATAGGCTCATTGCTGTACTTATCAGTTTGCACTCGGCCTGATATATCACATTTTGTGAACTTCCTGAGCCAATTTAATAATTGCTACACAAGAGAGCATTGGTCAGCCGCAGAACATATCCTGAGATATTTGAAAGGAACATCTGACCACGGATTGACGTTCAGGAAAACAGGAAAAAATCTGACTGGACATGCAGATGCAGACTGGGGTTCCTGTTTGGATGACCGCAGATCCTATACCGGATATGTGTTTATTCTGGGAGGCGCTGCTGTCACATGGGAAAGTCGGAAACAGCAAACCGTAGCTCTGTCAACTGTAGAAGCAGAGTATATGGCAGTAACGGAAGCGACTAAAGAAGCTCTAGCGCTGAAGAATCTCATTGGTGGATTGGGATCTCCACTTTGTCCGAACACAATAATAATACACAACGACAATCAAGGAACTCAATACCTCACCAAGAATCCGACACAACATTCACGAACCAAACACATTGACATCAGACATCATTTCATCAGGACCCACGTCGAAAATAAAAACATTGAAATTAGATATCAGAAAACAGAAGACATGATTGCTGACGTGCTTACCAAAACGATGCCAAACACGAAGCATCGAACGTTCACCAAGTTGCTGGGAGTTGGACAAGACAACAATAAAGTAGATAGGTCGAGGGGAAGTATTGGAGATTGATGCCAACCTACCTACGAGATTGTTTGTTACGTCTACAAGTTTTATTATTGAGTTGTCCATATCGTTACCACAAAGCCAAAACCGCCTAAGTGCCATTTTGGTACCATTAAAATAATTAAGTACCATTTCACCTAAATTCATTTTTGGAGTCAGTTTATGATATTCTACACTACGCTAGTTCCACAACCCCCTATTCCAAACAGGTTAGCTACAATGTAGGAGGTTAGCAACACCTATCTCCAGAAATGAAAAATCTCACTAAGACAAAATCGCGTATGTGCGCTCGAGTGCCACATAAGCGATTTTGGCATTGCGAGTATTGGCTGGGCACAATTTCGCCTATGTGTAACCTTGACCATTACAGTTTATTGTCTATTCCTTCGCAACCTCATCAGTAGTTATAATTGGTTCTATTCCTTCTCAGCCTACGACGTATACTTAATATTGGTTTTTTTGTGCCAAAAAAAGACCAATGAAGAAGGTGCTTAGTTTTCAAAGGCATGAGCTTGAAAGAGAAGGCGACCCATCAGGAGGAGTACAGTAGACATTTAGAGAAAAAGGAAGCAGCTCGACGAGAGAGGGATATAGATAAAGATCTGGCTCGAAATGATTCGTCCTATTTGTGCATCAATTTCGATTTAGAGGCTCTCCTTAACGTCCCGAAAGGAGAGGCTGGTCAGATCTTTTATCTACGGAAACTGGCGGTTTACAATTTCATCGTGTTTAACCTGAATTCTCATGACGGGGATTGTTATTTGTGGGACGAAAGCCAGGGGAGGCGGGGGGAAAATGAGATAGGTAGCATTATGCCTCTTAATGTACCTCAGAAATAAGTGCACTCCCCAAGTTTCCATCATCCACATGATGTCCGACTCGTGTTTTGGACAAAACAAGAATTCATTCGTGTTGGCGATGTGCATCCATCTTCTGAAAAAGACGCCAACCTTAAAAATAGTTAGACACAGCTTTTTTGAAGTAGGACACACTGAAATGGAGTGTGATTCGATCCATTCAAAAATAGAAAAAAAAGAGCAAAAAAGTCCCTGTTTATGTACCCGAAGGCTGGGCTCAGATCATTAGAGGTGCCCGAGCACATCCATCTCCTTATCGGGTCCACAACCTCACTTTCGACGATTTTCTGCAATTCCCTTGTTCTCGATTCGAAATACCTTGGAGAAAAGTCTGCAGCTACCAAGTCACTAAGGATGAACGGGGAAAGGTGGAAGTAAAGTACAAAATAGATCATGCTGGGGAATTTGTATTAGCGAAGGAAAAGCGTACAAGAGGAAAGCAAAGTGTGGAAAACCCTTCTCGAGCGTACAAGCAGCCAATCCAAATTTCTGCAGCCAAGTTCAAGGATCTTACGAAGATGTGCAATGACTTAACCATACCAAAGGAGTACCACTCATTCTTCTCGTCGCTAAAACCATCGGAGCAAGTTCGCGACAGATTGCCAGAGCGACATTTGAGCGAAAATTCAGATAGTGATTATGAGTGATTTTGAAAAATAATTGTTCACCTAACATTATTTTATATTTTTTAATTAAAAACTTTCATCAGTAATTTGGTACCTATTGTCCTTTTCTATGAATAATAAACTGCATTATTTTTATTTTCAGGGACTTTTTCCATGAGTTTTCTTCCTTAGGCGTCATGCTTCTCTCAACGAGTAATGACATCCAAAATCAATTTTAGTGTTTTCGAAGTTCAATGTATGTTGAACATAATTCATTATCGACGGGAACTTCTAGCACAAAAGTGCCATTTTAACCAAAATGCACAAGGCCAAAACCGCCTATGTGCCCTACCCCCTCCCCTATTGATACGAAATAGTTATTTGACATGTGGTGTATTACAGGTGATAGCTAACGTTGTGAAAATAAATGAATGGCAGCTTCGAATTCATTTGTCGATTTACACTGAAGCATCAAAACTTCAAATGGGTTTTTCTCAAAACTTGGAAAATGCACTTAGGTGATTTTGGCTTTGTGGTAACGATATGTTATCCTGTGATGATCAAATTTCCTAGATCGAAAATATATTCTGTGTGTACTCTTGTACTTGTGACTTGTGTCTTATAAAATAAAAAAATATCTTACTCAAACTACACTCTGCATTATACTTCCTGTTCGTCGACGAGATCGGACTTTTTACAAATGTTGACGATTTTCGCTCGAAATTAGACCACGGTGAGGGTCGCCGGGCCGACGGACATCAATCACGGAATCACTGTTACTATCCATGTACATAATATGTACATAGAAATAGAAATATTATTTCTTAAGATTTTTGCACCGCAGCAAGATCGAAACGTTAGGAGTGACAAAGGGGGATAATCGATTGCTTGAATAAGCTACATAAAGAAGGGATGCACTCGCGCGATACGGATTACATAAAGAAGGAATGCACGCGTGCGGCAGAAATCTCCCTGATCATGCATAAGGGATAGGATATCAAACTCGATAGAGAAGGACACTGGACAGGTAGGCTGTCTTGTTTTCATCAAGTGTTTCAGTCCGCTACAGTGAACGTATCTTAGCGATCTTTATTTTGAAATATAAAACCTACATTTTGTTCCGGAAAACTTTTATTTTGTTTCGGAAAACCTTTAATTTGAGGCGGAAAAGCTATATAAATGAAGTCGGCTAGCAGAAATGATACAAAGTCGTCAAAACCAATTTCAATGAACAAAAACAGAGTAGGTTTCCATTTCCATAAAAAGTGAGTTAAAAAGTCAAATCTATTTCTAATAAACAAGAACTGAAGGTACTTCACAATAAATACAGCTTATAGATTCAGAGGCAGGGTTGATACTATTTCAAACAAACTTTTTTTTAAAAATATTTTAACCCTGGTGTACAACTGTTCGACGAAGCGACGAATTTCAATAATTGTATCAGTGATAGCAAATAGGTAGGTGGCCAGAAAATGACGCTGCTTCAGATATGCTACCACTAATCTGTTGGCCATCGAATGCGAAAGGGGAAAGTGCCTTCCACGCATGTGTTGGTAAGTTATTTTTGTTCTACTTCAAGTCACTTCGTCGATCCGACGAATGAGTTGTGATCATAGGAAGATTTCATTCGTCGATTGGACGAATGAGTTGTAATACAGATATAATCTGCTGTTCGTCAAAGAGACGAATCGGTTGCAATACAGATTAAAATAACTGAGTTGAATGGGTATCATAATAGGTAATTTTTATAACATCATAACTACCTATTTATATGTGTACCAATATTGATCCTTCTTTCACGTTATCATAATTATTTTCTGAGTGTTTATTGTCAAATAAGTCTTTAGTTCGGTTCAAGTTCTACTGCATAATGCAGAAGCTGTTTCTAAAAATAAATCAACCCCTGACTGTGCTGCTAGCTCTTCTACACAGCAACCTCTTCAACGAGCACCTTCACACATAAAAAGTTTTGGTTTTGACGAGCCCACTATGACTTGAAAAGATTGGGCGTTGGAATACGACTCCTATTTCAGCTATTCTACCTAACTTTATAATCTTTGTTTTCGTTTATTATTTTCAATGAACTTGAAGGTAGAACGATGAAAATCATATTGCTTCCGAGTCTACCAAGGTAGCGGTTTTTCACTTTTCAAGGATGAAAAAAAAAAGTTCTCCAAAATCAAAATTTTCACTCGCGTTTTGCGTTTTAGACCTTTCTGAACAATTTTGGTTCCGTGTCTGTCTGTCTGTGTGTCTGTCTGTCTGTCTGTCTGTGTGTCTGTCTGTCTGTCCGTCTGTCATCAATTCCTTGTAACGCGCATAACTATACGAAGTTATTGTCCGATTTCGATGAAATTTTCAGGGATTGTGCGGGTTGGTGTGTAGACGGTCCCCTATGAAAATCATCATCCCCGGACTGATAGAAGCGACTGCGCATGCGCAAACGTGAATTCCTTGTAACGGCCATAACTTCTACAGTTTCCATCCGATTTCGATGAAATTCTCAGGGATGTTACAGATTAGTATTTAGATGGTCCCCTATGAAAATCATCATCCCAGGACTGATAGTAGCTACTGCGCATGCGCATACGTAAATTTCCTTGTAACGGCCATAACTTCGACATTTTCTACCCGATTTCAATAAAATTTTCAGGGATGTTACAGATTAGTGTTTAGATGGTCCCCTATGAATATCATAGAGAATTGTTTTTCATAGAGGGATTCATTCATATAGGAACGGACTCCTGTGAGAGTCTCAAATCGTATACATGACGAGGCTTCAATAGCGCAGAGGATAGAGTCTTGATTTGGCTCTAAGGATCGCGGGTTCGAATCCCAGTCGGGGCTAAGAATATTTTTGATCCAATCACGTACATCTACTCACTTAATTTTTCATCCGAATTTGATGAAATTTTCTAGGATTGTCCGGATTAGCGTGTAGATGGTCCCCTATGAGGGTAGTAGAAGGTACTTAGAGATTGGTGTGTTGAGATTAACTACTATGCATCGGATCATCTATACAATCGGGTTATGGATACGAGGAAGCTATGTGCCACACCCACTTGTTAATTTAAATTTTCATAGTGTAGTACGAGTATGAAAGATCTAAGGGGCATATCAGTTACATTACCAGAAATTCAATGTTTCAGCCCAGAATATGAATAAAAAGAACTATGATGACATATTATTTTTTCACATTATCACATTGTACTTTATTGCATTAGGTTTATCTATTCACATGGAATGTTAACATATCAACTACCTATAATAAGTTCATAATAATTTTTGCTTCCGAGTCTACCAAGGTAGCGGAAGCTTTGTTTTCACTTTTCAAGGACGAAAAAAAAAAGTTCTCCAAAATCAAAATTTCCACTCGCGTTTTGCGTTTTAGACCTTTCTGAACAATTTTGCTTCCGTGTCTGTCTGTCTGTGTGTCTGTGTGTCTGTGTGTCTGTCATGAATTCCTTGTAACGCGCATAACTATACGAAGTTATTGTCCGATTTCTTTGAAATTTTCAGGGATTGTGCGGGTTGGTGTGTAGACGGTCCCCTATGAAAATCATCATCCCCGGACTGATAGAAGCGACTGCGCATGCGCAAACGTGAATTCCTTGTAACGGCCATAAGTTCTACATTTTCCATCCGATTTCAATGAAATTTTCAGGGATGTTACAGATTAGTGATTAGATGGTCCCCTATGAAAATCATCACCTTCGGACTGATAGTAGCCACTGCGCATGCGCAAACGTGAATTTCCTTGTAACGGCCATAACTTCCTCATTTTCCACCCGATTTCGATGAAATTTTTAGGGATTATGTGGATTAGGTTGTAGATAGTCCCCTATGAAAATCATCATCCCCGGACTGATAGAAGCGAATGCGCATGCGCAAACGTGAATTACTTGTAACGGCCGTAACTTCAACTGTCCCCCCAGGGGTCGCGGGTTCAAATCCCAGCCGAGGCTAAGTATTTTTTTGATCCAATCACATACATCTACTCACTTAATTTTTCATCCGAATCTGATAAAATTTTCTAGGATTGTCCAGATTAGCGTGTAGATGGTCCCCTATGAGGGTAGTGAAAGGTACTTAGAGATTGGTATTTTGAGATTAACTACTATGCATCTGATGATCTATATAATCGGGTTATGGATACGAGGAAGCTATGTGCCACACCCACTTGGCAGACGTTTTTTTACTTTGAAGATGCGCTAAAGCATAACTAAGCTTTTAACTTTATGCAAAGGCACAATAAATTATGCTCAAAAATTTATGCTGGAGCATAATTATGCTTTAGACTTTATGGTAGAGCATAATTATGCTTTAGACTTTATGGTAAAAAAAAATATCTTCTACTCATTGTAGGTAACTATAGGTACTTATTATAGGTAGTTGATGGGACTATGTCACTCCCTATTTCATGTGAATATAATCCTGATGCGATAAAGTACGATGTGATAATGTGATTATTTATGTGATCAAGCATTTTTAATTATGTCATCATAGTTCGTTTTATTCATATTCTGGTCTGCAACATTGAATTTCTGGTGATGTAACTGATTTACCCGTTAGATCTTTCATGTTGCGCTATGAAACCTCTAGACTGAATTATTAGTATCTATATACATATATAATACTGCCAATACTGTTTGGTAAGCTTAAAAAAATTTGAGACTGCAAAAAAATTTTTTAGTGCTATAAAAAGTAGTTTGTTTTTTTTTTCGATTTTGGTACTAAATATGTTAATATTCTTATGGGCGTAATTGGTCATTATCGTCCAGATTTTTTGTTTTGAATACATCAATTAACAATTGTAGATGTTGAATTTAATCATTCCATTCCTCAGATTTCAAAAATGATCTATATTTTGATCATTACATCACAATTTTCTAGAGTTGTTCGTCGCATAGACGAATGAGTTGTAATAAGCGAGAAAAAAATAGGGTTGTATTCCAGGGTTAAACAAATTTTTGAAAAACGGGTTGTTTTAAATTGTGTTTAATACTGTTTTGAATGTGTCCTTCGTGATTTGTTTCAAACTGGATCAAGGAGGAAAATGACTATTGCCTCTTGCGAAATGAGTAATAAAAAACATGATAGATACAAAAGTACACGATAGATTTCAATTTCCATTTGTCAGAATGACAAGTTAGGTATTTTCAGCCTGGAAATTCCAAAAAATAAGAATCAAATTATGTTCATGTTTTTTTTTTTTTTTTTTTAGTAGGTGATTTCTTGGTGATCGGAGTTTTTCAAAATTAATTTGTATTTCAGTAAATTACCAAAAGCAATGCGTTAAATATGAGTGTACCTATTACTAAAATTTTAATGAAAATTTTCTACCTTTTACAAAATAAACTTGAATGCTTTATTTCTCAGCCCTGTCAGACATGCACCAAAAGCAAAGTTTTGAGGAAATTTTTCTTATTGATACTCCAAGAGATTTATGTGCAGTTTTTTAATAACTTGTTTTAAACTGTGTTTAAAACAGCCTAAAAAAATACTCACAGAGGAATAAAAAACGTTTTTAAATTGTTTAAAAAACTGTTAATTTTGGTTTGTTATCTTCAATAATGAACCTTTGGAATCGACCAAGAAAAAAAAATTTTTAACACCCCCTCAAAATTTGATGGTTTACGTTTCAAGGTACGTAGAATCCAAAAATCGAATAAAAATTTGGCCGTCCGTCCGCCGTACGCGGCACTTTTGCCACTTAGCATTGACCGATTTTGATGAAATTTGGTATGTAGGCTCCATTTGGGGTCTAGTTGTGCCCCGAAGATTTTGGTTGATGTAGGTCACTTCTAAGGGTTCCAAAATCAATTTTGAAATTTTGAAAACGCCCTAACTCAAAAAATTTTGATATAAAGGTATTGTTTTTCCTTCAATTTAAGATTCTATAAGATTTTTAGAATTTTTTGAGACCACCCGGAGCTCTGTAGGACAAACCGTTCGCTCACTACCTTGAATTTAAAGTTTGGACGTTCGATAAATCAGAAACACGAGTGTGAATCGCAAAAGCTGCCTAATCTCCGTTCAAATAAAGCTGACCGAAATGCGATCGATGTTTTCCTTCATGTTGGATGGTTGGTGGCTTTGCTGACGAGTGATCTATATAGAAAAATAAAAAATGATAAACCATTGTGTAATAATTTGCAGCGTTTTTTTTAAATTTAATAGAAAAACTGATCTTTTTTCAATCCTGGTCAGAGGCACATGTGAAAGGGTAGATCAAATCCCACTGGCCGAGATAGTGATAGAGATGTCCAATCAGATGGGTGCAATTAACAATGAAAGGTTGAATTCACATTTCAGACAAGTGAAAGGGACTGGGAGGAATCAAGGCTGACAAGGGGGAACCAAGAAGCAGGAATGAACCTGAAAACTGTAACTAGATCAGTTGCAATATCACTTTCAGCGAATTTTCGAAGAAAATGAGACTATTTCGATAAAGCGTCTCGAAGACCCACTGATTTTGGCGCAAATGAGATACCTTCAGATATTCACCCTGGTAAGCTCCAAAATACTTTACTTATAATTTAAAATTTTAATGGAACATCAGGGAGCTCACCGTACGACTTGACAATAACTCCACGAGAAAAATTGAACTGGAGAAACCTCATTTTCGCAAAAATTGGAGTTTGTTTCAAAGACTAACTATATTCTCACGATATTACTGGTTTATTTACCATGAGGGGGCTGGATAGCGTGGATGTAATTAGGGGTGGAGCGAGAAGCGTAAATGCAGCTGGGAAGGTCTTGGTCTTCTTCCAAATTCCAAAATCTTCCTTTGGCGTCTGGAACGGTGCTAAAATTACAAAATAAATCAAATAACTTATTAATAACTTCAATAGGATAATAAAATTAGTTCACAACAAAAATTCAATCGGTGATGCTTTTCACTTTTTCTCCTACTCGACGGATTTTAATGCAATCGTACGAGTTAAATTTCAATTTTAGTAGCTAAATATTCGATCAGATCTAACAATTTTTTGAAAATGTAAAAGCGAAATTTCCCTTTGCATCTTCAAAAAACATTTGAGCAACACAATATCAACCATCTAGTCTTGGAACGAGGACCACGGGAGTTACAGTTTGTTTTTTACGTGTTCAAAGAAAAATCGCTATCAATTGCATCATGGTTTATAATTTTCCTGTATAGATCATCCGCCTGCAAAGAACACTTTCCATCTTTGTACATTCGCGATTCATTCTCTTGTTTCTGCTTGATCATTCGTCTTGCACTCAAATCCTTATAGGGAGTGAACGGTTGGTCCTACAGAGCTCTGGTTGGTCTCATTCGATTCTAAAAATTCACAGCTATTTTAATTGAAAAAAACTAAACCTTTATAGCATTTCCAAATCAAATTCAACATTTTCCAAACCAAATTCAACATTTTACAAAACAAATTCAACATTTTACAAACCAAATTCAACATTTTACAAACCAAATTCAACATTTTACAAACCATATTCAACATTTTATAAAACAAATTCAACATTCATTACATTTTTAACGAAATTCAGTACCTACTAGTGTAAAGGTTGGCCAGCTGCCGCCGTTGGTAGAAGAAGCAAAGCGTTCATAACATAATTCGAGCAGTCGCATGGAGTTATAGCCGCAACACCGCGTTCAATTGCACGTGGTAAGACATGGTCTCGTTCTTCGCTGAGATCATTCCTCACCACGGTCTTAATTTTAGAAAATGCACTCTCAGCTGGATTCAACATTGGGGAATAAGGTGGAAGAAACATTTGACTTATTCCATCGAATGCACTTGAATCAACCAGTTGTCGAATTTCGGTAGAGCGGTGGATTTGCGCATTATCCATCACCAGTACGAATTCGTTACCTGAGTATTGCAGTTTTTCTTGGAGTTGGTTCAAGAAATCACCAAACAATTGGGCATTGGTGGTTCCTGATGTTACAATTTTGTAATGAACGACTCTCTGAGTCCCAATGGCAAGGATCAAGGAGACATTTCGTCCCTTGACAGTGGGTACCGTGACCACAGCTCGGGTATTCACTTTTGATCGAGCCTGCGTTCGCCTCAAATGCAAATTGAACCCCGACTCGTCGATAAATATTATTTTTTCCCGATTACGAGGTGCTGACTCATTAAAACGAAGGGCAAATTCTTTTCTCAGTTGTATGGTTCGCTCACAGTTCATTCGATCCAGTTCGATAGAGGCTTTTTTGAGCGTTATCCTCAATTTCCGAAGGCCATTGTCGACTGAGGATGTACTTAGGGTAATACCTTGTTCCAAAAGTTTCTCCGCGATTTTCCTCAGAGTTATGCTTGGTTGTTCCTCAACTATTGCTTCTATAGCTGCAAGAACGTTTGGCGTAAGTTTGGTACGGCGGGCTCCACCCCGCCTTCTCGTTTGACTTTGTGGCGTTTCATTGTTTAATTTGCGTACAATACATCTGGCAGTGGAATAATTCATCGAAGACTTACAAGCCGCTTCTTTAATAGAAAACCCTTCTTCGTACAGTGCTAGGAATAGTTTCTTTTTCTCTTGAGAAACGGTCTGATATTTCCTTCGCGGACCTGATCTTCTATTCCTCCTCATTTCAACATCTGCAACAATGTCATCTTCATCTGTACTACTCACCAACGCTTCATTTCTTCGCCGGTTTCCCCTCCTCCTGACATCATCACTGGAAGAGTCATAGTAGTCACTCATATCACCACTTTGCCACACACAACGACACAACTCAGAACTCTGATGTACCTGGACGGATGATCAGTCGTATCCATTGAGGAGACATTAGGAGAGCGTCGAGATGCATAAAAAAGGAACAGGCGGAGCATCTCTTCTTTATGACGTTTTCACTCCAGATTGTGGATAATGCCCAATTCATCTTCTTTTCAATGCTGGTTGATTTAATAAAATGTTGAATTTTTTCTGTAAAATGTTGAATTTGGTTTGTAAAATGTTGAATTTGGTTTGTAAAATGTTGAATTTGTTTTGTAAAATGTTTAATTTGGTTTGGAAAATGTTGAATTAGATTTGGAAATGCTATATATCTATATAGGTTTTTGAGCTTTTTGAAAATTACAGCACTTATTTTTCACCCCTTAGGAGTGACTTACAATAACCAAAAGCTTACATCGATACCTTAAAACCTAAAATCCATCCATCTTCCAATTTTTTTTTTAAATTTTGCTTCCTCACTACCGAAGGTAGGGAAGCTTTGTATTCGTGAAAAAAGTGAAAAAAAAAATGTCCTCCAAAATCAAAATTTCCACTTGCTTTTTGCGTTTTAGAGCTTCCCGAACAATTTTGGTTCCGTGTCTGTCTGTCTGTCGGTCTGTCTGTCTGTCTGTGGTCAATCCTTGTCCCGGGCAAAACTATACTAACCTGTGGTCTGATTTTGATGAAATTTTCAGGGATTGTGCGGGTTAGGTCCTAGACGGTCCCCTATAAATTTCAGCACCTTCGGATCAGCTGAGTGAGCTCCAAGGCCATTTTCTCTCCTGTTGAACGCAGGAAGCTGAAATTTGAGAGGCAGGGTCAATGGAGAATGCTGAAGGTGCCTGAGTGGTCACTGATCAGCTGAGTGAGCTCCAAGGCCATTTCCTCTCCTGTTTTTCGCCAACTGATTCTATACGTCCATGTTACAATGAGTGAGGAAGCTATACTGCCCACCCAACTTGGCAGACGTTTTTTTTAATTTCTCCAGAATCACTTGGGGGTATACAGGGATTCTTATTATTTACCTACCTAATTCATTTGTACAAAAATAAAGTTCGCTATGACCAGCTTATTTTGAAGATAATCAAATAATGCAATCAAAATAAGGCCAACAAGTTGAAAAGGCAGTCATATTTCCGTAGGACGAAGAATTGAATTGACAGACATACATAGAACCTTAATCAATAGTAAAAGGTTGAGATTTGGATGATTCCCCATAAATTTTATTGTCATCTGAACATCTAATTTTGGGGGTAGTGGTATGTTATTTGAGATTGCAGGTTTCATTATCCACTACGCATCGGATCAACTGACAATCGTGTAATGGACGAAGAACCCGTTTGACCACACATAAGGGATGGACGAGGAAGCCACTTGACCACACATAAGGGATTGACCTCACACAACACAACAGATAACTTTCTTATGTAATTCTGCTTGGACAGAGGAACCTACATCTAAAAATTCGTTCTTATCGGTTCTAGAATAACAGATAGGGGTCATTTTCCCAAAAAGGGCGAATCGTTGTCCAAAGAAGATTCCGAATGCACATTTATGATTTGGGTGTCAAAAAAAAAAATTCTCCTTAAACTATCAACTTTGTTCTACTTCGGGCAATCAATAAAATATGCACTTATTCATGCTAAAATATAGAAATTAAACTTTAAATTGCTAAATGTCCAGTAATCTGCCATGTCCGGACCCCTAGGTAGTCAACTTTGCTTGAACACTATGGGTGAACACCTATGAAAGCAGCGGCCTGAATTTGTAGTGATTCTTTATTGCATATACCTAGACATGAAAAAAATGGATTTGCAGATTTTTTCAGAAGCAAATAAAGCGAGCAGGAGGATAAAATGTGCTTGTCCGGAGGTTTTTGTCTTTAATCTGCCTTTTTTGTGTTTTCGTATTTTGGCGGCTTTTTATCCTTTCCCGCAGTTTTACTACCACTGTAAGAGGTGAGGTTAGTCGTTAGGTTATCAAAGAAAGCGGCGGGAAACGTATTCCTTCTGTGTGGAAGCGTGCGCAAGTGGAGTCAGTTGCGAAATTGTGGTGTCACAGTCACCGTCTGTCTTTCATCTGCCCTCTGTAAGAACGGCAAGAAATCGAAATTATTTTTTCTTTTTGGTCTCTAGTTCTTGTTTTTACCGAGCTGGTTCCAGCGATATGGCTACACTTCAGCAGAACAGCACCAGAACACGGGAAAAGCTGAAAAACCTAAGTGCCACCCAGGAATTTTGTGTCTTTCATCTGCCGGTGATGATGGCTTTTGGAGAGATGGAAGACTTTTTTCAAGTTGTTAACAATTTAATTTGAATTTTCCGTTGCAATTTAAAAAACTTTACATTTTTCGACCTCAAAACTGTATTCAGCAACCGTAAAAATCCCCTAGTACCAAGTTTTGGCTCGAAAAACCGATAAATTGAGATTACTTGGTTACTTTTGGAAGTTTTTAGGTTGCTATCAGAAAAACCGTGTTCCACGTTGGTTTAACCCATTTCTACACCTGCCTCCCGCTCTGGTTCAATTTTTGGAATAACTCCCAGTTCTCGCTACTCATGGAGATGGGGTTCCGAGTATTCTCCTTTACGCGGAAACCACGCCAATAGGTTTCTTTCGATAGGTTTTCTTCTTTAATTTTTAATTAATTAATTGAGCGTCCCCCTGTGTGTTCTTTCGTCGAAATTCAGTATGGTGTGAGGTTAATCCCTGATTTTTGGCAGAACTTGAGTCGAACTTTAAGTTTTCTGAAATCTTGGGATACCGATTGTACCTTTCCAGGAAAATGACCCATAGACAAACAACAAATTCATTCATTACTAAATACGAGGTAATTGTGCAATAATTATTCGGGAATAGGTGTGCCGGGAAAGGGGTACGTATAAAGTTGAATTTACCTTTGACAAGGGGACGATGAGGAGTCAGCCCTAGAGGTGACAACTTTCCGACGGATCATAGATTTGTCCAAATCGCTGTAAAACCCAAATAACCCGGAGTCTCAGTGATTTCATCTTTTTCCTAATTATATTGACCATTTGTATTGTAAGTTCGTAAGCAGGTTTCATCAGATAAGAATGGAATGGTTGAAGATAGAACGGATGCACCAATTTTGTAAGAATTAATTTTTAACTGTGAATTTACAAAAGGTCGATGTTGAACTGTCGCTTTCGGAGTTCTGACGAAATTTACTTCTGAAGATTTTTTGCCGTTAGAAAGTTTGGGTACCGTTCGAGTATAGGTAGGTATTAAAGGTCTAGTTTCAACCCATCGAGAGTATTCATTCTCTCGAATTTTTCCATGCTGAATCGAATGAGACTAACTGAAATATTGATGTTCAGAGATATAACGGAAATTGTGTGTAGATGAAACAAGTGCATTAGTACTATTTGTTTTTATTACTCCACAATTTTAAAATAGCTTCATTTTCCTTGAAAATTCGCTAAAATCTAGTTTATTGAAATACTTTACTGACACGAATTGATTAAATTTTCATCTGCTATGTTCCAGGGGTTTGCACAAAGGAGGACAATAATGCATTTACTGTCACGGATTATTTTACTAAGCTGTAGATTAAGAACAATGTGAGTTAAATTTATATGTTTTTGGGAACTTACTTTCTGATAGCTGTATACTCTTCCTTCATGGTAGCTCCTGGACTAGATTGCGACCCTACGTCTATCGAAACTTGAACTGAAGTGGTACTGAAGGGCCGGGGGTAGTATATATACGACCCTTCAACCAGCCCTTAGGGTCCTAAGAGGGTGCCAAAAGGAGGGTTCTGATTGGTCGGGCTCCGCCCCCATTTCAACCCCCTGGAACCGCAAAGATGGCGTCGTTTGGGACATCGATCCCGGAAAATCCTCGTTTCGGGCGCAATAAAAAAAAGTTTTCTTTGCCAGTTGGAAATTTGTAGTTCCTGGTGAGTACAATGTATAATTTTCTACTGTAAACCAATTTTTAGCAACATTCGAATTACATTTTAATTGAAAGAAATTATGGATATGTGTGTGTATTTGTGTTTTCAAGTATACAGGATGTCCCGAAACCATCAGCAATACTTCATGAATCGGTTCTACAACTTCGCAACAACTTTCCTCTCTCAGCACACTTTTTTAGTCCGCTTATAATGCCACCTTTTTACCTGAAAATACAAGAATCGTAAGAAGGTGAAAAAAACACTCAATTTTCACTGAAATTACACGTTTTTTGAAAAATTTAAACACCCTTTAAATTTTACAGTGAACCTAAAAAAAGGGGTGTAAAACGATGAAATAGAGCATGCTTTAAGCTTCTGAGGACCTCTTAAGAAAACTATGTTTAGCAGAAGAAAATCACCAAAATGTGTTTGAAAAAATAGGAATTTACAAATATTTTGTTATAAAGTAAGTAGTTTTGGTCGACCAAGAAATTTTTTTTTAACACCCCCTCAAAATTTGTTGGTTTACGTTTCAAGGTATGTAGAATCCAAATATGGAATAAAAATTTGGCCGTCCGTCCGCCGTACGCGGCTCTTTCTCCACTTAGCATTGACCGATTTTGATGATATGAATGAATGAATGAAGTTTTTTATTGAACAAAACCAATAATGGTATTTCAATAGTTAGATTTCGGTAGGAACAATAGGTAAATTTAAGTATATGCAACAAGATGTGAACAGGATAACAGGTAAATAGGTACATTAAACAATTTTTCGAGTGACTACGAGAATAAAAACTGAGAAGTAACAAATTTCAAATTCAACAATAATTACATATTAAAAATTAACACTCATATAAAATATATTACTCTACAAACACAGTTAAATTAAAAATGCACCTAGGTACCCTAATCCTAACATCACAATACAGTTACACTATTATCACAGAGAAATATCACTACCAGAACTAACCTAGTATAATAAAATTAAGCATGATTTGTACAGAGTACTTTAATAAAACTTCCTCCGTCAGATGCACGTCATAAATATTAAGTAGAACATACAATTTAAAATTGTTTAATTTTGTCAAAGTATTCATCTAGGTCATACGGCACCATGCTCAAAAGAATACCCTTACAGGCAGCTTTAAAAATACTCAAATTTCCCGAATTTTGAATCTTATAAGGAAGTCCATTAAACAATATTGGCCCCCACCAACCAATAGAGTTTCTTGCCGCATTCAGCCTACATGCAGGTAGCGACAGCATACGTGCATTTCGTGTATCATATTTATGAGAAGGTGTTGGGAATTCGGAGCGGTTTTTATATACGTACACCAGACAACTTAGGATGTATTGGCCTGGCAATGTCAAAATGTTCAAGTCGATGAACTTTGCTCGGCAGTCGGCCCTGTAGTTAAGACGGGTTACAGCTCGAATCGCTCTACGCTGGCATCCAAAAATAATCTTGGCCGACGGGGCATGGCCCCAGCATAGAATGCAGTAACTCATACGGCTGTGGAAGGCATGAATGATATTTGGTATGTAGGCTCCATTTGGGGTCTAGTTGTGCCCCGAAGATTTTGGTTGATGTAGGTCACTTCTAAGGGTCGAAAAATGAATTTTGAAAACGCCCTAACTCAAAAAATTTTGATAAAAAGGTATTGTTTTTCCATCAATTTAAGATATTATAGGATTTTTAGAATTTTTTGAGACCACCCGGAGCTCTGTAGGACAAATCGTTTGCTCACTACGAGAATTTAAAGTTTGAACGTACGATAAATCAGAAACACGAGTGTGAATCGCAAAAGAGGCTTAATCTCCGTTCAAATTAAAGCTGACCGAAATTTTTCGTATCAACGGCTAAACAAGATTTCGTGACTCGATTCCGTTCCTAGTTACCGTTCCCGAAAAACGTGATACTCGTACTTTTTACCATTTAGGTCAAGGCTAAAGCATGTTCCATGCTAAATTGGGATTTTCGCGGAGTAAAAAAGTGCAAAGAAGGAAAAGTTTTCGCAAATTATTAATATAAGTAAGTAGTTGTTGAATCGATTCCTGAAATATTGGAGTTACTTACGTGGTTCTTCTTAAAAGAATAAATCGCTAAACAGTCACCCGACCGTAGATAGAGACGATGTTCCATACAAGTTAATTATAAAAACGCTGCAAATTATTACACAAAACTGTATTATTTTTCTATATAGATCACTCGTCTGCGAAGAACTCGGCTTTGCCATTGCCACCCTGCCTACCAAGTAGCTGTAGCGATCACACTTTGGTCAGCTAAAATTTGAACGGAGATTAGGCCTCTTGCGATTCACCCTCGTGTTTCTGATTTATAAAAAGTCCAACCCTTAAGTTCTCGTAGCGAGCGAACGGTTGGTCCTACAGGTGGTCTCATTCAATTCTAAACATACAATACTATCTCAAATTGAAGGAAAAACAATAACTTCATACCAAAATTGTTTGAGCCAGAGCGTTTTTAAAATTTCAACCGTTAAAAGTGACTGATATCAACCAAAATGAACCAAAAGATTACTACTAGACCCTAAATGGAGCACATATACCAATTTTAATCAAAATCGGTCTATGGGAACTAAGAAAAGTGCCATTTACGGCGGACGGACGGAAAATTTTTTATTCGATTTTCGGATTCTACGTACCTTGAAACGTAAACCAACAAATTTTAAGGAGGGGTAAAAAAAGTTTTTTCTTGGTCGATTCCAAAGGTTCATTATTGAAAATAATAAACCAAAACCTGCTGAAAATCTGAAAACTTCGGAAGTACCTTACAGTTGCCAAAATGAGAACTATTATTCCCACTTGTACGTCCATGAACTCAATTTCAGCAAAATTTGCTGTTGTCATTATTCTTTCGTGGAGGCGATTTGGGAAATTAATCTTCTTAGTAGTAAAATCTCCTGTGTTCAGGACAACCTTCTGTACTTAATATAGCGTAAACTTCCTTATCTTTCTCCCCTATTCTTATAGTTTTTTTAAAACGATGAGGTTCTTCAGTGTGGAAATTGGATAATTCAACATATTCGTGGTCTGCAGGGATGGGGTGCAGAAGTGGAGGCTGCTGGTCTCCTGGAGATGACAGGTCGTTAACAGCAGATCCAATAGGGGAGAATCGAAGGTTGTCTCAGGGGTGCGCAGTTACGTCTGTATTGCTCTTCCGCTGCCAACGACTCCAATAATACTTGACAAAGCTTCAGACGCTGATAAGTAGAGTCAATGAGATATCGATACCTCCGATACATCGGAGAAATCATATCGATATTTCGATATATCGGAACATCTATTTGGAAAAACGTGTTGAAGTAGGTTGGGGAATTAAAACTTTTGAAAACAATACAAACAAGTGGGTGTGGCACATAGCTTCCTCGTATCCATAACCCGATTATATAGATGATCCGATGCATAGTAGTTAATCTCAAAACACCAATCTCTAAGTACCTTTCACTAACCTCATAGGGGACCATCTACACGCTGATCTGGACAATCATAGAAAATTTCATCAAATTCGGATGAAAAATTAAGTGAGTAGATGTATGTGATTGAATAAAAAATGCTTAGCCTCGGCTGGGATTCGAACCCGGGACCCCTGGGGGACAGTTCTATGCGCTACCCTCTGAGCTATTGAGGCCTAGTAATGTAATGAATAGGATTTGAGATTCTCACAGGGGACCATCCCTCTATGAAAAACCATTCTCTATGATTTTCATAGGGGACCATCTAAACACTACCCAGTAACATCCCTGAAAATTTCATTGAAATCGGATAGAAAATGTAGAAGTTATGGCCGTTACAAGGAAATTCACGTTTGTGCACGATCAGTCCGGGGATGATGATTTTCATAGGGGACCGTCTACACACCAACCCGCACAATCCCTGAAAATTTCATAGAAATCGGACAATAACTTCCTATAGTTTTGCCCGTTACTTACAAGGAATTCATGACAGAGACACAGACAGACAGACACGGCACCAAAATTGTTCAAAAAGGTCTAAAACGCAAAACGCGAGTGAAAATTTTGATTTTGGAGAACTTTTTTTTTCATCCTTGAAAAGTGAAAACAAAGCTTGGTAGACTCGGAAGCAAAAATATCGCATTTGATCAGGTTTGTTAATCTAAGCAGTTTTTGTGCCTCTCCTGAAAAGTGGGGTTCTTGCAGTTAGTTCCTTTCACCACTGATATATTCATTTATTCATTTTAATTGATTATCCTCACCTATACCTACGCAGTTTTCGAGGTAAGGTACTTGAAAATGTTTTTCCCCACATTTTACCTCTTGGACGTGACTGACAATAACCAAAGGCTTCAGGACACAACTGACCCAAATGGAGCCCAATATAGTCCTGGAGCCGAGGCCGAAAATCGCACTTCATTCAGGGATACGATTTGACGACAAATTAAGAAAATCTTATCCATTCTGAGAGAGAAAGTTCAAGTCTGCCATTCCAAAACGGTTGCTTTCAAAAATGGCGACCATGTGAAATGTTCAAAAATCGCGAAAAATCGTCATATCTCCGGGATGGATGAAAACTCCGTGAATGTCAGTCTGCCACTCTTCAACGGCTGTTAACCCTCGGCAGAATCAATTTTAAAAATTGTACACTTTTTGTGCAAAAATTCACAATGTTTGGGACGTCCCAAATTTTTACAGCTGAATTTTAAAAGTCTACTCACGGGTTTGAGACTTGTCTGGCAATCCTAAGCAGCTGTTAAGTCCTGGCAGAGTTAAATTGAAAATTGCCAAATTTGATTAAAAATTCAGACAATGTTGCGATGATTCAAATTTTAACACGTTGAAGTATGAGTGGCATGTAAGAACAACCTAACGGATTGCCTTTTTTTTCATTGATCAATACAAAACAACAAGTTATTATTGAGCTCAACATCAACCTAGCGGTTTGTTCATTGTATTGGTCGTATTCAATTTATTCTATCAAATTGTTATTTGAATTGTTTTTTGTATTTGAATTGTTTTGCTTATTTTATAAAATATATACCTACTACTATATAAGATGAATCGTTACCGCAAGAATTTCCAAGTTGGTAAATACAGTTTTTTTCACGTTTTAGTTCAGTCTGCCGCTAGAAAGCAACGAGTACCGATGGCAGACTGTGTTACAAAGTTTTTACTTACGTGCTAGTACCACATGCGAAAATTGCAACTTTCCCAAAATACATAAATTTTAACCCTCAAATTTGCATTTTTTCAATTTTAGTCTGCCTTATATAAGCAATGGGTTACTGAAGGCAGACCATGCTTCTCGAGTTTCAACAAAGTAGTACAGTATTGAGCAAAAATTTGGAGTATCCCAAAATCAACAAATTTTCATCAATAAATTGACAATTTTTTAATTTGATTCTGCCATTAGAAGATAGCAGGCTGTCCAAGGCAGATGCTCTATTGCTTACATGCCACTCATACTTCAACGTGTTAAAATGTGAATCATACTAACATTTTCTGAATTTTAAATCAAATTTGGCAATTTTCAATTTAACTCTGCCAGGACTTAACAGCTGCTTAGGATTGCCAGACAGGTCTCAAACCCGTAAGTAGACTTTCAAATTTCAGTTTTTTTTTTTTTTTTTAACGTGATTTATTATTGCAACTGAATATTAAATACAATCTATCTAGCAATATTACATATCATTATTACACTCCTTGAGAGCCCGTTTACAGTAAAACGCAGTCCCTTCCCATAACAGTATCTTCAACACTGAGCTATAACTGCACTTTAACAGCACTAACTAAGTCCAGTGGTTTTTTTCGCTTGAGTCGCCGGAGTTCATCTTCGTTGTCCAAAACGTAGAGCATTTCCAGGTTCTCATGATTGTGGAGGCGATGTTCGTGCCTCCTTGAGTACCTTGCAATAATTTCGTGGACTGTTTCCATCCCCAAGTCTCGATGAATATCATCGTTCCTCATGTACCAAGGTGCACGCACTATACTTCTCAGTATTTTATTTTGGGAGGTTTGGATTTTGTTAATGTTTGATTTTTTGGCACAGCCCAATAACTGAATTCCATAGGTCTAGATAGGGCGAAGGATCTGCTTATGAATAAGCAGTTTATTGTGGAGAGAGAGACGAGAATTCCTTCCCATCAACCAATACATCTTTCTGAATATTATTTTAATTTCCTCTTTTTTCTTTTCTATATGTTTTTTCCGGTTTAATTTGGAGTCGAGGGTCATACCCAAATATTTAACTGCATCGGTATGGGGTATTTTATTTGAATTGATCTCAACATCTATGACTGGAATTTTTCGGTTAGTGAAATTGATGTGAACTGATTTTGATTCGTTCAACTTTATTCTCCACATATTGGTCCACTTAGAGACCTCAGCGATTGAATTCTTTAGATTACTAGTTGCAGCTTCGATATCATCATCGACGGAGAGGATAGCCGTATCATCTGCAAAGGTGGCAACAGTTGTACCTTCTCGTTGGGGTAAGTCCCTTGTGTACAGTAGATAAAGGACTGGCCCTAAGACACTCCCTTGCGGGACCCCAGCTTTTATTGGCTTCAAGCCAGAGTATTGGTCATATTGCTTCACCCTGAAATGTCTGTTTTCAAGGTAGGATTTTAGCAGTAAGTAGTACTGTTTTGGGAGATCTCTGTGCAGTTTGTACTCCAATCCCTCGTGCCAAACCTTGTCAAAGGCCTGTGCCACATCCAAGAAGATACTAGCACATATTTTCTTACCTTCGAGGGCCTTTTCTATTATGTTAGTGATTCGATGGACTTGATCTATAGTTGAATGTTTTTTTCTGAATCCGAATTGGTGATTTGGAATTAAGTTTCTATCTTCTATCAATGATAAATTTCAGTTGTAAAAATTTGGGACGTCCCAAACATTGTGGATTTTTGCACAATAAGTGTACAATTTTTAAAATTGAGTCCGCCGAGGGTTAACAGCCGTTGAAGAGTGGCAGACTGATTAAAACATCCATGATTGGACCTAATCTACCATTCACGGAGTTTTCATCCATCCCGGAGATATGATGATTTTTCGCGATTTTTGAACATTTCACATGGTCGCCATTTTTGAAAGCAACCGTTTTGGAATGGCAGACTTGAATTTTCTCTCTCAGAATGGATAAGATTTTCATAATTTGTCGTCAAATCGTATCCCTAAATGAAGTGCGATTTTCGGCCTCGGCTCTACTATTACCAAATTCCATCCAAACCGGCCCACGAGAACTGGGAAAAGTTGCCGGTGGAACGTAAACAAACCAATTCAGAGCCCTTGAGTAAAAATCCGCTTCGCCCCGCGCCGGAAACCGGTAGGCGGAACCGTTCACACAGACCGACAAACAAGGGGGTGTGGCCGCCATTGAAGGGCCTGATTGTAGACTACAGTTCAAAGAGGCCAACCCGACAATTTTCCATCGACAATTGCCGGGTTTTCTTTGTAATTACTCGCATTCGTCGACTAATTGGCCACTTTCGCCGATTTTCTCATGACTGTAAGGGCGCTGTAGAAAAGGATGTCACGTGACGACGAGCCAATCGGGCTAATAATCGCAAATTACCGGCGGGTACGTTTAACTTTGTGACAAGTTATGTTCTCACTGCTAGGAAAGGGTTTTTGTACGGCGTTCATTGAAATTTGTGTCCCCTCGCGTTGTTTGTAGTTAACTTCCAGCATATCTTGCAGTCATGCTGTAGAAGAAGAAGAAAATCGTCTGCCAAGTGGGTGTGGCACATAGCTTCCTCGTATCCATAACCCTACAGGGTGTACTAGGCATATTATACAGGGTGTCTATACTTAAGATGGGCATAACTTCAGGGTTCGACTCTACAATGTATTTCCAACAAAAAATGTCTCCTAGGAATTTTCTTTTAACCCACTCAAAATTCATTTTGCTCCCGAGTCTACCAAGGTAGCGGAAGCTTTGTTTTCACTTTTCAAGGACGAAAAAAAAAGTTCTCCAAAATCAAAATTTTCACTCGCGTTTTGCGTTTTAGACCTTCCTGAACAATTTTGGTTCCGTGTCTGTCTGTCTGTGTGTCTGTCATGAAAACCTTGTAACGGGCATAACTATACGAAGTTATTGTCCAATTTCTATGAAATTTTCAGGGATTGTGCGGGTTGGTGTGTAGACGGTCCCTTATGAAAAAAAAAAAATAATAATAATAAATAAATAAAAAAACAGAAGAAAGTTCCTTTCCAAGAAGGACAACAGTTGAACCACAACAACAACAACATAGAAACCGTTGTTCCTACTATCACTCAAGAGAGGTATGAAAATTAAACAAAAATTACACAAAAATAATAATTAGGTATTTTATTAGTTATTTTTTTGGCGATAAGTTTAAAATAATCATTTGAATTAGAACACTGATAACAATTTGTAAGGCAATAATAGGAAGTTATCCAATCGATTTTTTAAAAAATATAATACTTTTCAGAGAAAAAATATATAAACAAGTTTTCTTAATTCATTATCAGGCAGTAATGTCAAATGATTAGGAGGACGAGCGGACATCAGCCCAGTTTGTTACATTGCAGTCGTGGCGCATGTTCCTGCAAATTAAAAAGAAAACGCTTTATGAGAAATCAGTTATCAGTGCATCAGTAACGACTAATATTGAATTGGCCCACAAACCTACCCAATGTAATACCTACCCAGTGGTACCAACAATTGCTCTGAAACCGATGCAAGTCATTAACCCAGATAGCCCTAACGTCCTTCTGGAAGGATGAGGGACTTAGGTCGACTTTCTGAATTTTCCCTCCTGTATTATGATACCGCTGTGGTCTAGTATAGCTTTGAACTGTTGTTTACATACTAACGGAGGGATGGGAACCGATTTTGTCTTCAGTATGCGAACAACAGGTACTCAGTGCAGTTTTCCCCTAGCAGCTTCAATCATGAGCCGTCACCCAGAATTCATAGTTGATGGGTAAGTACCTATTCGTTTTTTTTTTTCGACGTTGATATTCTATTGTTCCTACTCTCTACTAAGGGTATGACATGTTATTGATGTAATTTTGCCATTTTCGTCTCCATTATTATCACTTTTCACGTCGATCCTTCTGGAAGGACGTCAGTAGAATACACATTCAAAATCGTTCCGTCCCTATATTTTTTCATTTGCTGATTTTTTTTGATTTCTCGCTTTTTCTGCAAGAAGTTGCTTTCTTTACATCAAATAACATAATATGTTATATATCCAATATTATTGGATTTTTCGGAGGAGAATGATGATGCAATAAGTCAAGGGGAAGTCGATATATCTTTATTACCTCCAACAAATGCCCTTCATGACCTCACCGGACGAGAGCCCTGTTATTGATAATTTTCTCCTGCAATTTTGATTAGCATTCCTTCTCATGATAAAGATGATGAAAGCGATGATGATCCCCAACCATCAACTTCCAATGAAAATATTTCCAACAAGAAGAGGGGGAAACATCGAGTCCGTAAACCAAAACCGCCCAAAAAATTGTACAAGTGGACAAAAAACCAGTCTCTTTCAACTGCATTTGGAGAGTAGTCACTAATGCGTGGTTCCAAACAAAAGTTGTCATCCCTTGAGTATTTCAATTTTTTTTGTTTTTTTTGTTGTTGTTGATAAAAACAGCCAAGATTAACTGTCGGTGAATGAAAATCAAAAACTTGGACACATACATTGTACAGTTTGCAGCCTTTCAATCATTTTCAATGATCATTTATCATTGAATTTATTTATATATTTTTTTTCGATAAGAAAGAACACTACGTTGGAGATACGGGAGTAGACGAAAAGATAGGAAGAAGGGAAGCAGCTGCACTGAAGATTTTCCAAGACGAAGTCGACAACCGGATGCTTGAAATGTGACATGTTTCTACAATTTTTCGTATTCTATCGTTCCCATCAAAATAAATTTTGTCAATTTTAAATGATAGATAGTTTTATTTCCAGTTTTGATTGAATAAAAAGTGTATTTTCAATCTTGAGTCTCATTTGTTATCTCATAAGAATAAGGAATAGGGTGACTCGCCTAGTGAATGAACACCCCCCAGTGAATGAACAGTACGAGGTTATTTGGGAATAATAAGGCTTGTGATGCACCCTGGTGATAACGGTGTTTTTCATTAGTTCCATCAACATATCATAGATAGCAGGGTGAAGCAGTAGATAAAAAAAAGTCTGCCATCTTCTTCGGTTTTGATGTTATCAGCAGGTCTGTCTCCAAGAACGTCTCTGGGGGTAAGAAATGGAGTTGGCCACTAAGTGGGGATTAGTGTTTAGAGGAAAGTAAAATGCTAAATTAGTCAATGTCATGCATTATTATTGTAGCTGATATGTTTTTCTAGAGAGAACTAATTGGGTAGAAGGGAATTTTTTTGATTATGATATGTTTTGTTGGGTGTTCATACTGTGGGAGCTAAAATATGACCTCCAACCAGTAAATGAACGACAGTAAAATGACTGTTCATTCACTGGCTGGAGGGTTATTTCGTGGTTTTAAATCGAATGGAGGCTTTCCAAGTGAAGAAACAACTAAACTGCTGATTTTTTGCCTCAACTTGTTTAAAAAACTATCCTATCCAGTGAATGAACTATATGAACTACAATGTTCATTCACTGGAATTTCAGGGTTCATTCACTAGGAAATAGTGTTCATTCATGGGGTGAAATACATTTACTCCTTTATTGTGGAAAATTAGCTATAAAAATCAACTTTTCTCGTCTTCTCCCATGCTATTCTTGTTCCTTACATAATTTTAAACAACATCAGACAAATTCAAGTAGTGTAGTACTGCAACTTTAAGAACTACAGACATTAAAGTTCGTCGCTAGTGTGCTAAGAGCTTAAGTGTTCATTCATTGGGCGAGTCACCCTATGCGAGAGAGGTTGCTGCCTTATTCTACTGACGTCCTTCTGGAAGGATGCCCATTTATGACCTCATTAAAATGGGGAAAAATTGCAAGAGTGCCAAATTTGTCTTCAGACAACACCTATGACACAAAACTAACAAAAAAATTCAAAAAATTAGTAAAAAAAATATTCAGGGTTATCTGGGTTAAATTACATTCCAAAGTTCCTGTAATTTTGAATTGCATTCGAGAAGGTAACCGAATTGCAATGACTTTGAATCGTAAAATTAGCAGAGATTTATTACATTTTAGGTAATTCAAATCAGCACAACTCCGCGACTAACCACAAGTTTATTCTTCCTCTTCTTCCTCCTCCTCCTCTTCTTCCTCTTCGTCTTCCTCCTCTTCCTCGACTTCTTCCTCCTCCACCTCCTCCTCCTCATGGGTGAAGGTCGGTGGCGGCCCGATGTCCTCGTCGTCCTCTTCATCGGCCTTCACTTCGTCTTCGGGGCTGTCGGTTTCTCCCTTCTTTTTGCCGGGCCGTTCTCCGAACCATTTGGGCAGTCGGGCTAAATATTGAAACATTTATTGTTAAAAAAAATAGACGAAAGAAAAAATCATTGTATAATAGTTTTACTACCTAAAACTGTACGGACAAAAAATAGGTGTGTCAAAAATTTCACAAACTTCAATTTTATAACTATTTTGGCATAAAGCAATACGAATTTTTGGTAACTCAATTTGAACTTTTGGCACATAAATTTGAATTTCGGCAAATAAATTTTTCTTTTCGCTAGTATTTGTCCGACTTTTGGTCCGTCTTCACGTGTCAAGTGAAAAATCGTCTTATTTATGAGAGTTAAAAAAGCCTTCCTCAGGGCTCAAAGGTGATAAATTGACCGAAAGCTCGGCGAAAGAGAAGTTTTATTCCTGAAGACCACGTTCCCAATCAATTGAGGGAGAATTGTTTGTTGGATCGATCATCACATTTTCTGTTAAAAAAAGCATCAAAGATGATTTTTTTTTTTACACAAAATAACCAATTTTTGGCATTATTTTGCTAAAAACGGACGAAAAAAAGACATTCATTGAATCAGCGTTAAAAATTAATGGAAATTCATGTACCACACTAGGGGGTTACTAGAATCCATATTTTGCGCAATTTTGGTCCCTAATTTTGCACTTCTTAGGCAACGGGTTGTGCGCGCTAAAAAATAAATAAGAGTCGAAAATTCATTAAGTTTTGCTTAGAATCCAAACCTGAAATAAAACAGTGGGTTCCTATTTGGAAAACGCTGCAAATTATTACACAATGGTTTATTATTTTTTATTTTTCTATACAGATCACTCGCCTGCAAAGCCGACAACCATCCAACATGAAGAAAAACATCGATTGTATTCCGGTCAGCTTTAATTTGAACGGAGATTAGACCTCTTTTGCGATTCACACTCGTGTTTCTGATTGATCGTACGTCCAAACTTTAAATTTTCGTAGTGAGCGAACGGTTTGTCCTACAGAGCTCCGGGTGGTCTCAAAAAATTCTAAAAATTCTATAGAATCTTAAATTGAAGAAAAAACAATACCTTTATATCAAATTTTTTTGAGTTAGGGCGTTTTCAAAATTTAAAAATTCATTTTGGAACCCTTAGAAGTGACTTACATCAACCAAAATCTTCGGGGCAGAACTAGACCCCAAATGGAGCCTACATACCAAATTTCATCAAAATCGGTCAATGCTAAGTGGCAAAAGTGCCGCTTACGACGGACGGACAGCCAAATTTTTATTCGATTTTTGGATTCTAAGTACCTTGAAACGTAAACCATCAAATTTTGAGGGGGTGTTGAAATTTTTTTTTCTTGGTCGATTCCAAAGGTTCATTATTGAAAATAATAAACCAAAAGTGGAAAAAAGAAAATTCTCCAGACAATACCGCAATATCATGCACGCATCTCGCACTAAACTAATTTTAGGTACAAAAGACTCGACATCACATCTTAAAATCTAAGAGTAAGCCGGTATCAATTTTCGTATCGAAACAAAAAAATCAAGACAATTTTCACGCCGCATCGAAGACATGCAGCTAGTAAAAAGCAGCATTACGTTCGCAAGTAAACAAAATCATTGAGCCTGGAAACCATTCAATCTATAGGTGTGTTCCTGGCGGCGTGATTAATAATAAAACCATCGTATACCAACAAACAGTGTAAAAAAAAGCTATGTATGCGTTGTGTATGTTAGTTGATAGCCCAAAGCTGCAAATGTGTGCTCGGTTTAGGAACGTCCTTCAAGAGGATCGTCCCTCATGAGTTTATTTGGTCGCATAACGCAGATGTTCCACTCTATCCTACTAGCCTACTCACTGTGGTGTGAGTTGGTGTACTGTTCTACTTTTTTCTTCCATTCGGCTTCGTTGGATTCTTTGGTCTGCTCGTCCAAGCCCTATGAAAAAACAAAATGGGCAAAAAAAAAAAAAAAAAAAACACAAAAAATATTTCGACGCGGCCAAGTGGCCTAAAATCTGCCAGAAAAAGTTTCCGAATGAGGAATTTCACCGAATTCTGTTCGCATTTTTCCCGAATAGTTAATGGTGTGGGATAGATGAAAATCGGGTTCATTATGGAAAATAAGACTCCTGTTTTTTTGGGAGACATTCAAAATTTATGATTTCAAAAAATAACCGGGAAAACGGACCTCTTCAACGTGAAGCGGGAACGCACGCTGATTGGCTGTTCGGATCGCTGTCTCCTCCCAGTGTTGCCCGATGGTACGACGAAATCGTGTTATCTAAGAGGAAAGTTATCAAACAAAAGCAGGGGAAACCTCATTTTCCCCATCTTGCTTTTTCTATTTTTTTCTTCAGTTTTTCGATTTCGAACTTTACTGGTTTTGTGAAATGTTGCATCTGAGGACTATAGATTTCACGATCTCAGCGCTTCAAGTGGCTGTACATTAACTATTCCAGGATGACGTCATCCTCCCGGTTTTTTTAATCATTCATATTTTCTACACTGTTTTGTTTATTCGTAAATTAGGAATTCGTAAAGAATGTGAAATTTCACCGAATTCTGTTTGCATTTTTCCTGAATAGTTAATGGTGTGGGATAGATGAAATTCGGGTGTATTTAAAAAAATAAGTCTCCTGTTTTTTTTTTTTTTTTTGGAGAACTTCAAAAATTATGATTTCAAAAAATAACCGGGAAAACGGACTTCTTCAACGTGAAGCGGGAACGCTCGCTGATTGGCTGTTCGGATTGCTGTCTCCTCCCCTTGTCACCCGATGGAACAACGAAATCGTGTTATCTAAGATGTGACGATCCTACTTTTACAGAAGGGGCAAACCGATTTGGTTTGTTCCCGATTTGTTGGAGCTACGCCTAGGGGGATATTTGATTCATAGAGATATGAATCGATATCCTCTTCGGGCCGGTTGATTAATCTAATCACTGGTTTGAAGGGGTAGGGTCGTCACCCTCCTCTGACTAACTTATGAACAATTAGGTGAATTTCAATCTGAAATTCAACCTATATTGTTACATGGTTGCAGAGCGTGGTTCGGTGGAAATGCACTGAATTTATTTCATCATTTCCCCTCCACTTTTTCTTGGGTATTCCAGAAGGAATTACCCAAAGAGATATCCAGAAGGAATCTTTATATTAAATTCATTCCCTTATTATACTTCGCCAATCCGGCAATTAAATTCATTCATTAAACTTCGCCAATCCGGCAATTAAACTCATTCCCTTGTTAGGCTTTGTCAATCTGGCATTTTACTAATTTCAGTTACGTTTTTCCTTTATTTAAGCCTTTTCTGCATTTGCCTTTTCAATCATTACACCTGAATGTTTCGTCGTTCGTACTCTTTATTTAGTTTGCTTTCTCCTCAGTTCCATTGATTTATTCTTTTATGTATAAATGGCCCATTCGTGGCATAAATGACCCATTCGTGGCATTCTTCTTCTTCTTCTTCTTTTTGAATAGTACCATTACGATGGAGGAATTCCCTTGAAGCTTCCAGACGTCCTTTCCTGGGCTTCATGCTATTTTCAGTCCCTTTGACTTGTTTTCAAACATACTTCTGTTTGAAACCCAGCAGTATGTTTTAGGGAGGAGAGTGTGACGATCCTACTTTTACAGAAGGGGCAAACCGATTTGGTTTGTTCCCGATTTGTTGGAGCTACGCCTAGGGGGATATTTGATTCATAGAGATATGAATCGATATCCTCTTCGGGCCGGTTGATTAATCTAATCACTGGTTTGAAGGGGTAGGGTCGTCACCCTCCTCTGACTAACTTATGAACAATTAGGTGAATTTCAATCTGAAATTCAACCTATATTGTTACAAAGAGGAAAGTTATCAAACAAAAACAGGGGAAACCTCATTTTCTCTAGCTCGATTTTTCCTCTTCAGTTCTTCGATTTCGATCTTTACTGGTGATCTCAGCGCTTCAAGAGGCTCGACATGAACTATAGCCGGTTGACGTGATCCTCCTAGTTTGTTTGAACTTTCATATTTCCTACACTGTTTTGTTTATTCATAAATTAGGAAGTACGGACTGAAAGTTTGCCATAGGAAGTTTTTCGAGGTGCAGATTCCGATTTTGGGGTCAAAAATAGGAAAATCCGACATGGTGAAATTCCTCTTCGAAGAAACGCCTTTACCTCTCACTGATCCTCAAAACTCCAATCAAACTCAAAAATCAAACGTTTACGATGAAACTGAGAATCAAAAGTAACATTAAACGCTATTTTAGGGTCTGAATTTCACCAAAATGTGAATTTTTGCCTTAATTTGAGATTGACAACATCGGGTGTCCAACTGCAACGAACTTATCAGGACGGCCGAAACAGTGGTTTTCAATGATTAGGTCTATTCAAAAACATAATCATCCATATATCTCTCTAAAAAAAAATATGTATAGCATTTCCAAGTCAAATTTTTCTTTTTGAAGTCTTTTCCAAACCAAATTATTAATCCTTTTCAACACCAAATTAATCCTTTTCCAAATCAAATGAAACTTTTTCCAAATCGAATCCTTTCCCACAACACAATGGTATATTTCCGTAAAGTAGGTACCTAAACTCACAAAGTAGATGGTCCCCTATGAATTGGGAGGATGGTCCCCAACGAATGGGAAGGTGGTCTCCTATGGATTGGGGATTCATAGCCTCCCAATTCATAGGGGACCATCCTCCCGATTAATAGGGGACCACCTTTCCATTCGTAGGGGACCATCCTGCCAATTCATTTTCACTGGGCTGATTTTCGTGAAAGGACTAATTTGGTTTGGAAAAAGTTTAATTCGGTTTGGAAACAGTTTAATTTGGTTTAGAAAAGGATTAATTTGACTTGGAAATCTTATAAATAAATTTTTAAAAATTGTATACTTAATTAAAAAAATTATATGGAGATTATCTAGATATAATCATCTATATATCTCTTTCCAATTCTCTAAAGCTCCTGATTGACGTAATAAATTCTCATTGGATAAAACAAGTAAAAATTATCGATGGTTAGTTGTGTTGCGTCTTCCTCTTCCATCTGCTTACTATCGCCATGTGGTTTATTAACAATAAATTGGAGTAAAATGACTTTTTATGGCAACACTAGCTTAATTTTAAGATATTTTGTGCATGTAAAATTCTTTGAAAAAAAAATTAAGAAATTTTAAGATATTTAAGAAAAAATTTAAAATATTTTGTGCATGTAAAATTCTTTGAAAAAAAAGTAAGAAATATTAAGATATTTAAGAATAAAATTTAAGAAAAAAATTTAAGATATTTTGTGCATGTAAAATTCTTTCAATAAAAAAATTAAAAATCACTGATTCGGCCGTTTTAAAATTCAATATAAATACGTTTACTCCATGAAAATGTGGATTATCCATGTAATTTATAATAAATAGGTTATTGTATGCAGTTTTCCTACCCCGTTGAAGAGTTTTTTCTTGTCGTCGTACGTCCTGGTGTCCACTCGCCGCTCGTATTTGGACGCAACTTGGATCTTGGGCTGTAATTCGGTACAAACGTCAGAATGTGGGATTGCTACACCAAAAATATGGTTTAAACCATGGAAAATACTCTTTAGGAGAGAATGCAACGCAAAATAGTCAAAAGCGGCATTTCTTCACCCAAAATAATGTCGAGGCAAATTCCACACTTTGAAGAACGAGGACAGTTATTATAAAAACAATGACTTCAACGACTGCAGCAAAACCAATATATAGCATTTCCGACTCAAATGCAAGGTTTTCTAAACAAATTTAAGAATTTCCTAAAAAAATTCAAGGTTTTCCATTTCAAATTCAAAATTTCCCAATTCAAATTCTTTTTTTATTTAACGTTTTTATTACTTATATTTCAAATTAAATTAATTTTTTGTAAAAAATTCTTTCTTCTGAAATATTATTAAAAAACGCTAAATTGAAAAACCTTGAATTTGTTTGGAAGCAATTGCATTACTTTTCAATTCACTTTAGGGAATTATTATCTATCTAATGATATTTTTTATGATTGAAGCTAGCAGGCTTGCACTGACACTTTGGATATATTTTGATTCTTCCTACTCGCAAGTAATAATAATGGGGGTAGAATAATAAATACTTAAATCTCCTTATATCTAAATTGTAATTGAACTGTCTTACCGGGTGTTTTCCTGTTAGCGCCCTGAAAATTAACAAGAGGAAGTTTAGTAAGAATTAAAATACAAACCTTTAACTAATAATTAGTTTAATAACTACTTGTGAATTATTCACAGTTGGAAAGAACGATGAAAACTATAATTCAAAGGGGAAAAGACTGTAAATAAGTAATTTAAATTTAATGATTTTATGATTTAGTTTTCATAGGACTTACTCGGGGTCAAGTCCTTTCTTCATGGCTTTGTGCCTCAATTGTTGCTTCTGTCTTTCTTTCAACTCCTTGATCTGCGAATCGAAAACCGAGAATTAAATAACGTCGGGAAGGAAATTATTTCCATCCTTAAAATTCAAAGGAAAAATTAATGTTGTACCACATAGCAATATTTTTTCTTTTTTTTCCCCCAAATCTTCCCTCAAAGACTAAAGGTCTATCTGACGAAGGGGGCACGCCATAAAACAAAATAAATAAATCAATAAATCAAATATAATGGGTAGTAAAGTAGCTGGGAGAAGTAACATTCACGACCGTACTAGAGAACAGTTTATTAATCCCTGAGGACATTCCAGATAGACTAAGTACTAGTGCGCATGTGCACAACCCTCCTACCTAGTCTACATCATCATTTTCCCCCTTAAAAAAATGTTTTTTTTTGTATCTTAAAAATAGTACCTATATAACACATTTAAAAATAGATATATTTTTTAAAAAATGGATGGATACCCCAATGAAATTAATTCAAATTAAACTTCTTATATAATCAACTCAAAAATATATTTACATAACAAACAAAATATACTATGAATATGCGAAAAAGAGAGGAAAAAAAAGTATTCAATTCAAAGAAGAAAATGGAAACATTGGTTTACTTAGGATTACTATAAACTCGTCCTGAACGTGTATGTGGGGGAGAGACAGGAGGAATTGGGGTTCTCACTTCTGCCTGGCCGTTATTGTGTCTAGCAGCTGGAAGAACCTTATCAGGACCATCCAGAACTACATTGGAATCATCAGGTATTAAAGGAGAAGCCATCGTTACAGAAGGGAAATTTGCATTACTCAGCATCCGTGGACGAAGCTGAGACCGGTGTACCCTGTGCTGAGCACCCTCCTCCATTTGAACCAAATAGGTAACCTGTGATAACTGCTGGGTCACCATCCCCTTATTCCCAGGACTCACCTGACGCCGGCCCTAGGGATGACGGAAGATGAGGAACGTGGAGGTGGGAGAGAGGGATGAAGGGAAGCCTCTATAGAACGACCACCAGTTTAAATATGAGCCGAGCCGTTAAGTCCACACTGCTGCAACGCATGATACAGGTGTTCATTTCCACTTAGCTATACTGGATTGACCAAAATTTGACATCAACTGCCACTAGAGTGGTACTGACTAACTATCTACCTCGAACAATAACTTAAGCATCAACTGATACCCCAGACGGACTTAACTGCGTTCGACGTTCCCAACCCATGGGAAATGGGTACTCATTGGAGGACGTAGGTCTTGGCCATCCTGCGTGAGGCTCCTGACAGGGAGTAATTCCTGTCCAAGACGGAGGCAACATTGCCACGTCGGGTTAACCTTTGGACGGTTGGGTTAGTACAACCATCCCTGAACCTATGACCAGTTGGGTTATATACAACTGGTCCACATACTATTCGCAGATAGAAAGAATGCGGCTGGTAAATTTCTCGAAGGGCCTGCTAACATAGACGACTACCTGTTCCAAAATCTTAGGTAGCCTGTTGAGTCGGGCTGGAGAAAGGGAAGAGCCTCAGTAATCGTAATCCAGGTATCGAGCTACTCGAGTCGCTCAATCCTTTCACTTCATCATCGGTTGGTAGTCAACAACCCTCTGTCTCATTTTTCCTAGCTTGAATACAGGTAGAAGAAGGACTATGTTTTTGGGATTGTAATGCACATGGACACCTCACCAAACCATCCGCATTCTTTCAATCTGCAAACAGTATGGGTACCGCCGTGCGTCATGCCTCCCTCTCCTGTACCTCCTTAATGTTAGGGCTCTGGCACATGCCTCTGACAGTAGTAGAGCGGTTAGGGAGTAGGTACAAAATTTGTACAGCGAGAATTTAATTCTCTGCTTCCGGGCCTGTTACCTGGTCGGGCTTCCGGGGATAGCAGTAATGCCGTAAAAGGCTTTTTACTCATCTCAATTACCAGTACCACAGGCGAGGGGAGCCCCAGGATACAGATGCACCGACCTCGGTCAAAGCATCACCTGCCTGCCCCTCAGTTGAGGTCGGATTCGTGGTGGTCGTGGTTGAGCAAACCCTGCTTCATGGGCTTGTACCTAGAAGGCTACAAGGGGAGAGATGGCCTCCTCAGGGGCTAGCCCCCTGAAGATGTCTCTCAGCATGTGAGTTCAGTTGTGAACTCGGGTACCAACCTGTCTAGTTGGTAGAACCTTAGCTAGGAGGTTCGGCCTAACCTGTGGTGTTAATACAAACAGGTACCTCGAGGAGCTGATAGCTATGACTAGCTCCCCTGGGGCTCCTGGGTGGTGAGTTCATTCCACTCCCTCGATCACCCTGCTAGGGTTTTCGGGGTTGCATCTATCTGCTTGCAGATGGAGGGTGTAGCGAAATCCTATTTGGATCGGCTCTCCTTAAAACCAAATAGTAGTTATTTGTTCATTTCCACTCCGATAGGCACGGCAAAGGGTATCTGTTGTCCCACGGCTACCCCTTGAACACCGTACCGCTGTTGGCTATAATGGATAATACATACATGGATGCTACCTCGATGTTGTAACCTATACTTAAAACGTAGGTATAAATAAGAAGAGGAAGAGGGGGTTCAAATAATAGTGTTTCCTCATATCGGCTACAAGTAAAATCATGTTAATAATAACTGAAAAAATCAATATGAAATATTTATAATGTTAAAAACGATGTGCAACACAAGCGAGCGCATGACTCACAGGCTGACGGCTTACATGCTTTGTTAAAGGAATTATTTAAAATTTAAACTACACTCTAAACACCTAAATTTAAATTCATTATATGAACTGCACTGTATCTGAATATTAAATAAAAGGCTTTTCATATCACAAGCTGTTTTGTAATCATCGCTATAGAAGAACAAGAAGGGAAAAAAACGCATAAAATCACTTACGTCGTAGTCTTGCCTCTTGCGCTTCTCTTCCAGGTCGTACTTTTCGGTTTCCAATTTAATGATGACATTCCACAGTTCAGTAGCTTTCTCTTTGAGTTTTTCTTGTGCCAGGTTGTCGATGTTGAGCGGCTTGATTCTCACCTGAACCAATCGAAAGATTAGATACCGTGACAAGTAAATTGAGAGGATCTTTGGGTAACAAAGAAGTAAGTAGATAGATAGATAGATATGTTTATTTTCGCCATTTTGTACACTTTTACAATAATATAATTGCATGAAGGGATGCGATTTGCTCAGATTTCCTTGGCCCGTGTTGTAGGGTAGGATCTTTGCAAAATCCCTCCATCTCGGTAAATAAATTGATGTCAACTATACATTACAGTAAATTACTAAACAATACATGATTGGTCAGAAAAAAGGACGCATTTTGATAATCTCTAACATATACTAACTTACTTTAATATTCTTCAACTTTAATCATCTCTAAGCTTTAATAGTCTCCTATACATATATGCTGTTAATAGCCTTTTGCATCTAAAGCCCCCTTCTGTAACTAGCCAACTTGACACTTGCATAATAGAAACGTACTTAACTCATTTTTAACAGATATTAATTTCTTGATGCTAAAATTCAAATTAATGAAATTATTAGGGACCTAATTACCAACTATTTGATAAAATAAAATAAATATTCTTATACAGGATGTAAGCCTAACTGGTCTGTCATTCGGTACCAGTCGATTCTACAACTAATTTGCAACAAAAAATGTGCCTTAGCGATTTTTTTTTAAACCCTTCGTTTTCGAGTTATTTTAACTTTAAACTTTTTTTTTGTGATTTTGACCTTATGTCATTAAATCAGTCATAACTCCTTTAATTTGCTGTGTAAATTACAATTTGAGGATACCGTTGGAAAGAGCATTAAATTTCCTATCGGATAGATGCCTTAACTTTTTATGAGTCAAGGTTTGAGACATGAAAACGTCCTCTAAAAAAAGAATTTTACGTAATTTTGGAAACCTCGCATTTTTTCAATCTCAAATTGAACTACGAGAACCCATACTTTTTCAAGATGCAAGAACAGTGAAAACTGCGCCAGAATCTCAGCTTTCCAATGGTATAATCAAAACATATTCTACAACCAAATTTAGGGGAGAAATTCGTGCTTGAACGCGGAAAAACGTGCATTTTTTCAACGAAATCGGCGCTCTGCCTAGTCGATCTGGGGGGTCGGACGATAGCAGTGGGTGGGTCGGCGCCGCAGTAGACCGCGAGGCCTCCGGAAACAGGAGGCCAGAGCGCTGATTTCGTTGAAAAAATGCACGTTTTTCCGCGTTCAAGCACGAATTTCTCCCCTAAATTCGGTTGTAGAATATGTTTTGAAAAAGTATGGGTTCTCGTAGTTCAATTTGAGATTGAAAAAATGCGAGGTTTCCAAAATTACGTAAATTTCTCTTTTTAGAGGACGTTTTCATGTCTCAAACCTTGACTCAAAAAAAAATCAAGGCATCCATCCGATAGGAAATTTAATGCTCTTTCCAACGGTTTCCTCAAATTGTAATTTACACAGCAAATTAAAGGAGTTATGACCGATTTAATGACATAAGGTCAAAATCACGAGAAAAAAAGTTTTGGTGAATTTTTTTGAAAATTTTGCATGACAAATCCAAAATGTATTGAAAAATGAAAATCGATTGACCGGTTGTAGAGATAAATCAGATCTAAGTCTGGTATTCCCCCTCTCACTTCACAACTGTCGTCCCCTTTAGCCTTCAATAAGGTGGAAAACTATATAAATACTACTTATCTCTACGTGTTCTACGACATATCCTTACTCCGTATTCACAGTATGAACAGGTAGTTGAAAGGTAGTATCACCTACAGAAATCAGGGCTCACAACTGGTTACGACTTTGTAAGAACTAAGTCACGTATTCGCTAAGACAACGACTAAATAATTAATTACCACCAACCTTGAGAGCGGCTTTCTTCTCCTCTTCAATCTGCTCCTTGGTTTTGCTCAACTCCATTTGAGCGGCACTCAGAGTGCCCTGAAATAAACGATTTGATTATTTATTGTGTCAAATTTCCTTGTAATAAATTTCCTTTTCCCCCAAAAAATTATAAGAAAAAAAAGTTAAAAAAAAAATCTGATAAATCAAATCAAGAGTCAAATTAAGAGTACTTTATTGCCTACTGGGTACTTTTTTATTTCACGGTCTCTTCTATTACCATAAGTCACACGGTAGGCATGACTGTAGGTTCAAGTACCAACATTACCGGAATTTAGTATACTTACATTTACCTACCGCAAGCCTTGAATAATTTTTGAATAAAACAGTAAAATTTCCTAATTTTTCCAACAATTTAGCCAGTTATTGAATTTAAGGTGACTTAGTGGTTTATAATTCAGAGAAATAATTCACCAATGCCTGATACCTACCTGATTGTTAAATTGTCAAATTCTAATTTTCTTCCCAAAAATGTAAAATATGTGTAACTGCTAGATACTTTTACCATTTTTGCACCGTTTAAGGGGAAAATGCGAAAAATAAGACAATCTTATGGTGGACTTGAGTAACTACTGGGGGTCTCAGTCGGTCGCAGTTTCTTCCTCGTTGCGGGTTAGTCTAATCTCTTACGAACCGGCGCTCGATTGCCCCCCACCCCCACCCTTCCGAAGGAGCAACATTGCCACCCACCCCAGCGCCTCCCCCAGCCTTCTCATAGCTGGCCAATTTTCATCAACAGTTTTCCCGAGTTTTCTCAGGAAATATTCATCCAATTTTCATGTTTCTTGTGGCATTATTCTTATTTTTATAATCTCTACATCCATGCACTTGCTCAAGTCCAAAAATAAAATTCCAGAAGTAAAAAAAAAGTAAAAAAACTGCACCTAAATTTGAAAATTTCAAGGATTTTCGTTTATTCACTGACTGAGACCCCCTTAACAAAAATGGTTATTTTCTCGAACGATTCGCTACAAGAATCCTTTTCATCGGTTCATATTAATTTTTGCACACTTATTATAGTCTGAGTAAAAGTTCCATTTTATGATATTTCGGAACATACTGGTTCTGTTGTGTCTTAACTTCGGCTGGATAGAATAAATATTTTTTTTACAGGTTTTGGTGATTTGGTCTAAAAGCACAACTCGTAAAATTAAATTGATTGAAATTATTGTTATTTATTTGTAATTCTTAATTAATTAATTGTTTAACAAAACAATTTATTTTTGAAATAATCACCTATGGACTGACAGGATTTGACAGGCATGAAGACTTTGACACTTCTGGTTAGATGATGGGAGTTTTTCTGTCCATATAATTATTTAGTGATACTAAATAATATTGTTATCGAATAATAGTTGATTAAATCACCTTACAGTACCCACCTAAAGATGTTGCGAGTCACGCCGTTCCACTAATGATTGATATGACATTGAAAATAATTCTTTCTCTTCTGAATTACGTAAAATATAACTCGGAGGCTCGTCCAATGAAAAACGAGATATCTTTTGGAAGATGGCCAATCGCGGTTTTGGCGCGCACATCGTGAAAAGGAAGTAATTTCTCCCTTGCGTACGGTGATCTGTTTCGTTTGACGAAGACCTCCTCGTGTTACAAATTACGCACACATTTAGATTACGTGATTGATTTCTCGAATAAAACTGGACAATCGCACTTACTGGTTCTTGTGCCGCGGATTTCGGGATGATCATCTTCCGGTTCTTCAGTTTGCTTTGGGCCTGTGGAATAAAAAAATGTGTTGAAATGAGAGCTTATCAAACATGAACTTTACCACATAAGTGTCATCTTTACAAAGAACTGTTATATATTATGTGTTATTATATTATGTGATTTTATACCTCGAATGTGATATTGGAATTGGCTGTGATTGCGTATAGTTATATATGTATGATGGGGTGGTTAATTGACCTTTTCAGACTTGATTGTTTTTTAAATTTCTTTATTGCATCGCGACGTCCCCTGTATCGGCCGTCTTGGTACTTTCTTGGAAATGGATGGTCTAACTCTCCAGAAATGGATTGGTGGCCCCGCGAATCGCCATGGTGGGTGGGTCCTGGCCGGTCGGGACATCCCGGCGCTCCACCCATTCCTCTGTTCCTAAGCAATTCGATCACTTAAGTTCCTGTTTCACTTATTTTATTGCTTCTAAATCTACCGAGGTAGCGGAAGCTTTGTTTTCACTTTTCAAAGACGAAAAAAAAGTTCTCCAAAATCAAAATTTTCACTCGCGTTTTAGACCTTTCTTAACAATTTTGGTTCCGTGTCTGTCTGTCATGAATTCCTTGTCACGTGCATACCTATACGAAGTTATTGTCCGATTTCTATGAAATTTTCAGGGATTGTGCGAGTTGGTGTGTAGATAGTCCCCTATGAAAATCATCATCCTCGGACTGATAGAAGCGACTGCGCATGAGCAAACGTGAATTCCTTGTAACGGCCATAACTTCTACATTTTCCATCCGATTTCAGTGAAATTTTCAGGGATGTTACGGATTAGTATTTAAATGGTCCCCTATGAAAATCATCACCTTCGGACTGATAGTAGCTACTGCGCATGCGCAAACGTGAATTTCCTTGTAACGGCCATAATTTCCACATTTTCTATGTCTTGTTCAAATTTTTTTTTTTTTTTTTTTTTTTTTAAGGTAAGTTTCTTTTTTAATCATAAAATCAGGGGGGGGGGGGGGCACTGGTCTAGGCTTCGTCTAATGTGAGTCAGCCATGGTTCTTCGCTGTCAAGATTGGTCACATTGGTGGGACACGTTTCTCACTCGTCATGGCGCGTGAACCCTAGAGGCAACGCAGCTCCATCAGCGAACCCGAACAATTCGTCGACGCCTCTCCACCTCTGTCGCGCCCCTCTGAGACACATCGATGATGCTCGTTGGATGGCAAACTGAAGGCGAGCTCGAAGCCAACCCTTGACAACTCCCTCAGGCCTCTTCCACTTATCTGCTAGTTTTTCAGCTAGGGTATTAACAAAACTATTCATCTGGGGGGCAAAAACTCCATCGACAGAACACACAAGAGGTGTGAATGTGCTGTGGCGCTGTTCACAAGCCGCCAGGTACTTCCTCTTCTTTTCCTCTTCAGCCATCTTGAGGACTGCTTGCACAGAGCGGGGAACGTAAGAGGGAGCATCAGTGTCTACAACACGGACGTCAAATAACGCTTCCCTCTGCGGTTCCCACACTCCTCGGCAAGCAAGATCACCTCTCAGTGCTGGAGTTGTTTCAGAGGCCGGAAGAATGATTAGCTCTTTGCAGCAGTTACCCCATGCCGTGCTCATTAGTTGACCGAGGGTATCTCTCACTTCGTTATGGCGTCTTGAGATAAGGCCTCCCGTTTTGCAAATTAATGCATGTCGCAACGAGAATGGGCTGTGTCCACAGCCATCGCACGAACGAGGCATGTCAACCGGGCTTCGCATGTACCGGACTGCCAGAGCATCTCTGAACTCATCGGCCGAGAGATCGAAGTGATGTTTGGCCAGAGGTACAGCTGACAACCAGCCTGACGATTTGACTTTTGACTCAACCTGAATGGCCCGTTTTATTGCTCTCCGTCTCTCTTCCGGAAACCTCCTCAATGTGCACTCCAACAGGATCTTCTCATCTTCTTTGCGCTTTTGCTTAGCTTCGGCCATCTGCTTTCTATGGTCCGCGATTTCAAACAAAGTGCCTTGTTGGATCGATTCTATTAATACCCTGGAACCCTGCTGCGACGTTCCGAACAGAAAGTCCGTGCAGCTCATTGGGTTGGTCCAAGCCAGGCCACCTTTGTCCACTGGTAAGGAAAACATGTCGCACTCCTCTTCCGTAGCAATTCCCCCTACCACGGATGGAATGAAGGTTTTGCAGATTTCCTCTCTCAGTGGTCTGAAATCCTCCGCACTACAATTGACCACCCGTTGGACGTATTGCCATTGGAACTTAAGGGACTTTGTGAGGCCAATATGCGCATCTTGTGGGTGCTCTTTTCCCACGATTGACAACTTCTTGAGGCATGCTATCCACTTCGATATTTTTTCCTTGAGATACCGCTGCTTCCCAGATTCCTGTCCTATGAAACCTCCAAGAAACCGCTGACCCGTCACTATTCTTATTCCTGTTCCGGAAAATACTCTTTCTGCCTCCTCATGATCCTGCTGATTTACTACTAGAAAAGACTTTTGCCCTTGGGCACAGTAATCCGTAAATTACTGATTACTGTGGTGTGTAAATTACTGATTGAATGTGGTCGCGTATATCTGTTGGTGTGTGGGCTGGGGTGGCTCCTGTTGGGTTTTCCCGGTTTCCCCTTGTGTGCTGGTGACTCTTTTGGTGTAAACCGTGGAGCTGGTGCCTCTTAGGATGTGGGGTGCCACCATGGTGGGTGGGCCAGGCGGGACTGGGGTTTACTTTCATACTATAATCACACCTCTGTAGTTCCTTATAGCTTCAGTTTGACTCTTGTGAATTCTGGAAAACGTACAGTTTCCAACCTTTTTCAAAACCTACCTCTTTTGTAGTAAATAATTTCTTCCTCGTTATTACAATTTGTAAATGAACTAAGCCGCTTTTGACACTTCAACTGTTTAAACTTCAATTCCTTAAAAAAATGACACATGATATTGTTTTTTTTTAAATGAAATTTTAGAGAATTTCGCCCCTTGTTCACAACTCATACGGGCTTTTTTGATAACTTTTTTGGAGCAAGTGTTCATCTTTTTTTTTTTTTAAATAAAACATGTATTTCCTCTCACCTTCATTGCTTCCATCATGGCTTGCCTCTTCTTTTCAGCTTCCTCCAATTTCCTCCTCCTTTCTTCGAGGTCCTTTTGTTTCTGTTCTTCAGCTTCCCGGGCCTTCCTCTCCTCTTCCAGCTTCTTCTTCTCGGCCAGAAGTCGGTTTTCTTCCGCCCGTTGCACCTGGAGAGGGAAATAATCAGGTTATGACAAGTTTTTTAACACGTAATATTCACTAGTGGATACTGGTGATCCATTCGTGCATCGAATTTGATCAATCTTTTAATAATTTTCCTCAAGTGTAGTTTGATTTCGATTGCAAGAAGCGATTGGTCCGAAGATGTTACATGATGTAGCCCTGAGAACGTGGGTACTACATTGTGTAACATCGAGGAATGAGCGCTGAATAATAATTATACATAATTTACAGTAAAATTTACATATAATTTACAGTAAAATTATAATGACTCCATTTCTTTCTAGCTATTTTGCTATTTTCATTCCTAAATGTCTATTTCTCCAATTACACTAGATTACAAAATTTAGGGGTGGTGTGGCTGCCTCGTTCTTTCACCACTTTTCTTATGGTATTTGGTGCGCTGAATCCGAATCTGACGTCAGTTTTTTTTGTTTATGTCGGATTTTCAAGATATAGCTAGTTTTAAGATTTTTCTAGTTCTCACTTTTCTTCATTTTTTAGTGAAAACTCATCTTGCTCAAATCTCCTCAAAAAGTACTCAGACTTATAGGAAATTTCATGTAGAATCCGAATATGTACTTAGTTTTTAAGTTACACTGTGTTAAACCCCCTATTTTCCACAAAACGTATCAAAAACACCGGTTCTCAACGTTTTTTCTTCGGGGTTTCCATTACATTTTTCCACTTGAAAAAAAAATTAAGGCTAAAAAAATTTTTTCGGGCTTTTAATTTGTAGGGGGGACACCCCAGAGGAGATTGAGACCAATCGCAGGTGGAGGAATAACCAAACATTTTACCAACTTTTGATTCATCTGAGCCTTCATGAAACAGATTTACACCGTTAACTTTTCTGCAGTTTATTGTGTTTCGTTTGTAAAACTGAATTAAAATCACTTAGCAAAACAAGAGTTTCCCATTCATGATTTACTCCCCCTTTGAGTACCTATTTTCGATCTTACTCTTAATAGGTGACAAGTATAAAAAATTTAGAAGAGAGGAAAATCCATTTGAGGAAAACAGATTTAGGAACGCACATACTTATCTCTAAAAATTAATGAACGGTTTTTGTGAATTTTCATCTCAGTGCCATGAAAAAGCTCATTACTTCGATATTAATGGGTTTAGGAGGCTGCGATTGGTCTCATTCTCCTCTGGAATGTCCCCCCTAAAAATTAAAAGCCCGAAAAAATTTTTTATAGCCTTAATTTTTTTTCAAGTGGAAAAATGTAAGAAAAAACGTTGAGAACCGGTTTTTTTGATACGTTTTGTGGAAAATAGGGGGTTTAACACAGTTTAACTTAAAAACTAAGTACATATTCGGATTCTACATGAAATTTCCTATAAGTCTGAGTACTTTTTGAGGAGATTTGAGCAAGATGAGTTTTCACAAAAAAATGAAGAAAAGTGAGAACTAGAAAAATCTTAAAACTAGCTATATCTTGAAAATCAGACATAAACAAAAAAACTGACGTCAGATTCGGATTCAGCGCACCAAATACCTTAAGAAAAGTGATGAAAGAACGAGGCAGCCAGACCACCCCTAAATTTTGTAATCTAGTGTTATTATTTCATTTATAATTTGTCTACCACTTATAACCCACTTATAATTGTCTACCAAGGTAATAGGAATCCGAAAGTTGAACTCAACTGGTTTTTGTCTAACTCATAAGCTGCCACAATCGAAAGGTCCTATTTCACAATTATTTTCGTCGAGGTGGACTATAATATTATACAGTTTTAGTTTGTTGCAGGACGCCATTACAAAGTTTTGTTTACTACAAATCAAGTTTATAGCTGATTTAAACCTAGGACCTAGAAGTAGAACCAACAGGACTACTTCAAGAAAGAATCCTATGAGAATTTAAGATATTCTGAAAACGGATTTGCATTCTTAAAAACATGTAAATACACAAAATGCCACTAATTATCAAAATTAGAATATTTGTTTTTGGAACTGAGCAAAATTATTTGCAGGCTTTTCATACCAAATCCAAAATTCTAAGTAAATCTTGAGGAGAAATACGTTTGCAGAATTTTTAAACAATAATGTATGCATTTCGGTGCTACAAGGTGGCGGAATTTTCAAGTAAACTTGTTGCATTAATTTAGCCTTAAAATGACGAAAATAGACTGTCAAATCGGTAATTCAAAAATATGAAGCGTGGGGTGAGATCAGTCGAACTATCTACGATGCCCCTTCAGGCCTTCTAGTGATTTACATTTTTATCAAGTCATTTTACTTTGCGTTTGGCCTGTTTTTCTTTGAGCTTCTTCAATTCGTCTTCTTCTTTGGCTTTTTGTTTCCTCCATTCTACGATGTATTCTTTCAGCTGTTCGTCGATTGCCGAGATTTTGGACTCTTGTAACTGAAACACAAGGTGGAAACAACAAATAGAGTAAAAACTAGTAAATAAGTGTTGTTTATCTTTTGGTATAGGTGGTATTTATTCGTAGGTACACATCAACCATCCAGTTGAGGACAGAGTTCGTGCTGGTCAGGTAAAAGGTATTTCTGAAGCATCACTAACGATCTGTTTGCCCACTTTTCGTTCAAATTTGGAGAGTAGTTTGGAAGAGGATCAAAGGTTCGCTTTCTGCAAGTCTCCATCACCTGCGGTTATCGTGAGACCCGTCTCCTCCTGGAAAATGATTTTGATTCCCCACTATCGTAGTTTGTATTCGTGCAGCAGGTCAAAAGAATTTGGGTCCTCCAAAATCGAAATTTCCACGCGAATTTTGAGTTTTAGCGCTTCTTAAAGAAGCGCTCCACGCCTCTCTGTCTCTGGTTCGGTTTTGATGAAATCTGCAAGATTTTCCGGTTCAGCCTTGAGATAGTCCCCTACGAATTTAGTCGAAATTGGGACTCCCAATAATTCGCTCAGTATTTTCTCGTATTTCATTGAAATCGCCCTATTTCGCATTTCCCAACTTCTCAACACAACAGACCTATTTTACGGGTTTACTCAACGCATTCCTCTCTCTTCTCATAATCTATTTTCGTTCTCGGTTATCCTTTTGCATCGTTCTCTCCTCTCTATGGTCGCCAAGAACGGCTTGACTGCGCTATCTAACAAAAAATACTTTTCACTTTGAACCAATTCGAAGCTCAATTAAATCAAAATCGTGGCTCATTTTTGAGCTCAATGAAAAATTTCGGTTTGTTGCAGAATCGGTGCTCAACTCCCCCGGGCATCACTTTACCAAATCATCGTCCATCTTGTTGAAGTTTTCAGATTTTGTTTTATTGTTTTCAATAATGAACCTTTGGAATCGACCAAGAAAAAAAAAGTTTAACCCCCTCAAAATTTGTTGGTGTACGTTTCAAGGTACGTAGAATCAAAAAATCGAATAAAAATTTGGCCGTGGTTGATGTAGATCACTTCTAAGGGTTGAAATTTTGAAAACGCCCTAACTCTAAAAAATTTGAAATGAAGGTATTGTTTTTCCATCAAAAAAATAAAATAAAACTTCAATCAGCTAGAAATTCGGTGTTTTTATTGAGTAGAAAGGTGTTAATTTATGCTCACTACCATATCTACGAATAATGCGTATTTTATGTACGAAAAACGAAGGTTTTCTTCAAAAAATTCACTTTCTAGCCGTCATAATCATTCGGAAGTATCACCATTGGATTCAGCGTAAAAAACGCTGCAAATTATTACACAATGGTTTATTATTTTTCTATATAGATCACTCGTCTACAAAATCACCAACCATCCAATATGAAGTGGGAAAAAAAAAAATCAAAAAAAATTAAAAAAAAAATCAAAAGCACCAACTATCGATTACATTTCGATCAGCTCTAATTTGAACGGAGATTAGGCCTCTTTTGCGATTCACACTCGTGTTTTGATTTATATATATATATTTCAAAATAAACACTTAAATTTTCGTAGGAAGCGAACGGTTTGTCCTACAGAGCTCCGCGTGGTCTCAAAAAATTCTAAAAATTCTATAGAATCTTAAATTGAAGTGAAAACAATACCTTTATATTGAAATTTTTTGAGTTAGGGCGTTTTCAAAATTTCAAAATTGATTTTGGAACCCTTAGAAGTGACCTACCTCAACCAAAAGCTTCGGGGCACAACTAGACCCCAAATGGAGCCTACATACCAAATTTCATCAAAATCGGTCAATGCTAAGTGGCAAAAGTGCCGCGTACGGCGGACGGCGGACGGACGGCCAAATTTTTATTCGATTTTTGGATTCTACGTACCTTGAAACGTAAACCATCAAATTTTGAGGGGGTGTTAAAAATTTTTTTTTCTTGGTCGATTCCAAAGGTTCATTATTGAAAATAATAAACCAAAATTACATAGAAAATGATACCAAACTCGCGAAGCTGTCTAAAGATCGAGGGGGACCAGAAACCGCTTAAAACACAGGATTTCATGTAAAATAAACGTTTTTTGACATTCAAACTTCATTTACTCTTCCAATTTGAATGTCAATAAGAGAAATTGATAGACCGTTGAAATGCAGACAATTTGAGCATGTTTTCTCCGAAGAGCGCCCATCGAAATGGGCAGGGATTTAGAGTGAAAACTGTGGTCGAAGAAAGTCAAGTTTCAAAAAAAATTTAAAATTTGCTTTTTGACTTGATTTTTTGAAACTATTTTATTGCTGAAAGATTTTGACTTTGCACTAGGTTAGCTTGGGAATTTAACGCTCTTTCTAACGGTAGTCAGATTTGAATTTTCAGGAGAAATAAGGGAGTTATGACCAAATCAGTGCCGTGAGGTCGAAAACGCGAAAAAAGTTTAAAGTGAAAAAAAAGGAATTTTGAGTGAGTTAAAAGAAAATTGCTAAGAGACATTTTTTGTTGGAAATACCTTGTAGAATCGAACCCTGAAGTTATGCCTATCTTGAGTGTAGACACCCTGCATAGAAAAGTAATAAACCTTTGTGTAATAATTTGCAGCGTTTTGTTTGTAGGTTTTCTCTTTATCGAAAACTGATTTCCCCTTCAGCATCAAATTCTCTCGACATGAAGGCCCGGTTTTGCTCAAATATGGAGGGTAGTTTGGAACTGGCCCCCAGACTGTCATTTACATCATGATCCGATCAGTAGGGAAAACGAAAACCATCAAAAACATCGAGAGGAATTTTCTATGAGGTTATACAAATTGAAAATATAATGCGAATTTACCAAAGAATATTTTTTTCTCTAAATTCACCTCGGGAACCGTTCCAACTTCTTTATTGAATCATAAATACTAAAATCAAGCCGTTACTAACCGATATTACGCTGTTCAACGAGCGGGGCAAATAGTTCGAAGCTGAACTATAAAAAAGAGCGTTCCTACTGACTTCACTCCGTTTTTGGCACTACGAGCCATCTGGGTTGACCCAGTCTCACCAAACGTTTTCTGTCTTGCGAAGGCCAAGGGAATAACGGAAGATAATTATAATAACAGACAGAGAGGAGGTCCACCTTGCCACATCTGATAACTGCCGGCACGATTTGAGGATTTTCTTTCCTCGCGGGTCAAAGATGATGATTTAAAGTGAAAATTTGTGCAATTTACGAAGTAGCCTTGTAATCGTGAAGATCAGTTTTTAATTCCTAAATTTAAACAATACCTGACTTCTGTCATTTATAAACATGGATGTATTTATAAACATGGAACATTTTTCAATTCCTACGAACACAATGAGTTTCAAAATTTCAGATTTCAACGGTCAAATCATGATACAAGAACTACAGTAACAACAAGAGGAGCAAACAAGCGTTCTCAATACCAAACCGATGAATTATTTATTTTATTTGATTTATTTCAATACCAAACCGACGAAATACATTTACTTGTAACTCATTATATTCGTGGAAATATACAAAGTTTTAATTTGTACCTGGTAGTAAATTTTAGACAACCGAACTAAATCTTCCCAAAATAACTTTTTTTGTAATTTTTCCTTCAACCGAGAGAGTAGTCCCTGAAATATCATGCTCTAACGATTTTCATCAGATTCGGAAGATAGTTTGGGGCTGTGACCAAGAAGATTGCTCATTGTCATCATTACTTGAGTATACAGGGTGTAAGCCTAACTGGTCTGCCATACGCTACCAGTCGATTCTACAACTAATTTGCAACAAAAAATGTCCCATAGCGATTTTTTTTAAAACCCTTCGTTTTCGAGTTATTTTAACTTTAAACTTTTTTTCGTGATTTTGACCTTATGTCATTAAATTGGTTATAACTCCTTTAATTTGCTGTGTAAATTACAATTTGAGGATACCGTTGGAAAGAGCATTAAATGTCCTATCGGATAAATGCCTTAACTTCTTTTTAAGTCAAGGTTTGAGACATGAAAACGTCCTTTAAAAAGAGAATTTTACGTAATTTCGGAAACCTCGCATTTTTTCAATCGCAAATTGAACTACGAGAACCCATACTTTTTCAAGATGCAAGAACAGTGAAAATTGCGCCAGAATCTCAGCTTTCCAATGGTATAATCAAAAAGTATTCTACAAGCGTATTTAGGGGAGAAATTCGTGTTTGAACGCGGAAAAACGTGAATTTTTTCAACGAAATCGGCGCTCTGGCCTCCTGTTTCCGGAGGCCTCGCGGTCTACTGCGGCGCCGACCCACCCACTGCTATCGTCCGACCCCTCAGATCGACTAGGCGGAGCACCGATTTCGTTGAAAAAATTCACGTTTTTCCGCGTTCAGACACGAATTTCTCCCCTAAATACGGTTGTAGAATATGTTTTTATTATACCATTGGAAGGCTGAGATTCTGGCGCAGTTTTCACTGTTCTTGCATCTTGAAAAAGTATGGGTTCTCGTAGTTCAATTTGAAATTGAAAAAATGCGAGGTTTCCAAAATTACGTAAAATTCTCTTTTTAGAGGACGTTTTCATGTCTCAAACCTTGACTTAAAAAGAAGTTAAGGCATCTACCCGATAGGAAATTTAATGCTCTTTCCAACGGTATCCTCAAATTGTAATTTACACAGCAAATTAAAGGAGTTATTACCGATTTAATGACATAAGGTCAAAATCACGAAAAAAAGTTTAAAGTTGAAATAACTCGAAAACGAAGGGTTTTAAAAAAAATCGCTAGGGGACATTTTTTTTGCAAATTAGTTGTAGAATCGACTGGTACCGTATGGCAGACCAGTTAGGCTTACACCCTGTAATGTGTACGAGAGAATTTATTCATTAATCTATTGCAAAATTAGGAGATAATATCGTAAATATAATTTTAAGGGTTGTTGACTCACTTTCATAAACTCAGGTTCTTTGGGTTCAGCTTTTGGTGTCCTGGAAGCAAAACAAAATTATCAAAATTCGTTAGACCACGAATAATTTGAATTTTAGTTGATGTGCTACCGTCAGAAGACTTGGGACTTGAGAGTTGAGACTTCTCGAAAAAAAGTTATGAATAGGGTCACCGGGAGCGCTGATGTCGAGTTAGCGACCTGGTTCTTGTAGAAACTCCATGGTAATACCTTTCAGATGATAGTTATCGCTGTTGTACGTTCAAAGCGCGCCAATATCACCCTCCCTTGTTTTCGGCGCTCAGCAGAACCCAGTCATACTTCCATCTCCACAGTGGCCATCGATCATCTACCGTAAGTTTTTGTTTTCTATGCGTATTTTAGATTAGTCTGTGAAAATATTCTGAAAATTTGAAGTCGTTTCCTCATTTGACTGTTATTAGTGGATTTGTTCGATGAGGAGAGTTGAGTTTTGGCGATTTGTGACTTTCTTTGTTGTTTATCTGGTTTTTAGATGCCGAGGAAGTACATCCGGAAGTACGAGGTGTGTAAATAAAGTAATGAGACTGATATTTTTTCAATTTTTTATTCAAAGAATATTATAATGCAATACTGTCTCCTTCAAAATAGTTCCCCTGGGAAGCCACACAGCGCTGGAGACGGTTCTTCCAATCATCATAGCATTGCTGGAACTCCGATACTGGAATAGCCTTCAGCTGGTCGGTTACAGCTTTTTGAATGTTCGCAAGTGTCCCAAAATGAGTTCCCTTGAGGTGATTTTTCAATCTCGGGAAGAGAAAGAAGTCACAGGGACTCAAATCTGGTGAATAAGGAGGCTGAGGAGCTACAGGAATGTTTTTACTGGCTAAAAACTGCATTATTGAGATTGCAGTGTGACATGGTGCATTGTCGTGATGCAACACCCAGTTCATTTTGATGTTTGGTCGCACTCGAAAGACTCTTTTTCGAAGTCTTTCAAGGACAATGCAGTTTTTAGCCAGTAAAAACATTCCTGTAGCTCCTCAGCCTCCTTATTCGCCAGATTTGAGTCCCTGTGACTTTTTTCTCTTCCCGATATTGAAAAATCACCTCAAGGGAACTCATTTTGGGACACTTGCGAACATTCAAAAAGCTGTAACCGACCAGCTGAAAGCTATTCCAGTATCGGAGTTCCAGCAATGCTATGATGATTGGAAGAACCGTCTCCAGCGCTGTGTGGCTTCCCAAGGGAACTATTTTGAAGGAGACAGTATTGCATTATAATATTCTTTGAATAAAAAATTGAAAAAAGATCAGTCTCATTACTTTATTTACACACCTCGTACATCCGTAAGTTCTCAAACTTCCGAAAGGAAAAACGTTCAAGCCCCACCGCCTATAGGGCTTCTACAGCGAAGACAATCTACGAAAAGCTAGAGTTGTCTGGAATTCGAATTTTTATACCATTTTTCCAATTGTTAAATTTTTTCTACGAGTTCCTTTTCTTTAAAATTTCAATTCTCAAGGTGGACGTGCTTGAGTTTTTCAAGTCATAAATTTGCATTTTGTTCGGGTGAAATAAAATTACTTGACTAGGTGGCAGAGTTCCTAAGTCTCAAGTTGAGTTTTGTTCATAAGATTGAGTCAGTTTACTTGGTTTTTCTTAGCGTAAAAATGTAAAATTATTTATCATTAGAGAAACCAAGACTTTTTGTGATACCTACAACGGCTTTGTGCAGTGTAATTGTACCATAATTCACTCGAAACCACTGTGATCTGGAATATGAGTCAAGATTTAATTAAAACAGATTATTTTGAACGATACATGCCTTTTCCATCTACTTCATTTCAATTTTGATACCATGGGGGGATAGCCTGAGGTCCCATCTTTCCAAAACGCCCTTCATTATTATTTTACATCACTCAGTCCAGGAGGGGCAGAGCAAAATGTAGTTAAAATGGTCCCAATTCTCCCCATCTGACGGCACCAATTAATTTTTAAACACCTTTATTTATTTGGAGGGAAAAATGTCTTCCATTTTAGATTTCGTGGGTGCTTTGCCTGCTTCACAGTCAGAATTGCTGGCCCGATAATACGGTTTTGAAAACCACAAATCAAGAACGAGATGCTTAGGTTATCTAAATTGACTGTGAAATATCAGAGCAAGAAGGCTCAGTTTGCGGAGGAAACGAGAGAGCGCGGGCGAGTACCTCCACAGACTGAATTTTCCAAGAAAGTGACTTACAAAGTAGAAGACCAACATAAATAAATTATGGTTTTTAAAGGTTTAAAATTTGTCTTGTTCATAATAATGGTCAATAAGTCATATTATAACAAGTATGTTAACAATGTCACTCACACTGGTGTCTTGGGTGCCTCAGGAGTCGGCTGACTGTGAACAAAAAAAGTTTATTGTTCGTCTTTGATTAGCTGAAATGACAAGTCAACAAAACGTTCACAACCTAAACAAAAGCGTATATTGTTTAGATGAATAGCAATATTGCAGGTGAGAGATTCCAATAGTAATAAATTGAAGAATCGAGGGAAGGAAGGGGCGAACAACCACTTATTCTTTCTTCCACTTCTCCCTTGTTTGGTGGTTCTCCTAATTCTACACCTTCACTCGTATCATCAACCTTGGCTAGTTACCGAGGAAAAAACGCTGCAAATTATTACACAATGGTTTATTATTTTTCTATATAGATCACTCGTCTACAAAATCACCAACCATCCAATATGAAGGGAAAAAAAAAAAAAAATCAAAAAAAAATTTAAAAAAAAATCAAAATCACCAACTATCGATTACATTTCGATCAGCTCTAATTTGAACGGAGATTAGACCTCTTTTGCGATTCACACTCGTGTTTTGATTTATATATATATATATATATTTCAAAATAAACACTTAAATTTTCGTAGGAAGCGAACGGTTTGTCCTACAGAGCTCCGCGTGGTCTCAAAAAATTCTAAAAATTCTATAGAATCCTAAATTGAAGGAAAAACAATACCTTTATATCAAAATTTTTTGAGTTAGGGCGTTTTCAAAATTTCAAAATTGATTTTGGAACCCTTAGAAGTGACCTACCTCAACCAAAAGCTTCGGGGCACAACTAGACCCCAAATGGAGCCTACATACCAAATTTCATCAAAATCGGTCAATGCTAAGTGGCAAAAGTGCCGCGTACGGCGTACGGCGCACGGCGTACGGCGTACGGCGGACGGACGGCCAAATTTCTATTCGATTTTTGGATTCTACGTACCTTGAAACGTAAACCATCAAATTTTGAGGGGGTGTTGAAATGTTTTTTTCTTGGTCGATTCCAAAGGTTCATTATTGAAAATAATAAACCAAAATTCAGTTGGCCCCTTTCTTTCCTGGACTTCAACTATGGTACATGGTCGGACTCCGTATAAAATTTCTTGTAAGAATACTACGAGTAATTATCAACAGTGAATTCGCAAAACCTTTTCACGCAAGTCTTTTTCAAGAAATTTTACACGAGACTAAAAAACTTCAGCGTTCACGCATTTGCTATCAAGGAAACACTTAAATTTCCTCCAAAATAAAAATATGTTAAATAAATATTCCTATTATTTATATTGCAAAAATTTGAAAAAAGATGAAATAGATTGAAAAATTTGAAAAAACATATTGTTTAGTAATGCATGCATTCCAGGGGACGTCCCATTGGATAAGCATTAGATCAGTTAAACCAGTTGGTAAGCGATAAAACTGTTTCACTCGATGTAATTTATTCATTACTTTAGGCAAGAAATAGTGACCCCACCCCCCTCACCTTTATCCACCATAACATTTCTAGCGGCATGGGAGCCTCGAATCTGCAGAGCATTTTTAAATCCATGATCTACGACCAACATGCGAATTCGAGTTCACCCCCCCCCCCCCCCACCACCACCTCCCCAACGCCAACAATGGTGCCAGTCTGGCACCAAAGCGGAAATACGTCGTAACATTGAACTTTCATCTGTTAGTTTTGGTAGGCAGTCCGTCGAAGTTTACATCCGTATTCAAGGTGAAACACAAAAAAAAAAAAAAAAACCACGAAATAAGCGGTTTATGGCATCATGGCACCATGGTGGCACCAATTAGTTCCATGGTGGTACAGAGAATAATTCATGAAAATTCGGAGGTATAATGAGAATTTTTCCTCAATTTCAAAGCTTGGGTACAATTAGTAAGTAGTAAAGGAACCAAAATATTGAAAAATCGGATATTTTGTGAATATTATCCCCCCACTCACCCCCTCCCCTTGCGAATTTTGGTACTCTGGTAAAATCATGTACAACTCGGAAGTTATTTAAGTCAAACAAAAAAAGAAACACGCAAATCGGTTGGAAATTGAGGCCTGGGCAGAGTTTACAAGATTATGCACGCAAACGCACGTTTTTTAAGCATCAACCCCCCCGTTTCCCCCTCTTAAAAAGCAAAATCCAAAATTCCGGCGCCGTAGTGCACAACTAGATAGTATTACGCGTCAAACGAAAAAAGAACCACGAAAATCGTTTGAGAACTAAGGCCTGGGCAGAGTACACAAGATTATGCCCAAAAACGCACGTTTTTCGAGCATTAACCCCCCCTTTCCCCCCCTTAAAAGGCAAAATTCGAAATTCCGGCGACGTAGTGCACAACTAGATAGTTTTCCGCGACGAACAAAAAAAGAACCAGGAAAATCGGTTGAGAACTAAGGGCTGTGCAGAGTACACAAGATTTTGTTACACACACACACATACACACATACACACATACACACACACACACACACACACAGACATACACCTATGGTTTTTTTCGCGGATTTGGATTCAGAATGGTCTAAAACGGACTACTGTGTGGTTATTTTTTTTTCTGTTGAGTGTTGTCTTCCTTCACCCCAGATCGATCGCATAAGGACGCCCAAGTCTTACTGTGGGACGTCCTAAAAATTGAAGTGTTCCCTTCATAATATAATCGTGAATCCTGAAAGTTTTTATTGTCTCCTGATGTAAAATTTCTCGAAAAAGGCATACTTACGCAGTTTTGCAAATTCACTGTCGCCATTCTTGCCAAATATTAAAAAAAGTCAGCTTGAAACCCGGTTAAAACGGTTCGTAGAATGGTTTATCAAATTATTCAGTTTTCAAGGAACTTTATGCCTCCCCACTATCGCCAGATGGATTTGGCTGCCGCGTGCTTAAAGTGCTGGTGTGATTACTTGGATGTAAGTATTGATGTACAATACCGTCAATTGAATACCGTGAATTATTTTTCCAATCGTAGTATGTTAGTTCAACAGGCAAAAAATGTGCACGTAAAGTTGTTTTTCCTGAAACGTCCATATTGGTTTATTATTTTCCACAATGAACCTTTGGAATCCACCAAGAAAAAATTTTTTTTAACACCCCCTCAAAATTTGATGGTTTACGTTTCAAGGTACGTAGAATCCAAAAATCGAATAAAAATTTGGCCGTTCGTCCGCCGTCCGCGGCACTTTCCCCACTTAGCATTGACCGATTTTGATGAAATTTGGTATGTAGTCTCCATTTGGGGTCTAGTTGTGCCCCGAAGATTTTGGTTGATTTAGGTCAGTTCTAAGGGTTCCAAAATGAATTTTTTAATTTTGAAAACGCCCTAACTCAAAAAATTTTGATATAAAGGTATTGTTTTTTCTTCAATTTAAGATTCTATAGAATTTTTAGAATTTTTTGAGACCACGCGGAGCTCTGTAGGACAAACCGTTCGCTCACTACGAGAATTTAAGGTTTGGACGTACGATAAATCAGAAACGCGGGTGTGAATCGCAAAAGAGGCCTAATCTCCGTTCAGCTGACTGAAATGCGATCGATGTTTTTCTTCATGTTGGATGGTTGGTGGCTTTGCAGACGAGTGATCAATATAGAAAAAAAATAAACCATTGTGTAATAATTTGCAGCGTTTTTATTCGATTTTTGGATTTTACGTATCTTGAAACGTAAACCAACAAATTTTGAGGGGGTGTTAAATTTATTTTTTTCTTGGTCGATTCTAAAGGTTCATTATTGAAAATAATAAACCAAAATGCTTTACTATCCCTAGCGGAGGATACATGAACTAATGCTGTAGGTGTGATTTAGACGTTTAAGATGTAGGTTACTTCTAGGGGCTGAAAAATAAGGTTTGAAATTTTGAAAACGACCTAACTCAAAAAATTGTGATATAAAGGTATTGTTTTTCCATCAATTTAAGATAGTATTGCATTTTTGGAATTTTTAGAGACCACGCGGAGCCCTTTAGGACAAACCGTTCTATCCCTACGAGAACTTAAGGGTTGGATTTACGATAAATCAGAAACACGAGTGTGAATCGCAAAAGAGGCCGAATCTCCGTTCAAACTTTATCTGACCAAAATGCGATCGCTGTAGGTACGTAGTAGGTAGGTAGTATCTATGGCTGGGATAATTACAAAGCCGGGTTCTTTGCAGACGAGTGATCTATAGAAAAATGATAAACCTTTGAGTGATAATTTGCAGCGTTTTTCACGACGTACCTAATCGTTGGATTTTGCTCAATTTGGTGTATTGAAAAAATTGAAAATTCTGATAAATCGACATAGATCGGGAGGGATTCTTAAACGTGTTTTTGGTTCTTTAATATAGGAATCCAGCAACTTGATCGTGAAGTTCATGTTTCTTATCAAAATTTGATATTTTGACCCTTATTTAATAAGAGTGAAAAAAAGATTTCCAATAATGAACTATTGGAATCGAGCAAGAATTTTGTGTCCACGTTATCTGTGAGGTAGTCTTATTGCCCACCTTACTTGATTTTTTGGTTGGAGTATGGTTGTAGGTGTTAAAAAAAGCACAAATTTACGTTTATGTATGGAGAGGTCTTTTAAAAAAACGATAATTATTTTGATAAGAGCAAGGTGTTTAGGGTCATTATGGCCACAATTTTATGCGATGTACCCTTTACGAATGCAATTCTCCATATTTGCACTAACAATTTGTAATTGAATTGAGCGTTAACTATCTGGACAAACGCTTAATTTCCGAGGCCTACAAGCGAAAAACTTTGTTAGATAGAAACTTTGGTGAGAAAATGGAAACCTCGCCTGGTGATCTCGGAGGGAATCTAAACTTAGATTCTGTTGTAATTTTAGATCTCGATGGACGAAATAGGCTACTCCCTCGCGCGACAGCCTGGAATTATATCGAGGACATTCGAGAATTCGTTCACGATCAAAGTGGAATTATTCGAATATGCTGAAGAATACGTTTAAAATGGTATTTTTTGTCAATTTGAAACGTACAAGAACTCCACAACTCTTGAAAATGGAAAGAAACGTATTGCAATCCGCAGAAAACGAATTCTCTGACACTTATAATGGTTCTGATCAGCGTCTGATTAATTTGGTCAATATTTTGAAGAAATTTCTGTATGAATTGAACAAATATCCGTCGAAGATGTAAAATATTGGGCCTCTTCAGAGTACAGGGCCTAAACCTCACAACTAAAGACTAGGTATTATGGTCTGTTTAGTCACTAGCCATGTAAATTTCATCAACATTTCAGCTACTCATTTTTATAATGTCGGACTCAAAATTTTCTAGAAAGCTGTGAAATGCAATAATTGTTGTGAAATGCAACGTAAAATTTTAAAAATGACTATAATAAGAATTATTCCCAGCAACTTATTTCACAAAGATTTATTATTATTTAGTTGAAAAGTTGGAGAGCTGTGATACACTAGTTCATCGATCAGTGCTCCTGGTATTTTGTAATCATAACTAGATAAAGTGTTATAGTTTCTCATCAGAACATCTCGAAACTTCTCAACTCAAAAATATTCTCCTTGAAGATGAAATAAATCATCGAAACGTTGCAATTAGCAGTTCATTAACCCAGATCGCGCCTCGATAAATAGAAGCAAATTAATCTTGCTTCAATATAAACGCACAAATCAACAGTCGATACTCACCAACCACAATATCATTTTTTACATAGATAATTCTGCGTTCATACCTACAATGATCTGTTTTACCCGAAGTTGCCTTCCTAATAATCAAGTATCAATTTTCATAACGAATTTTTCGCTCATCCCTCAAGTAGGTAAAACGGCAGATCCCACAGCGTCCCATGGGGTCTCACTAGATCGTAAAAGTTCTATTGTTCATCAGTTTATTTTTTGATTTAATCGAACACGTTGAAATCTTATGACACATGTTGATTGTTTACCTAAAAAGTCATGTTGCTAATAAAATTTCAGTTCCGAGTTATCATTGCACGGAGTCCACCTTTATTTCACTTAAATATGTATCTAGGTACGTACACACTCCCAAAAAATCTGGTGACCCCGATGTGATTCATAAAGATCTCCAGACTTGCTCCCACGTATTTCTTCGCCATGATGCCACAAAAAGTGCTTTACAACCACCATACGATGGACCTTATGAAGTAAAGGAACGAAGAGATAAAACCTTCACGATCCTGGTTGAAGGAAAGGAATTGTCCGTTTCCACTGACCGGCTCACGCCTGCCTTCATCGTTAATGACGAGCCATCGAATCAGATCAACCCAGAACCACCGGACGATCCTTTTTTCACTCATTAAGATTCAGGACCAACCCCCACACAATCAAGTTCACACCATACGAACACTCAAGCACTTCAAGTACAAGACAGCGTGCCCAATCAGCGAAAATTCCCCACAGCCTCCGAGACAACTCCCACACAGAACAAGATCAGGCAGAACCGTAACATTTCCAAAAACGCTGCAAATTATTACACAATGGTTTATTATTTTTATATATAGATCAGTCGTCTACAAAATCACCAACCATCCAATATGAAGAAAAAAAAATCAAAAAAAATCAAAAAAAAAAATCAAAAAAAAATCAAAAAAAATTTAAAAAAAAATCAAAATCACCAACTATCGATCGCATTTTGATCAGCTCTAATTTGAACGGAAATTAGGCCTCTTTTGCTATTCACACTCGTGTTTTGATTTATATATATATATATTTCAATATAAACCCTTAAATTTTCGTAGGGAGCGAATGGTTTGTCCTACAGAGCTCCGCGTGGTCTCAAAAAATTCTAAAAATTCTATACAATCCTAAATTGAAGGAAAAATAATACCTTTATATCAAAATTTTTTGAGTTAGGGCGTTTTCAAAATTTCAAAATTGATTTTGGAACCCTTAGAAGTGACCTACGTCAACCAAAATCTTCGGGGCACAACTAGACCCCAAATGGAGCCTACATACCAAATTTCATCAAAATCGGTGAATGCTAAGTGGCAAAAGTGCCGCGTACGGCGTACGGCGGACGGACGGCCAAATTTTGGTTTATTATTTTCAATAATGAACCTTTGGAATCGACCAAGAAAAAAAAAAATTTTAACACCCCCTCAAAATTTGATGGTTTACGTTTCAAGGTACGTAGAATCCAAAAATCGAATAAAAATTTGGCCGTCCGTCCGCCGTACGCGGCACTTTTGCCACTTAGCATTGACCGATTTTGATGAAATTTGGTATGTAGGCTGCATTTGGGGTCTAGTTGTGCCCCGAAGCTTTTGGTTGATGTAGGTCACTCCTAAGGGTTCCAAAATCAATTTTGAAATTTTGAAAACGCCCTAACTCAAAAAATTTCGATATAAAGGTATTGTTTTTCCTTCAAATTAAGATTCTATAGAATTTTTAGAATTTTTTGAGACCACGCGGAGCTCTGTAGGACAAACCGTTCGCTCCCTACGAAAATTTAAGGGTTTATATTGAAATATATATATAAATCAAAACACGAGTGTGAATCGCAAAAGAGGCCTAATCTCCGTTCAAATTAGAGCTGACCGAAATGCGATCGATGGTTGGTGATTTTATTTTTTTTTTTAATTTTTTTTTTTAATTTTTTTTTATTTTTATTTTTTTCTTCATATTGGATGGTTGGTGATTTTGTAGACGAGTGATCCATATAAAAATAATAAACCGTTGTGTAATAATTTGCAGCGTTTTATTCGATTTTTGGATTCTACGTACCTTGAAACGTAAACCATCAAATTTTGAGGGGGTGTTAAAATTTTTTTTTTCTTGGTCGATTCCAAAGGTTCATTATTGAAAATAACAAACCAAAAAGTTCAAGAGTTATCATTGTTATTAGGGGAGGGGGTGTTTTGTAGCAGTTCTTCAGTTTATTTCTTGATTTAATCGAACACATTGAAATCTTATGACACATCGAGGATGAATTGGCAACATGACCTAACTTATTTTTCTGAATTTTCAGGAGACACGAAAAACCGATTTCTTTTTCATAATGTAATGAGGAGTTTTTATAAGAAATAAGGACGCATCTGTTGCTGGTTCCCGTCTATGCAAACTGAACACTTACATTCTTTACCATTGCATAATTTCAACAATCTCTTGCAATAATTGTCATAGGGAACCATCTACACATAAATTCGCATAATGCCAGAAAAGTTCATAAAAATTGGATGGAAAATGCAGAAGTTGTGGCTGTTACAAGGATTTAACGTTTGCGCATGCGCACAAAATACTTTCAATTCGGGGTCAAGATTTCCATAGGGGAGCATCTATACCCATACAATCCCTGAAATTTTCACCAAATTTGGACAGTAACTTTGTACAGTATCACCCTTTTTAAGGACTTGAAGACAGACAGACACAAAACCAACATTGTTCAGATAATTTAGATTTTGTAAAACTTTTATCTTCTTTTACCTTGATAAGTTAAACAGTGCTTCTTGGTATAGAGTAGTTAACGCTCTACGCTACCTTGGTGTAACTCTGAAGCAAATTGGCTTTAAAACTATGAGTGGAAGTTTGAAGGAGAAAAATCAACTCTTTTCCTTCTTCTTTGGCACTCATTCTCTTTACTTCCCTCCTGCTTTGGTATTATTGGGGGATTTAATTTAAAAATTAATGACAATCGTGAGGCATGAACTTCTTCAAGTACTGCAAGTGCAGGCCATTATACTTGTCCGTTGGTGATTGCAGCCAATTTGTGTAGGGTTTGGGCCGAAAATGGTTGAATCTAGTAACACTCTTAACTCAATACGGCCCAAAAATGAGTTAGGTCATGTTGTCATTTCACCCTCGACATGATGATTCCTAAAATGTTGGAGATAAATGAAAATGGAAATGAGTCCTTTAAAGGAAACGCTTGCATACGAGCCTGCAACACATTGAAACATTTTCATGCCCCCCCCCCTCCCCTCCCGAGACATCTGGGAGCTCGATTTTCGACTCAGCTGATCTGGGAGCTCGATTTTCGACTCAGCTGATCTGGGAGCTCGATTTTCGACTCAGCTGATCTGGGAGCTCGATTTTTGGCTCAGCTGATCTGGGAGCTCAATTTTCGACTCAGCTGATCTGGTAATATCAAACTGTAAAGTACCTACCTAACTGTAAAGTACCTACCTGTAAAGTACCTACCTGTAAAGTACCTAACAACTTCACTTCTGATGGTCATAATCATCATTGTGGCGACTTGGGACAAATTTCGTCGCAACAAATTTCGTGACGATTTTTTTTTTATGTGCCATATGAAAGACATGAAAATGTCAAAAGAACCTAAAATGAACCTAAAAAGTTATGTTGCTAATGTCAGTTCCGAGTTAACATTGCACGGAGTCAACCTTTATTTCACATAAATATAAATCTAGGTACGTACACACTCTCAAAATTGTTTCATTGATTCCAAGTATTTTGAAAGGTGAAAAATCATATTCGGGGGGTGTTGAACTTTTTTTCCACCCGATCCCAAAGAATTATAAGGTGTTTGAATATTTACCCTAAAAAAATTTGAACTATATGATCCGCATATTAAAAGTTCCACTTTTTGATTTTTTTAACTGTTGAATAGTGAGCTTTTGTTGAAAACAGGTACATGTATTGACTTCTTTCTTCGTTAGTCATAAAGGCAGTTAAGGAGTCAGCGGGAAAGATCACCACGTTTCTCAGGTTTCAGGAGTGTCGACAGCTACCTTGACCCGACGGAAACCTGCCAAAAACCTCGTTGGCAACCCGAATACAGTTTAACCCTCGGCTCACGTGGGGTCTGAGAGACTCCAAAATCCGAGATTCACAGCTGACGTTCTACATCTGGCATCAAAATCGTTTCAAGTGCAGAAGTTTTGAATCAAACGTTGAAAACAATTCCTAATTGCTACACTTTTATACTTCCTACTATTTTACTGGAATACTATGACCGTAAGGTACGTCAGCCAATTAGCTGATGAAAATTGATAATTATTCGCATTCTAAAGTGTAGGGTGTAATATTGTGAGCTCCAATGCAGTACCTGAAGCTTGGAAGAGTATCAGAGTCAATACTCGGACATGAAGAACTGTCAGGACTGAAGATACTTGTTAACCCTTAATTTCCCACTAGCTTCCCACTAACAATTGTTTTTTCGGATTTTTTTAATCAAATTTAGATATATTTTGACAAATGAGTAGAATATTTGAGCAGATGTTTCCTAAAAGGCTCTATTACAGTGTGTCAGCTCAAGAATGATCTGTTCTAGGGCCACACTAGCGCACAGAATCTGACTATAAACCCAATTTTTGTGTAGAAGAAAAAGGAGACTTGGGAAAATCCTTGGTGGGATGTTGGGGGTCTGTTATTTCTTAAAGCACAGAACCAAGGAATGATGTGGAGAAGGTTCAGTTCATGAATGATGGGATTTGTGCTGCCTCAGACAGTGGCGCCATCTCTGATGAGGAAACCGAACCAAGAGCCTCAAGGTGAGAAATGAGGCCCTATTACAGTCTGTCGACTCGATAATTATTTAGTTTTTTCTTTGAGATATTTTGGTTTTACTATTACATTTTCTTCAGTCAATAGTTGGAGTATCAAGATAGCCAACGGCCATCAGTTTTGGTTTAGAAGTGGATAAACTATTGCAGGTAAAAATTGAACTTCCTAAAAGATACCTCAGGATATTAAGGGTTAATAAAAGTCACTTCGTGCAACTTGGTTGCAACATTGTCGTCTCCGATCTAGTCGGTCTAAAGTGTCAATGATTGAAGATGCTTGTCTCCATAAAACAACACTCCTTCATGAAGAAGCGTTTAAACACTTCCAAATTGTTTTATTGTACGAATCGAGCCAACTGCAAAATGGACGCTGTCCAACGGCAAATGGACTCATGTAGGAAAAAAACCGAGAGAAATGGGAGGAGTCTTCCTTTTTGGAATAGTTTCAAATTCCTGACCAGATGTGGGACCCCGGATAACGCTAACGACGGATCCTGGTGCATAGAACGTCTTTTACCTGGCTAGTACGTTGTGAGGTTATCTAATTTGGCAGGATGGCAACAAATGTTGTGCGAGTGCATCAAAACATATCTCATAAAAGGTCAGAGGGAGCAGTTCAAGTTGATTGACAACAATCAGGCAAAATCTTGCATTGAGCTTACTTGCATGGGCGAGCGAAGTAACTATCTATGAAATTGATATTTTTGCTTAATTTATTGTCCAGAAGGGTATGATTTATTTTGATTCATCACCTCGTTAAGGGGGTTCGTTTGAATACAGTTTTTCCACGCTAGGGGGGGAGTATAAAGAAAAAAATCGATTAGTCCAGGATGAGTGAACGACCGAGTTTTCGAAACTATTAAGGGTGGTGTGGGGAATCTATATACCTAATTTGAGGTGCAAGTGAGAGTGTCATGTGAGACTACTGTTGAGTTAGCATCTAGGTTTCTGCCTAGGCTAGGTAGATGCTTCATCTGTCCCCTTCCAGTAGTCAGTCCTATTCAGTAAGTATTGAGCATAAATTGAATTTGATGAAAAGTACCAGTGAATCGTCACCTGATGTACCATATAGAGAACTTTTAGGTTCGTTAATGTACATAAGGAAGTAGACCTGATATATGTTTTTCAGTTTCTTAGTTTGGTCGCTTTCAAAATTATTTTTCATTAGAGCATTGGAAGCATTTTATGTTATTAGATATTTAAAAGGTACCAAATATTTAGCTCTTTCTTTATAAGCGTTCTTCTGCTATCGCTTGTGTTGAGGCTTATGCTGATTCTGATTTTTCTGCAGATGTTAATGATAGGAAGAGCATTTCAGGATTCACTATTTTCGTGAACAGAAATTTAATAATGAGGTCCTCGAAGAAACAGGACGTAGTAGCCTTGAGCAGCACCGAAGCTGAAGACCTTTCAGCCTGTATAACTGAATGTCTTTTCATTCGAAGTTTGCTGTCCGAGATTTCAAAATTTGTGCAACCTATTGTTGTATTTGAGGACAATCAGGGCTGCATTAAGATGTCACAAACAAGTGAAACGAAAAGATACATATAGATACATGTCAAGCATTACTTTGTTAAAGACATTGTTCAAAGTGGGTTGTTTAAGGTTCTTTATGTCTGTTCGGAGCTTCGAATTGCTGATATTATGACTAAGTCATTGTCATGTAGTCGGTTTACTATGCTTAGAAATAAATTGGGACTTGCCCTGCCTTAATTCTGTCTCCTGTAACACTTTTTTCAATCATGTGTTTTTTGAACAATGTATTATGTTTTTATTGCAATGTTTGCTCACTTGGGAGGGGGTGTTGAGTTAGCTTCTAGGTTTCTGGCTAGGTAGATGGTTCATCTGTCCCCTTCCAGTAGTCAGTCCTATTCAGTAAGTCAAGTTGTGCGGTCGGTTAATAAAAGTTTTCTTAAATCAAATTCCAGTGTGTCGAGTTTTTGTCACATCCGGTTAATTTAAACTACAAGTCATAGCGAACAAGTCTTAACCGCTTGAATCCATTGTAGTAACCAGATCACTTCGCTGTGTGAACTAATTTCGAACGAGAAGCAGTGCTACGAACAATGATGTAATTTTTCAATGGTATTTTAGATTCATTGGCTTTTGGTTTATTATTTTCAATAATGAACCATTGGAATCGACCAAGAAAAAAAAATTTTAACACCCCTCAAAATTTGATGGTTCACGTTTCAAGGTACGTAGAATCCAAAAATCGAATAAAAATTTGGCCGTCCGTCCGCCGTACGCGGCACTTTTGCCACTTAGCATTGACCGATTTTGATGGAATTTGGTATGTAGGCTCCTTTTGGGGTCTAGTTGTGCCCCGAAGCTTTTGGTTGATGTAGGTCACTTCTAAGGGTTCCAAAATCAATTTTGAAATTTTGAAAACGCCCTAACTCAAAAAATTTCGATATAAAGGTATTGTTTTTCCTTCAATTTTAGATTCTATTATATTATTATATATATATATTTTGAGTTTCTCAAAATCCTACTGAGGCAAACTTGACCGATGATAAAGCACGAATTGCATTGCTAGAAAGGTGGTGCTGCAGCTAGAGAGGAAAGTTGAAGTATAAAATACTACATAGTTCATGAGAGAGGGAAGCGAGCGGAGCAGTTTCATATAAGGTATCCTACAAGAATACTCGTACATCATTTTTATTGATGATTTTTTCATTGATTTTTATTGAAAAATTGACATTTTCTAAACTATGAAAATTTTTTTGTTGGAATTTTAGCTTGATCAGCGTGATCAGAGGAGGCGAACGTCTCCAGCCAGCTCCATCAGCACATCTTTCCTCCAATTAAGGCTTCTCTCATCAACTTTTAGAATTAGTCCAAATATTGTCATTATCGAATGGTTTAAACGGTTAAACCGGGATCAAGTTGAAGTCTGAACTGCGCCAGAGAATGAAAAACATGTCTTATCCTCATTCACGATCCTTCGAGGTGAATTCATTGGTGGGATATCAATGGAAAGGTGAACCAAGCGGGCGCGGTTTTTTGGCCGACTCCACCTACACCCCCTGCCAAGACTTCGGTGCTTCAACTAGTTGTATTGGCAACAAAAACTATTTCCGCGGTCAGTGTTTGTCACTTGGAGAGATATCGTTGCATCGTTGAAAAAAAAGTCCTTCGTCGTGAAACATTTTTGGCTGTTAGGGATAACAACTGTAGGCCGAAGCAAATCGAAATTTCTTATTGCCTTTCACAAAATGAAACTTCTTGATTAATTTTTGTTCATTATTTTCAATAACGAACCTTTGAAATCGAGCAATAAAACAACATTTTTAAAACCGAATGAAAAAAATCCACGTTTTTGCCCCTACGTTTACCAAAATGTAAAAAATACGGGTTTAGAGCTCCAATTTGGGCTTAGTTGTGCTTCGCGTTAAGTGGTACAACAATACGGACACGATCTACACTGTAACAGAGCAACTGGTATCGATATAATATTTGTGAGTGCAATGATTGGAAATTTTGTAATATTTAACGATACTATTTGGAAATTTTAGGACGTATTAAAAATATTTCAGCCATCTGCAAAAGTTTTGTTTAATATAGTTTACATTTTTGACATTTTCATGTCTTTCATATGGCACATAAAAAAAATCGTCACGAAATTAATTGCTAACGAAATTTGCTAACGAAAATTGTCCCAAGTCGCCACAATGATGATTATGACCATCAGAAGTGAAGTTGTTAGGTACTTTACAGGTAGGTACTTTACAGTTAGGTAGGTACTTTACAGTTTGATATTACCAGATCAGCTGAGTCGAATTAGTAGTTTATGGGAGGTATGTAGTGCATGTGACGGGAGGGAAGGGGGGGGGGCATGAAAATGTTTCAATGTGTTGCAGACTCGTATGCAAGCGTTTTAACACCCCCTCGAAATTTATCACTCAATGTTTGTATAAATGCCCTCAGAGAAGTAGATATAGAATTAAAGTGCTCGAGAATGTAAAGAAAATTAAATTTTCTTTACATAACCAATTTTGTTATTTTTCAAATTGCATGGATATTTTGATAATTAAACAATTTTAATAATTATTTATTAATATAATAATGTTGATAAGATACATTTTATTGTAGTACTAATCAATCAAGTTCTTCATCTATTAGAGATTTTTCACGCTGTTGGTAACTTAACTCTTATGCTACCTATTTGAATTTTTTTTTCAATATCGAGGCCATCTCCTGCTTAACGGTTTTTACCAAGGCGTATTGCATATTAAATGAGATTTTTTTCAAGCTCGAATTTAAACTTTATCTATCTATCTTTCTTGGGTTAAGTGGTTAATACAGAGGGACATTTTTTCAAAATCCCCTAGTTTTAAAACAAACAATTTTAAGGTATGGTTTTTTTTTCGATTTCAAATATTTTTCAGTTTTTATGATAGATTGGTTTCACCCAGAACACCTCTGTATTACCGACTGCTAGCGTGAAATTAATCATAAACACGAACAGCGAATTCACCCACCCGATCATCGCTCGGCTGTTTAAAATTGACAGTCTTTTTTCCCACCGTAACTTACAATATTGGCATTATTATTACAATTGTATTGAACAATGAAAAAGCTCCTTTGCACTCATTGAGAAGATAATAAACTGTTGTGTTCTTAGTGAACCGTGATAGTGTTCCTGAATCTATTCTGCCGCGAGAAGTAAAAATAGCTTAAGAGACAATTGAGGAAAAAATCAAAACTTTCAAGTTGAAAAATCAAAACGGATGAAAAGAATGTTTCGTCATTTTATGTGGAGAAACGGCTCACATAAGAGCGTTCGTGGAGAAAAAGTCATCATTTAATGTTAAGGAAAAACCACTCATGTTTAGTTGAGATGTTCTTTCTCCAAATTGTTCGACCAGTCCACAAGCTGAGCCGTTTTTGGTTTATTATTTTCAATAATGAACCTTTGGAATCGACCAAGAAAAAAAAATTTTAACACCCCCTCAAAATTTGATGGTTTACGTTTCAAGGTGCGTAGAATCCAAAAATCGAATAAAAATTTGGCCGTCCGTCCGCCGTACGCGGCACTTTTGCCACTTAGCATTGACCGATTTTGATGAAATTTGGTATGTAGGCTCCATTTGAGGTTTAGTTGTGCCCCGAAGTTTTGGTTGATGTAGGTCACTTCTAAGGGTTCCAAAATCAATTTTGAAATTTTCAAAACGCCCTAACTCAAAAAATTTTGATATAAAGGTATTGTTTTTCCTTCAATTTAAGATTCTATAGAATTTTTAGAGACCACGCGGAGCTCTGTAGGACAAACCGTTCGCTCACTACGAGAATTTAAAGTTTGGACGTACGATAAATCAAAAACACGAGTGTGAATCGCAAAAGAGGCCTAATCTCCGTTCAAATTAAAGCTGACCGAAATGCGATAGATATTTTTCTTCATGTTGGATGGTTGGTGGCTTTGCAGACGAGTGATCTATATAGAAAAATAAAAAATAATAAACCATTGTGTAATAATTTGCAGCGTTTTTGCTTCGGTTTCAAGCTGTTTTTCCTTTAGACGCCAATTCGTATAAAACTAGAGTGTGAAGATGAGTTTTATATCGAGGAATTTATTCGCGCTTTGATCATTTCTATAATTTTTAAATGAACAAATTCTAGATGTTCAAGAGGAAATTTTATTACTCGCTCAACATGGTTAGTTTGTTTTATATTCTGCTGATCTTGGCAAAATTTGAATCAAAACTTAGAGGAACAATAATTTTAGCAGAGTCTCACTAGTGTTTCTAATCCATTCAATCACGTAGAGAACCAACACAGTTACCAATACAACCACGTTACTGATAATTAAAATTAAAATTTAACTTCCTGATTGATTGCATCAACATGAAATTTGTTTATTATTACTTGAGTCGTATTATTTGAGATTATATGTGCGTATGATGGATGAACGTATATGATGGATTCCGCCAATTCATCGATGGCAAAGCTGTGTTCTTTGCATGTCAGTGATCTATACAGAACAACTATAATCTTTGTGAAATAATTTGCAGCGTTTTTTCAATTTCATTTATTTTAACTTCTAGTTAAAATCAAAGCAAGTTGACCTTGGTCTAAAAATTTAAAAAGCTCGAAAATTAGGAAAATTTAGCGGTTTAGAAACTTTAAAATTTGCATGTTAGTAACACAATGAAACTTTCTACTTACGTCTCCTCCTCAGATTCTCTGAAAGTTAGAATGAAGTCATTAATCATGTGTATAGCATCAAAATGATTGCACGAAAAAGGGTTCTAAGGATGTAGAGTTGAATCGGAAAAGTCCACAAGGTGAGAAGCGTCGATACCTTTGGGAAATAACAATAACATGTATTTCTAAACTGTCAATATATTTGAAAAAGTTTTTTTTTGGGTAAGTAAAGTATGTATTTTAAAGTTGTTGTTCGTGAAAGTTGTCTCGACGTAGGGCGATTAATATGAAAAACGTGGAAACTTTTGACCTCAGAGCACAGCATAGTCGACATTTGTGATCTGTAGAGCTCTGATGGAGCAAATTATTGTTACGTACGATTCCGATTCATAAATGTCATGGTAAAGCGTGACTGACATCCCCTTAGGTTTTGCACTACTTCAATGTGATTCAACTCTACATTTACACCTTATTATGTAGGAACTTGAATGAAATGAAAATTCTCTAAAATTTCAGAATCAGTTTAAAATGTACTTACGAGTACTCCTCGTCAGACATTTTGGCGGCCTCAAAAAATCAGACGATAGGCTGGAACAAAAAGCACACGTTAATACAACAAATAATCACTTAATATAGGGTTTGTTTTTGATCACAAAGCACCTTTTAGATTATCAGTTTCTTTATTCAAGTGAAAACCGAGCTTTTCACACAACATAACCTATACCCAAAATTATGCCCAAGAAGGGTGAAATTCCGAATTTTTAATTGAATTGAGGAGGTATAAATTAAAAGGTTTATTCTGATCTACACAAACAGGTACATTGACACATCAAGCAGACTCACCTAGGCAGTAGTTTGATTCTATAAACCTGAATTTCTCGTTACAGGACCAGGTACCTATGTACATAACAATGTAACTTTCTATATACAAAATATTGTGGAGCTCTGTACTCTTGCATCATATCAAACGAATTTGGGTCCTCTAAAATCAAAATTTCCGTGGAAATTAGGGTTTCAGGAATTTTGACTGATTTGTTTTCGTTTTTTCCCGCGTATAACTACTAGAAATCATGTTTCCATTTTGTTGGTGTTTCCAGTTCCCTATGAGTTTAAACAATTATACAACAAAAAACGCTGCAAATTATTACACAATGGTTTATTATTTTTCTATATAGATCACTCGTTTACAAAATCACCAACCATCCAATATAAAGAAAAAAAGAAAGAAAAAAAAAATCAAAATCACCAACCATCGATCGCATTTCGGTCAGCTCTAATTTGAACGGAGATTAGGCCTCTTTTGCGATTCACACTCGTGTTTTGATTTATATATATATATTTCAATATAACCCCTTAAATTTTCGTAGGGAGCGAACGGTTTGTCCTACAGAGCTCCGCGTGGTCTCAAAAAATTCTAAAAATTCTATAGAATCTTAAATTGAAGGAAAAACAATACCTTTATATCAAAATTTTTTGAGTTAGGGCGTTTTCAAAATTTCAAAATTGATTTTGGAACCCTTAGAAGTGACCTACATCAACCAAAAGCTTCGGGGCACAACTAGACCCCAAATGGAGCCTACATACCAAATTTCATCAAAATCGGTCAATACTAAGTGGCAAAAGTGCCGCGTACGGCGGACGGACGGCCAAATTTTTATTCGATTTTTGGATTCTTCGTACCTTGAAACGTAGACCATCAAATTTTGAGGGGGTGTTAAAATTTTTTTTTTCTTGGTCGATTCCAAAGGTTCATTATTGAAAATAATAAACCAAAACAGCGTGAAAGTTCGTTCTAACTCGATTTTACTAAAACATCAGCCCTAATGTGCAGCGCTGCGCGAAAATAACTAGAACGAAATAATTTGTCGGAATTTTCATATATAAAACATAAACTTCAGGATCATCTTGATATATTTTTTATTGAGAATCTGCTTCAGATCGTGTTGATTTTTTTCTCAAATTTTTCATTGGCATCGAGAGAATGTTGCATAGAAATGTAATCCCTAGGTGCCAATTATTTAACTTCATTTTTCTTACTTCATGACATTTAATAGGAAATTTTACGTTTGTGGAACCTATACAATAATAATAATATGATCAAAAACATCTTACACTGAAAACCACGTTCAGGAAGTAGGTAGTTCTTTAAAATGAGCCAATCAATTTTATTACCAACATTTCAGTAAGATGCGCTGTTCTTGCAGTCAGAAGTACGACTGCTAGACTGAGAGAGGATTTCGATGGTTCTTTCCTAGTTTTTTTACATTTTTTATTTAGCTTCCGAGTCTACCGAGGTAGCGAAGCTTTGTTTTCACTTTTCAAGGTTGAAAAAAGTACTCCAAAATCGAAATTTCCAGTCGCGTTTTACGTTTCAAACCTTTCTGAACAATTTTGGTTCCGAGTCTGTCTGTCATGAAATCCTGGCCACTCACTTTTCCGATTTCTATGAAATTTTCGTGGATTTTGCGGGTTAGCGTGCAGATGGTCCCCAATGAAAATCATCACCCCCGGACTGATAGTAGCCGCTGCGCAAGCGGGAACATGAACTCCTTGTATTAGCCATAACTTCTAGATTTCTCATCCGACTTTGATGAAATTTTCGGGGATTATGTGGGTTAGGTTGTAGATGGTTCCCTATGAAAATCATTACCCCGGACTGATAGTAGCTGCTGCGCATGTGCAAACGTAAAATCCTTGTAACAGCCATAACACTTACAATTTTTATCCGGAATTGATGAAATTTTCTAGGTTTGTTCAGATTGCCGTGTAGATGGTCCCCTATGATCATCATCTTCCCCAGAGTAATAGTAGTTGCTGCGCATGCGCAAACTTGAATTCCTTGTAACAGCCATAATTTCTACATTTTCCATCCGATTTCGACGACATTTCTCAGTATTGTCCAGATTAGCGTGTAGATGGTCCCATATGAGGGTGGTGGAAGGTACTCAGAGATTGATGTTTTGAGATTAACTACTATGCATCGGATCATCTATACAATCGGGTTATGGATAGGAGGAAGCTATGTGCCACACCCACCTGGCGTTTTTACTCTTCTACCTTTAAAATGTTTTTGAACCATGACAGAAATTGTATACTAGTTCCGAATATACTGTATTAGTATGTTTAGATACTTATTTTCGTGAAAAACATCACAAATACTTTCTGAACAATTGAAGAATTGAACATTTTGTAGAAAACATTTGTAGAAAACCTAGTTCACAAGATCTAGTTCGTAAACAAGGATTATAGCTCCTTCCTGTAGCAGGTAGGTACAATTAAATAAGTTCACATGAAAGAAATATTATGTGATTCAACGATCAGCAGTTTTGCTCAATCAAAGAAACTCGCGGGATGTAGCTGGTCGTCTTATTGTTGATTCGGTGGAAAACACGATTCGACCCACGCTCATTTTTAAAATAGTTCAGTCAGACCCCAGCAGGGAAGGGTTAGTTACACAACTCAAATCATCTCCCAGTCGTCCCCCTTACCCCACATCAAGTTACACCGAGTCTAGCTATAGAAACAGCCGAATAGTCCACCCAATGTGATTAATTTCTCCGAGATTAGAAGTTAAAAAGGGTCATCGGACCAGGAACGGATTCTTGAGAACCTTCTCGGAGAATACATTCAAATCAACCTGGTAGACCAGCGTTTCTCATCATTTATTACTCTTCGTAACGTCTAATAATGATAGAGATACCTTATACTATTCGGAGGTAGTTTCATGAAAAGTTGATTCTAAGAAATATCAAGCTAAATCAATTCAATCGATATATAGCATTTCCGAATTGAGTTAAACCTTTTCCATTTAGATTTAGACCTTTTCCACTTAGATTTAGACTTTTTCCATTCGGATTTAAACCTTTTCCATTTGGATTTAAACTCAGGAAATTATCGTGGAGTTAGAGGTAAAAGTACCCAAGTCACAAATTCAACACGTGGGAAAATCAAATGCAGAATGTTATGATTATTTAACTGTTGTTATTATTGGTGATCAATATCATTAAACTATGTATCCAACCTAAGAAAATAATTTATTATCATATTTACCAAACTAACTTTTGAAATTTCTGTCGAGTTCTTTACTTGCTTTCTTCAGGGTTATTTTCAACTTTTGTAGTGCCTTAGCGATTGAACTTTTTCCGAGAACGATATTTTGTTCAAGTAATTTGGATTTAATTTTTTTCAAGGTTATAGTAGGGTCATTTTCCACCAATCCTTCCACCTCCTGAAGGACATTTGGCGTGAGCTTATTTGGGCGATTTCCACCTCTTGAATCTGGAGTTATTTCCATATTCGCCCTGTATTTGCGTAGAATGCTTTTCGCTGTATTCAACTTTATTCAGCTTTTCGCACTAGCTTCCTTGATTGTCTCCCCTTCTTCGTAAAGTCGAATGAAAAACGTTTTCTTATCCATATAAACCAGATTATACCGACCTCGTCTAGCTCTAGGTTGAACTGTTCCTTCCCTTTCTTCAGCGGTACTGGAATCTTCAGAACTTTATATCCGATTGTACGTAGTACGGCTGCAACCTCGAGTAGCGACAGCGTCTTCACTAAAACTGGAATCGCTCATGTTTGCTGAGATGGAATTAACCCCAGCAAATTGAAAGGTCGGAACTGATTTTCAGTCATTAAAACTAAGAGCTACTGGCTGGCTCCACTGTCGCGTGATTCATGATTAAGGAACACAACATAGCATTGTGGTGAAAGAAGTTTGCATTGAGAAGGAATTGACGAATACCTTCTCAACCAAACGCCTTCGAGAAGAAACTAACAACTTCCTTCTCAACCAAACGCCTTCGGCTCCTTATCCATTACCGAGATTTCCGATTCATAACTAGCTTTCAAAAATGCGGATTTTCTCTTACCGTTTCCTTTTTTTTTACTTCTAGCCCAATGAAATTTTAGTAGGTAGGCACTTACTATGATGGGGCTAACTACTGACGTTTTGATGGAGTTTAAATCCAAATGGAAATGGTTTAAATCTAAATGGAAAAGGTTTAAATCTAAGTGGAAAAGGTCTAAATCTAAATGGAAAAGGTCTAAACCTAAATGGAAAAGGTTTAAACCAAAATGAAAAAGGACTAAACCTAAATGGGAAAAGTTTAACTCAATTCGGAAATGCTATAGAAACGAAAGGTCAATGGAAATGAAATGCATTAAGATTGGATCAATCAATCGACAGATCGGAGAGGACTCACAAAAGCATTCCTTATTCCGTGTATTATAATATGGAAGTTATATAAAAGGACAATTTAAATTTTTGACAATTAGTACCATTAAAACTGCCTGCTGACTAATCACATTCCTACAGGCCTAGTTGATGGGTTGGAGGTATTTGGCCATTCAGATTTAAACATTCTGAATTTTAAGTAATTTCATCAAATTGTACTAATTACCTAGTTCGCCAGGAACAAGTTTTCCCCAAATAATTCTTTCTCCTTCAAATTCTTGTCTCTACAATAAGTAGGTACTTGAAAGGGGCAACGAAGAAGTTTTCCATGAGGGAGAAGGACCTCGAAATTTATTTCTTTTCTGACACTTTTTTTTTTGTCCTTTTTCTCTTCTTCCAATCCATGTAAAATTCGAGTGTCCCTAAACCCGCCTGAGCAGGATTATATTTTTTCGACCGATGGTAAACCTATCAGGGATGGGTATCGATACTCGATATTTCACAATATCGATACTTTCGTACCGATACTCGATATTTTAGTATTGATACTGCAATATCCGATAATTTTGGGCATCGATACTTTGGATCCGATATTTCTAAATATCGAATATCGATACAGTTCTCGCGCAAAATTCACCATGATGGCTAAAAAATGAAGAAGGCTTTCGGGTCATTACTCTTTGGTTGCACAAATAACGTTTATAATATAAACCATGATATTATCATGGAGAAAATCACTCTGCTTAGACTCTTGTTTGTGAAAAATTAATAAAAATTGTTTAAAATTTTTTTTCTTGAGAATCTTGGATAATATTGATAGTTTGTGACACTAAAGTATCGATACTCATGCCGGACAATACTTGGAATATCGATACTCGGATACGATGCAGTATCGATACTTTTAAAACGATACCCAACCCTAAAACCTATGAGTTTTGCCTAGGAAAGTGCTGAGCCGACTTCAAAACGGCCAAAGGCCCGAAGGAGAAGTGATCTCAATTCAGTGTGTTATGGGACGAAGATTTGTTTGTTTTTTTCTGTTTAAACGCCTCGCTTTTATTCATATTTTTTGTGAATGCGTTAAGATTTTAGTTATTTTTGATGGTTCCTCCGCGATTTCAGTTGTGCAAGTGAAACAAACTTCTCTCTCACAAGTTCTTGCTTTTTGTGGTTTCAACTCCAATAGTGTATTATATGAATTTGATTTTGGAGATAGTTGAAATTTTCCATCCAGAAACATTTCTGAACAAATTTTGACACCTGAGCATACTCAAATCACGAAGGTTTCAGGTGTGCATGCAATTTTAAATTACTCGCCTATGGAACATAAACAAGGTCTTCAAATAGACTAGATTTCCCAAAACCAGCATTATTTATAAACAACACGCCCACGGACCGGACGTAGCCGCTAAGGCGCTTTTGAGGCGAAACACAAAGAAGTTATACAGAGGAATTAAAATAACTTCTCGATGACGGGGATTTCCCTCCTGAATGAACGCATGGGCTCCCCCGAAGGGTATTTTTGGCGGGCTCCCGTGAGATTGCTGTCGTAATGCGAAAAAATATATTGTGCAGGGCAGAATGCAGTCTATCTCCGAGAGATATCACCCATGTCTAATGCAATGTTTTCTCTTGAATCTTTAAATTGAGGGGCTCCGTCTACATCAAACAACATATCCAGAAGAAAAGTTAAGAGAAAATCTTCAGCTAAATATTTAGGGTTTCTCTTGATGCTCATTTGGAAGAATTGATCTTTGTCTTTGCCAAGCTCAAGACACACCTATGAAGATCATGTTTGTGCTCATGCACAATCGTTGCTTTGGCAATTAACAGTAAGGTTTTGAAAGGTGGAACCTACTCTTTTGTAACTTACTCTCCTTGTAAATAAAACAATATGTATTTAAAGAAATCAGAGTAACCGCTGGGTAACGTAGGATGGAAGTTCACTTTATCCAGGTTATTCACTATAACCGGATTTTGCCGCAATATCATTTGAACGACTGCCCATTTGAAAGTATCACACTCCTCGACTTGAGATCAACTGCCTCCCATTTAGACGAGCTGGACGGACCCATTTGAGAGGCGTCACGCTGACATAAACGCGGTTTTAGGAGCGACACCCGAACCTCAGGGTGGGGCATTCCCGAAATATACACCCGCTCATCCACGCAGAAAAACACGGGAGATACAGACCTCATGGAAAACACTTGAAAAACGTCTGCCAAGTGGGTGTGGCACATAGTCTCTTCGCATTCATAACACAGTTGTATAGTAAATGATCCGTTACACATTGGATAACCAAAACTTTCATTCAACCCAACACTAACCTCCGAATTTGATGATCAGATAGCGATGACATTTACAGAGAATACAATCCCTGAAATGCCATCTAAATCGGATGGGAACTGCAGAAGTCATTCTTATTAAGGACTTGATATTGTAGTAAATGGACGTCTATAACCAACTGAAAGACCTAACGGCTTTATTCAACAACAAAACTGTCACGAATTACAAAATATAACTAATTTTCGGAAAGCACAACTTTTCCAAACGATTCCGTCTTAACAACAAGATTTTCCAACTTTAACAACACAAACATCCATGATCCCATATGATTCTCCTAACACTTCTTCCGCCTCTTCTTTCAAGCCCCACAGTAGGCGCTCAGTCTGTCAGCGTGAACAACATTCAGTCTCCCTCTTGGATCACGTATACTAAAAACCACATCGTTCAGCTGTTTTATGACGTGATACGGTCCCTCCCACGGACACTGCAGTTTCGGGTTCCTTCCCCGGATCCTTCTTGGATTGTGTACCCATACACGATCTCCTTCTTGGAATCTAGGAATCTGTGTTCCCACATCGTATCTCTTCTTCATGTCTTCCGCTTTTATGACCAATTGCTCTCTAGCTGATTCATGGGCCTCTTCCATTCGTTTGCAGAGTTCATTCACATACTGAGGGAGATGCTCATTGCCGGGGGGTTGTCCAAATAGAAGATGAACTGGCAATTGTAGTTCCCTCCCATAAACCAGGAAGGCTGGTGAATAGCCCGTGGAAACATTTTCTGAAGCCCGGTAGGCTAATAATGCCACTGGTAACTGAAGATCCCAGTCACCCTGGTGATCCTGTATCATCTTGGCCAACCAGTCATACAACGTTCGATGTAGTCTCTCAACCTGCCCCTCGCTCTGGGGATGTAGAGGCGTACTTCTGGTTATCTTAATGCCCAATTGCTTCATTAAACTTTGGAATAGTTCTGATTCAAAATTCGTACCTTGGTCCGAATGAACTTCTCCAGGGATCCCGAATCGCGAAATAACATGTTGTATTAAAGCTGTTGCAACTGTTTCTGCTTGCTGATTGGGAATTGCCACTGCTTCGGGCCATTTCGTAAAAAAATCCACCATGGTCAATACGTACCTATTCCCACGCACTGTTGTAGGTAAAGGGCCAAACACATCTATGGCTACTCGTTGAAACGGGACACCACTCTGACAGAGCTGGAAGCTGGGCTGGTACCACCCTTGATTCCCATTCGTGCCGTGAATTGTTCGGAAGCGCCAGTTGATAAGGAAGAAGAAGTTGATAAAATAAGGAGAGTAGTGAATGATCAGCTAGAAAAAGCGCGTCGTGATTGGAGGCGATTTCAGAAGGACGTGGAATCTTGGAGATGTGGACGTACTGGCCACTTGAGGAGGGAATGCAGGAGTACAGAAAAGAAGGAAAACTAGGAATCACCAGTTCCCAAGCCCAGGAACTGGTTGATGAACAAGGGGCTTCAGAACGACTTGAGGGGGAGACAATTTTTGGAACTTTCCGAACATCCATCATCATAGATGTCAATATTGATGGAAACCCTTGTCAAATGCTATTGGATACAGGGGCCACAGTCTCCATTATCAATTCATCAATGTTGGCAGAAGGCAAAGTGAAACAAGGGGGCATGTGTGCTCGTCTCCGGACAGTAAGTGGAGAAACCATTCCTGTGAAGGGATGGGCCAAAATTCAAATGGATTTGGGCGACAAAATACTCAGATATCTCGACTGTGTGGTCGCTGACATTCGCGAGAAATGTATTGTGGGAATGGACTTCCTTCAGTCCAACAGCTGCGTGATTGACTTGGGCAAGCGAATCCTCAAAATGGGTAATTCGAGGATAAGGTTTGGGCCAATGGATGAGGTTCAGAAAAACCAATTGGCCTATAATGTAGATGAAAAACGAAACCTTCCAGAACATTCGATTGATTTGTTACGAAAATCCATTGACACGGTAGATGGGGATGAGAAGCAGCAGGCATTTTGTCATCTGAATCAACCAAAATGCAGATGTTTTCGCTGCTAACAAGAACGCGCTGGGGAAATGTAAAATAGGAATGCATTCAATCAATGTTGAAAATGTAACTAATTTTCGGAAAGCACAAATTTTCCAAACGATTCCATCTTAACAACAAGATTTTCCAACTTTAACAACACAAACATCCATGATCCCTTATGATTCTCCTAACACTATTGACGCATGTCAGAGGCTGCTAGCAATCCGGACGCGATGGAATTCATAGGTGACCCCTAGCTGCACAATTCCTGACATTTTCTCCGAATTCGGACTGTAACTTCGTTAAGCTAGCCGTTAAATCGTTCACGACACACGCCATCGGTACGATATTGATGTGCTTCAGGCTCTCTGGCTCCCAATCGCCTTTTTGTATACATGGGCCCATCTCTATACAATCGCCTACCAGTAGCTACTAGATCACTGACTAAAAACCAGTTCTACACATACATCACAGTTTTGACCTAAGTATGGTTAAGCAGTGGTTGGACAGAAATATACTTTGCCTTAATGTGTCTTCGATTCTTAAATTTTCAATTTCTAATCTTCCCACCCCCAGTACTGAAAGAGTGAGGCTTCACGATTACTCATGTTCCATGCAAGATATCAAGTGTAACTGCGACATTTTACCATTTTCTGACGCCTGTAAGTATCTGGGAGTATGGTTTGACAATAATTTAAAGTTTAAACACCATATTGGTTCCCTGATTACTCATTTGAGAAAGTTGCTTTATGTATTCAAAGTTGCTCGTGATTTTTTACCGAAGTATTTGCTGCGATCGGTTTACATGGCTTTGGCTGGTTCCATTATTGAGTATGGTATCGTGGTATGGGGTGGGACTTGTACAACTCGCTTGAAACCTCTACAAACTGTCCAGAATGCTTTAATTAAAGTGATATTATGTAAACCTATGCGTTATCCTACTGTGCTACTCTATGAAAACTTTAATGTATTGAGTATTAAGCAGTGCTTTCTACTATCCTCTTGTTTGAGAGTATTTGAATCTGGTTTATGTAGCTCACTTATTTCAAATTTACCACATTCTAGAACTGCTAGCAACAGCAACGTAAGGTTACCTTTGAATAGGACTGAATTTTATAATCGGAGCTCTTTTGTGCAGGCCATTAAATTCTTGTACTATAATAATATTAACCCTATGGATTTCACCAGTGTGAAACATTTTAAGAAGTTTTTATTATCAAAATGTATTTTTTTCTCTCAATAGCTTATTCTGTAAATTTTAATTTTCTTCTTTTTTGAATTGATGGCATTGTACAGTGCTCTACCGGCTGGATGATTTCAGGCTCTGCCAGTTTACAGAAGTTCCTTTGAACTTTTTAACTGGCAGGCATATGTTTATTAACAACAAGTATTTGTATTTCTTTTCTTGTATTTTTTTCATATGCCAATAAATAAATAAAAAAACATCAAGGATATCCTGATTCACTGCCCACTATATTCAGTGTATGAATTTTTTTACTTAACTTTTCAATTGTTATTAAATGTTTTCATGTATGTAGTTTGTACCTTTATGTACGCAGAAATTTGACTATTGTTATGTACATAATGTATGACAGCAACTTATCTATCTATATCTAAAGGATTTGCAGACTCAGACCGTCTGATGAACACCTTTGTAAGAAATGCATTGAACATGAGGACTAAGGTACTTACAGGGAACTTCATGGAGATTAATAATACACTTTACATTCACGGAACATCCCAAACCCGAGGGGCAAATTATGATTTGACCTACAAAAACACGAAACAGAAGCTTCCTCGAATCCATAACAAAATTGTATGTGTATGATCCGATGCATGGTGGATCAAACCTCCATCACCCAAGTACCTACCTACAGCTACCACATCAAGTCGACGCATACGCAGTGGCTACCAATGTTTCGATCACTATGATATTGATTAGAGATGTTTTGGAATAAACCTACGAATTCGCCATGAAAGTAGTGACTCTTTGCAAAAATCCAGTGAGTTCACCATGAAAGTAGAAATTCTATGGAGTTCACCCGCAAAAAGTAGTAATGCCTAAACTATGAACTCAAATTTCCTGTACCTCCGAGTGCAACAAGAAACAGCATTTCTTCAAGGAAACTGTTCGTACCAAGTTGGATAAAGTGTACATACTTGTCTATCACCGAGAAGGTACCATCATCAGGTAGGTAAGCCGGTATTGAAGTAATGACGTCACATACCTTAGTTCCAAAAATATTAATTGTGGCTGGTATCGATGTATTTGTTTGGGCAAAACTTTTCAAATACAAACGGGTTGGTTTTCTAGACCATTGTGAAGTTTGATAGCGGTATGCTTCGTACCTGTACATTCAGAAGTAATAGTGTTTTCCCAAAAGGCCTCGACCTCATGTTTCTAATATTAATTATGCTGATTTGAGGAAAGTTATCAAATTCAATTATCTAATTAGGCAATTCTGTCTCATTTCAAAGGAATTACCTATGACTAAAGCATTCATCACCAAGGCAACAAGTTTTTTTCAGAGTAGGTAAACCTTATCTGTGGGCCGCCAGGCCGAAGACCACAGTCATCTTGATCCTCATTATCGTCTGCTAAGGAACTTGGCACGGTCGAGGAGTATTTTGTCTCTTTTTATCTTTTTTTTTTTCTTTTTATCATTGTGAAGTTTGATAGCGGTATGCTTCGTACCTGTACATTCAGAAGTAATAGTGTTTTCCCAATAGGCCTCGACCTCATGTTTCTAATATTAATTATGCTGATTTGAGGAAAGTTATCAAATTCAATTATCTAATTAGGCAATTATGTCTCATTTCAAAGGAATTACCTATGACTAAAGCATTCATCACCGAGGCAACAAGATTTTTTCAGAGTAGGTAAACCTTATCTGTGGGCCGCCAGGCCGAAGACCACAGTCATCTTGATCCTCATTATCGTCTGCTAAGGAACTTGGCACGGTCGAGGAGTATTTTGTCTCTTTTTATCTTTCCTTGTAAACGATGAAGGTAGGTAGTTGATTTGCAAACCAGGAGAATGAGTTCTTTGAACTCGAAACTAACAACCACTATTTTACGTTACTTTTCTTCGAGTACCTAGTTGAATCTAGAATAGTGTGTCAGGTATAATTAGCTTTCACATATCAATGAATTCATTGTGCATTGTAGTATTGTTGCTATAGTACAAACCCTTGTTTGTAACTCACAGAACTATACTACTTATAATATAGTTATCATCCGATTTCGACCAAATTTTCATGTATTGTCCGGATTGGAGTTTTCTATGAATTTCATGGTCTACAAATGGATCGAAACCTCTACGCATGCGCAAATTCAAAATCCTAGTGGAACGCATGTTTTCATCCGAATATTATGAAATGTCATGGGTTGTGAGGTTGGTTCTGTATGGATGGTTCCCAACAGTTTCATTGGCATAAAAACATCGGTTGCCAAGCTGTGCGTTAGTTGAATACTGAAGATAGAACTTTGAGCTGGAAACTTATTTAACAGAGCAGCAATCTGGCTCCCACGAGACTAACTCCTCCACATTTACGCTCGCTTGCTCGCAAAAAAAAAAAAAAAAAAAAAAAAAAAAAACCTTTGGCATAAATCAATTTCAATTTTTGGCATACCAATTGGAACTTTTGGCAACTCATTTTGAACTTTCGACAAATCCATTGCGTTTCGACAGCTACTGGAGTCCTTGTCCACCTTCATTCCTTCTACAATGTTCAATAAAGTTTTTTTTTCTCTCTCTCTTTAAGGGTTAGCTGGTTCTAAGAGTAGCTATATGACATTGAAATTATATCAGATCGGCTTGATGACCGTTGAAATTTAAAAGCTTAAAAGCTGCATGCTATGAGTTAATACATATCTTGTTACCCAGCACAACGTAATATACCACACGAGAGGGGTTACTCAACTACCTACGATGTCAATCATGTTTGCCTATCGCGTCGCACTTACTTTCATCACAAGACTACCCAGATTATGTTAGTATGGAAAAGGGATATACTGGAGTATGTTTGTGGTTTAACAGTATGCGAACCAATCTACCTGAATACCTTGTAATTACCATTGTTATTATTTTTTAACACAGAATGTGTTTTTGCGGAGGTTATTCAGTTTAAAAGTGTCTGTCATGTAAGAGCGTCATAGACCCCTTGGTGATGAGAATAACTTATCCGATGGAGTGATTCAAAAGTACCTCCTACAGTTTGTAACAATATAGGATGAATTTCAGATTGAAATTCACCTTATTGTTCATAATTAGTCAGAGGAGGGTGTGACGACCCTACCCCTTCAAACCAGTGATTAGATTATTCAGCCGGCCTGAAGAGGATATCGATTCATATCTCTATGAATCGGATATCTCTAAAGGCGTAGCTCCAACAAATCGGGAACAAACCAATTGGTTTGTCCCGTATAAAATGTAGGGTCGTCACACTCCTCTCCCTAAAACATACTTCTGGGTTTCAAACAGAAGTATGTTTGAAAAAAGTCAAAGGGACTGAAAATAGCATGAAGCCCAGGAAAGGACGTCTGGAAGCTTCAAGGGAATTCCTCCATCGTAATGGTACTATTCAAAAAGAAGAAGAAGAAGAAGAATGCCACGAATGGGTCATTTATGCCACGAATGGGCCATTTATACATAAAAGAATAAATCAATGGAACTGAGGAGAAAGCAAACTAAATAAAGAATACGAACGGCGAAACATTCAAGTGTAATGATTGAAAAGGCAAACTTAGAAAAGGCTTATATAAAAGAAAAACGTAATTGAAATTAATAAAATGCCAGATTGGCAAAGCCTAACAAGGGAATGAGTTTAATTGCCGGATTGGCGAAATGAATGAATTTAATTGCCGGATTGGCGAAGTATAATAAGGGAATGAATTTAATATAATTTAATAATATAGAGATTCCTTCTGGAATTCTCTTTGGGTAATTCCTTCTGGAATACCAAAGAAAAAGTGGAGGGGAAATGATGAAATAAATTCAGTGCATTTCCACCAAACCACGCTCTGCTACCATGTAATGAAAACTAAGACTAACGAAACCAAGGAATCTACGATGACAAAAACAAATTCTGTGTTTCATTGATTCGATCCTCGATCATAACAGACCCGGGGATCTGTGGGTGTTGATATCATTCTACAATAAATACTGAACTATCATGCACTTTTTTACAAATTTTAAGCAATTTATTGTACTTAATTTTGAGAACGGTTTTTTCCAAAAAGGTTTTTTATTTTTTAGGAATATATGACAACATTTCCCATGAGATTTCACGCTGAGGCTTCAAAATCATTACTTGTACTTCAACTACTTTTTGAAGAGGTTTCCGACGGGATAAATTATTTCATACCACAACTTTAAAATTAAAAGGTAAGAAGAGTAATTAGGGATAATTCGAAGTTGAAGAGACAGTTTGAGATGTCAGGGCTTCAATTGGGGTTCTCTAAGGACAGTTTCCAGATGAGTGAAATCCTTTCTGACAAGGACTGACGTACTATCTGCCTTCGAATAATCGATTTATGCAAGAAACAACAACAAAAAGGTAAAAGTTGTGAGGAAGCTATTGTAATGACCTAAAAATTATCAGGACAGAAACTTTTAAATATTTGTTTCAAGGAAATCGATTTTAAAACATTCTAATAATTTTTCTTGAATTCAACACTTTTTTAAACTATTATTTATACGATTATGCACGTGTGTATGTGTCACTCATCATAAAAAATTCAAAACTGTCAGCATGTTTTTAATTTATTGCCAATGAAAGGATGAGATCGTTGGCCTGAATTTTTTTTAAGTAAGTTTTTAGTAAAAATTACCACGTTAGGATATTAATACTTTGTAAATTCTGAATCATCAAAAAATGTCCTACGGGAATGTTTCGTGAAAAATGAAAATGTTGGAAGTTCAAAAATGGCCAAAAGTTGGTTAAAAATTGGCGTATTTCTTCATGCAGCACAAATTGCGTTTTTTTTATATAAGCACTTGTATTTTTTTTCAAAGCAATCTTTGTAAACTAATAATTCAAACGTTCAAATTTTAAATTTAAATTTTTAAAAACGCAAAAAACTCACAGATATGAGGACGGCGGGAGAGACGGCCGGGGAGTGTCCACGCCCTGGGGTGCTGTAAGCCCCACTCTCCCCCCCACGCATCTTCTCTGGTGGGGGGGTGCTTCTAAAAAAAACTTCTAATAGTTTCTCTCGCGTTTCTAGAAAAGAAATTCCTACTCAAGTTCTAATATGCCCCTCATGGAAAGAGCGGACTTTATTTTCGAGGGGGAGAAACCCGAGTCAATTCAAATTCCTGTCGAATCCGCTTTATAGGGTGAATTCAAGTTAAAAGTTGATCCCTTTCACATTAATGCCTCTAAATGTAACATCTCATTGCCAATTTTCCTCAGAACTTGGTTGATCAGTCTACAGTTCTGATTACCTACAGATTATCTACCCAATGGTGTTATGGATGCTATGTGGCACACCCACTTGGCAGACGTTCTTGGACTAGTTTCCCCCTGAATGAATTTAACCTTCCAAAGATACAGAGTTTACCTCTGGCCTGGCTTTAATATAATGAATATTCAATATTTCAAATTTTTGGTTTTTAGGACATCCCACAGTAAGACTTGGGCGTCCTTATGCGATCGATCTGGGGTGAAGGAGGACAACACTCAACAGAAAAAAAATAATAACCACACAGTAATCCGTTTTAGACCATTCTGAATCCAAATCCGCGAAAAAACCCATAGGTGTATGTCTGTGTGTATGTGTGTATGTGTGTGTAACAAAATCTTGTGTACTCTGCACAGGCCTTAGTTCTCAACAGATTTTCCTGGTTCTTTTTTTGTTCGTCGCGGAAAACTATCTAGTTGTGCACTACGTCGCCGGAATTTCGAATTTTGCCTTTTAAGGGGGGGAAGGGGGGGTTAATGCTCGAAAAACGTGCATTTTTGGGCATAATCTTGTGTACTCTGCCCAGGCCTCAGTTCTCAAACGATTTTCGTGGTTCTTTTTTCGTTTGACGCGAAATACTATCTAGTTGTGCACTACGGCGCCGGAATTTTGGATTTTGCTTTTTAAGAGGGGGAAAGGGGGGGGGGGTTAATGCTTAAAAAACGTGCGTTTGCATGCATAATCTTGTAAACTCTGCCCAGGCCTCAATTTCCAACCGATTTGCGTGTTTCTTTTTTTGTTTGACTCAAATAACTTCCGAGTTGTACATGATTTTACCCAAATACATACATTTTGGTACATGAGTACCAAAATTCGCAAGGGGAGGGGGTGAGTGGGGGGATAATATTCACAAAATATCCGATTTTTCAATATTTTGGTTCCTTTACTGCTTACTAATTGTACCCAAGCTTTGAAATTGAGGAAAAATTCTCATTATACCTCCAAATTTTCATGAATTATTCTCTGTACCACTATGGTGCCAGGATATGGTGCCATGATGCCATAAACCTCTTATTTCGTGTTTTTTTTTTTGTGTTTCACCTTGAATACGGATGTGAACTTCGACGGACTGCCTACCAAAACTAACAGATGAAAGTTCAATGTTGCGACATATTTCCGCTTTGGTGCCAGACTGGCACCATTGTTGGCGTTGGGGAGGTGGTGGTGGTGGGGGGGGGGGGTGAACTCGAATTCGCATGTTGGGTATCGTAGATCATGGATTTTAAAATGCTCTTCAGATTCGAGGCTCCCATGCCGCTAGAAATGTTAAGGTGGATAATGGTGGGGGGGGGGGGGGGGTCAGTATTTCTTGCCTAAAGTAATAAATAAATTACATCGAGTGAAACAGTTTTATCACTTAACAACTGGTTTTGTGTTTCACCTTGAATACGGATGTGAACTTTGACGGACGGCCTACCAAAACTAACAGATGAAAGTTCAATGTTACGACGTATTTCCGCTTTGGTGCCAGACTGGCACCATTGTTGGTGTTGGTGAGGTGGTGGTGGTGGGGGGGGGGGACTCGAATTCGCATGTTGGGTATCGTAGATCATGGATTTTAAAATGCTCTTCAGATTCGAGGCTCCCGTGCCGCTAGAAATGTTAAGGTGGATAATGGTGGGGGGGGGGGTCAGTATTTCTTGCCTAAAGTAATAAATAAATTACATCGAGTGAAACAGTTTTATCGCTTACCAACTGGTTAAACTGATCTAATGCTTATCCAATGGGACGTCCCCTGGAATGCATGCATTACTAAACAATATGTTTTGTTTTGGTTTATTATTTTCAATGATAAGCCTTTGGAATCGAGCAAGAAAAAAAAATTTTTAACAAGAAATTCACGTTTGCGCATGCGCAGAGGCAACTATCAGGTCGGGGGTGATGATTTTCATAGGGGACCATCTGCATGTTAGTCTGAAGAATCTTTGAAAATTTCATCAAAATCGGACAATAACTACGGGTAGTTTTCCGGTAACAGGAATTTCACGACAAACAAGCACGGATCCAAAATTGTTCAGGTAGGCATGATATGTTGAACAAGATAAATTTTGATTTTGGAGAACTTTTTTCCAACCTTGAAAAGTGAAACTTCACCTTAGTGGCCTCGGAAGCAAAAACATGGTTTGGAGGGCATAGAACGCTTTGTAAAGATTCGATTTGTAGCCGTTCAATTTGAGGTTCCCATGAGTGCGATCAGAGGGACAAAAAAAAGCGATTAGTACATATTTACACTGATGACGCGGGCTGCCAACGCAGTGGCCACGTTTTCACAGAGGGAGACGAGCTTGCCGATTTGTCGAGAGCCATTAACCGTGTAAAGATGCTACCCTGACCGCATAATGAGAGCAAACTTCTATTCAATTGGAGCGCGGAAGGGGAAAGGGTCCTATGCGAAGCCCTTTTGTATTATATCCCTTCGAACTGGGAAATCCGAGGGTGGAAATCTGCAGCGGAGAGGGTGCTTGAAGGGTGCGTCGGATGGATTCGAAACGCTGGTTTGGAATCCAGAAAATAAACAAACATTGGCGGTGGCCTATCCACTTTTGGTTTATTATTTTCAGTAATGAACCTTTGGGATCGAACAAGAAAAAAAGTCTGCCAAATGGGTGTGGCACATAGCTTCCTCGTATCCATAACCCGATTATATAGATGACCAGATGCATAGTAGTTTCTCTCGAAATATCAATCTCTAAGTACCTTCCACTACACTCATAGGGAACCATCTACACGCTAATCTGGACAATCCTAGAAAATTTCATCAAATTCGGATGAAAAATTAGGAGAGTGGATATGTTTTTGGATCAAAAAATACTTAGCCTCGGCTGGGATTCGAACCCGCGACCCCTGGGGGACAGTTGAAGTTACGGCTGTTACAAGGAATTTACGTTTGCGCATGCGCAGTCGCTTCTATCGGTCCGAGGATGATAATTTTCGTAGGGGATCATCTACAACCTAATCCACATAAACCCTGAAAATTTCATTGAAATCGGGTAGAAAATTTGGAAGTTATGGCCATTAAAAGGAAATTCTTGTTTGCGCATGCGCAGTGGCTACTATCAGTCCGAAGTTGACGATTTTCATAGGGGACCATCTACATGCTAATCTGTAGCATCCCTGAAAATTTCATTGAAATCGGATGGAAAATGTAGAAGTTATGGCCGTTACAAGGAATTCACGTTTGCGCATGCGCAGTCGCTTCTATCAGTCCGGGGATGATGATTTTCATAGGGGACCGTCTACACACCAACCCGCACAATCCCTGACAATTTCATAGAAATCGGACAATAACTTCGTATAGCTATGCGCGTTACAAGGAATTCATGACAGACACACAGACAGACAGACAGACACACAGACACGGAACCAAAATTGTTCAGAAAGGTCTAAAACGCAAATCGCGAGTGGAAATTTTGATTTTGGAGAACTTTTTTTTTCGTCCTTGAAAAGTGAAAACAAAGCTTCCGCTACCTTGGTAGATTCGGAAGCAAAAGTCTGCCAAGTGGGTGTGGCACATAGCTTCCTCGTATCCATAACCCGATTATATAGATGATCCGATGCATAGTAGTTAATCTCAAAACACCAATCTCTAAGTACCTTTCACTACCCTCATAGGGGACCATCTACTGTTAGCAGATTGAAAGAATGCGGAATGAATGAAATAGAATGCTAATTTCCCGAAGGGCATACCTGCTAACAAAGACGACTACCTGTTCCTAAATCTTAGGTAGCCTTGTGAGTCGGGCTGATTAAAGAACCGAGCCTCCACATCTCACCCCTATCGTAATGCGGGCATAGAGCATACTCGAGTCCTAATTCAGTAGATGAGGTAAGGTAACCTGGGGAAAGTGCACAGTATAATTTGTAAAGTTCGACTTTGACAGGCTGTAGTAACCTTGGTTTTGGTGGTAGCCAATATTTTTTTTTTACCATTGTGACCGTGTGAATGTTCTCTAACAACGTATTATATTCAAAATTTGCAGTCGTTCAGCTTTTAATGTTTTAAAAAATAAATCCTCTCAAAAAGCCAAGTTGTGCACTAACCCCTACATTTCGGGGTTAGTGCACAAGTGGCCTTTTAAAACTATTCTTTTAACCCAGAAATAATGTTGGGGCAAGAGCACATTTCTTCACATTCTCACGATCATTTTGCTTTTTGAAATTTTGAAATCGGATAGAAACTTGAGGAGCCACAAACTTGAACACCAAACAATTCCCAACACTAACTGAATGCATGAAAATTAAGGATCGGCTAAAATCGGCGAAAAGTGCCTCTTTGAAGTAGGAAAACAAAATAGCCAGAAATAACAGAACGTAAAAAAGTATTTATTGTCGAAAAACATTCCACATCGTTTTTTTACGCGTGTACTTAGAAAATAAGAGGTGAGTAAGTACTCAGTACAGTTTGCTGGCTAAGATTTAGACCCCACTGAGGTAGGTTCTTACCTAATAAATGAACTAGTTAGGCAAATCACAAGTCGCTTAATCACAAGTCTTACTCAAACATGAAGAAATAATCGTAACTGTACCACAACGTACTCATAGAATTATAAAAGGTAAGGAACTTGACCAATTCGTTACAGTAAAAATCACAGTTGAATGGTAAAAAAACAAAAAAATGCATAAATGGATGAAAAAACCTTATTCTAAAGTCCAGTTGGAAAGATCCATCTTGAAAATTATGTCTCCCCTTCTGCCTGTTGTGGGAGGGGGGAGATAAGTGACTATATCCTCCATGGGAACAGAACTCACATCTTCTCTCGTAGGTTGCTTGCAAGTAGTTTGCCCATTTTTTGATGAGGAGGACTTGACGTATTTAAAAATCGGTTCTCCTTGGTCGAACTCTATAATTTGTCCTATGAAATACCTGGTTGTGGTTTTCCCGTCAAACTTAACTATAGCCCAGTCGCCAACAACCATTTCTTCTTTAGGTTTCAATGGAGAAGGATTCATTTCAGTCTTCTTCGTATCAGCTTTCTGTCTATCTGTCTCTTCAAGCAATTCTCTTTCAAATTCTTCCTCCTCTAATATCTCTTGAGTTATTCTTTCTGCAAATGTATCATAATCTTCTTCATCAGAATCTCTGAGACTGAAGTTATCATCTTCTGAGTCCGACGAGCTTCTTTCTGTCATCTTTATCTTCTCATTTGCTTTAGTTTTCTTTTTCTTACAGATATTACGTTCCTTATTTCCATATAATGGGGCAAGAGCACAACACTGCGCAGTTACCCCATCTGTCATAATGGGGCAAGTGCACAATGCTGTGCACATTCCCTTCAAGTTATGGTGCACTTGCCTCACATGCAGATTTTCATGGGGAAAGAGCACAACATGGCGTAACGTCTAAAAAAAAGAAAGTTCAAGGAACAGCCAGTGCTAATAATAAACCACAACATCACATGTACTAACTTACCTTATCAGAAGACAAAAAAGTTAACTGCAACAGTCGATGTTTTTGGATGAGGCAGACGTTGTCTAACTCCACATGTCGAGTGAAAAGGAAGGACTGACATTGAAACCTTCCAGAATGGTTATCATTGACACTAGCGCCACCTGTTGTATACACAACTAAGTACACATATGTTCCACTAGCTCTGGCCACTAGATGGCAGACATATCATCATTGGTTACCAAGCAAGGCCCCACTTGTGCACTTACCCCGAAAGTGCACTTACCCCAGGTTACCTTAGATAATTCATAATGATAGTGGATAATTGATTGAATTTGACGTCCGTTCCCACAATGCTCTTATTTTTACATTTTTACGGTATATTAAGTTAGTTTGGTAATTTTAGTGACAGGGTCAAAAACACGAATTGAGATTTAAAAAACTTGGAAAAACAAATGGTTAACAAAATTGGTGAGAGACATTTTCATACTCAAATTAGCTGTACAGTCGATCTTTGAAGTTTGGCCCATCTCAATAGTAGACACCCTGTTTAGAATTGGGAACCACTGCTTTTAGGTCAAAGGCCTGTAATAAACCAACCCTTTCACTTCATCATTGGTCGAAAGTCAACAACCCTCGGTCTCATTTTCCTGGCTTGAGTGGCAGATAGAAGAAGGACGATGTTTTTAGGACTGTAATACTCATGGACACCTTACCAAGCCATCCGCATTCTTTCAATCTGCAAACAGTACACGCTAATCTGGACAATCCAAAAAATGTCATCAAATTGGGATGAAAAACGTAAGTGAGTAGATGTACGTGATTGGGTCAAAAAATTGCTTAGCCTCGGCTGGGATTCGAACCCGGGACCCTTGGGGGACAGTTCTATGCGCTACCTCTGACCTAGCGATGCAATGAATAGGATTTGAGATTCTCACAGGGGACCATCCCCCAATGAATGAATCCCTCCATGAAAAACCATTCTCTATGATTTTCATAGGAGACCATCTAAACACTACTCAGTAACATCCCTGGAAATTTCATTGAAATCTGATGGAAAATGTGGAAGTTATGGCCGTTACAAGGAAATTCCGCCGTATCTTCTGTCCAGGATCGCCTTCAGAATTCCTCAGTCGACTCGCTCCACTCTGCCCTTTCTGACGAACTACCTGCTTCCTCGCTTGGAAAACTACCTGACGAGTCTAAACCCTGACTTGGACTTCTTCTCCAGCCCGTTCTCTTCATTCAAATCGGCAATATGCGCGTCCCAACCCTAAATAAATTCAATTAAGTGAAATTCAATTCAGCAACACTCAATTCGTTACAGTTCCACCCTTACTTTATTTAATTTCATGTCATTTACTAATAGATTTTCCCCCTCAGTCATCGCATCACTCAGAACTTTCAAATCGAACAGTTTGTTTTTCTATCTTTTTTCTCCAGAAGTTTCATTTCTTTTCGCTGGTTTCCGTCAACTTGATTCCTTTGCTTTTTTAATGTAATAATGTAATTGGCTTCGCCCGTACAAATGTAAATAAATGAATAAATAAATTCACGTTTGCGCATGCGCATTGGCTACTATCAGTCCGAAGGTGGTGATTTTCATAGGGGACCATCTAAATACCGACCCGCACAATCCCTGAAAATTTCATAGAAATTGGACAATAACTTCGTATAGTTATGCCGGGTACAAGGATTTCATGACAGACACGGAACCAAAATTGTTCAGAAAGGTCTAAAACGCAAAACGCGAGTGAAAATTTTGATTTTGGAAACTTTTTTTTTTCGTCCTTAAAAAGTGAAAACAAAGCTTCCGCTACCTTGGTAGACTCGGAAGCAAAACCAGTCTCCCTCAAAATTCGATGGACCTTCTTCAATTGGCTAGGTGAAATATAATATTATGTTTTCCAATTTAGAAGGGACGACTTGGGACCACCCAGCTGGTAAGCCTGTAAAACTGTACGCACTTCGTTATTCAACTCTCTCGTTTCATACTTCAAAATAAAATGAAACTTGAGGGCAAAAAAGTTATCTTCCGCGCTCAACTGTCGCGTTTTTCGATTTTTCCCCTCCGCCGCGACGTCTATTTCTGAGCCCAAACCGCGTTTTAGCTGTCATAATTCCATTTGACACGACGTTAATCCCTCCGCTTGGCTGAACCGATCCTAATAAAACGCAGACCGATTTTCCGTTCTAGCTCATCTTCTCGAGAATGTAGGCGACGAATTCAACAGCGGCCTTCGAAATCGGACTGATAAAATTGTACTCGTAAAGAAAACTGACGTACAGAAACCCTTATCGAGTCATCTCGTCGAGTCTACAGGTCCTAAGATTTTTATTTATACTTTACGTTTTGCTTTCAAATCTATTTAACCCAGATTGTCCTGAAAATGTTTTCCAAATTTCTTGAAAATTTTTGTTGAAATCGTACTTAGGAGATGCCAATATTCGGAAAAAAAGTCCACGTCATAGATTACATCCCTAGAACGCCTAGAATCATTGGTCCCTCCAGAAGACCTGCAGAATAATACTACTAAATTAACAGGCCTAGTTCCAGTACATAAAAAAGGGGACAAGGCGGACTGTAACATATACCGAGGTATCTCACTACTGGATATTGCTTACAAGGTATTGTCTATTTCCATCAAAGAAAGGTTGCAAATGTTGGGTGAAGAGCTGCTAGGAGAATACCAAGCTGGGTTCAGAGCTAATCGATCCACCACTGACCAGATTTTCAAACTGCGGATCGAGCTTGAGAAAAGCTACGAGCAAAATGTCACCTTGCACCATCTGTTCATCGACTACCTTAAGGCTTTCGATAGCATCAGCAGGTCTAGAATGACCAAGGCAATCACGGAACTTGGGATCCCGAGAAAGCTGGTCAGATTGGCTGAGATGACTCTAAGAGGAAGCAGATGTGCTGTGAAAGTTGATAGCAAAATTGCTGAACCCTTCGAAGTATCCTGTGGAGTAAGGCAAGGGGATCCAATCTCCTCAGTTATTTTCAACTTAACCTTAGAATACGTAGTCCGAAAGCTTGAGGTAAACATATCGGGAAATATATACCACCGGTCTAACCAGTTATTGGCATTTGCAGACGATATTGTGTTGACTGCTCGTTCACTCCGAACACTGGAGGAAGCTTTCTCGCAATTACGTTCAGCAGCAGAAGAGGTTGGCCTGCAAGTGAACAGAGATAAAACCCTTTACATGAAAACTTCACGGGATGATGCCAACTACCCCACCTCTGTTAAGCTGGACGGTTGTGAATTCGCAACCACCAGAGAATTCAAGTACCTTGGGACGATCCTGACAAGTGACAACAACTCTGGAAAAGAAATACGTGCAAGGCTTGTCACTGGAAATCGTACATATTTTGCCCTTCAAGACCTCCTTAAATCCAGAATGCTATCCCGTGATCTTAAAATTCAAATATATGAAACTATCATGCGACCCATCGTGACGTACGGAGCTGAATGCTGGGTGCTCACAAATCGGGATATAAAGTTACTACAGGCATGGGAGAGAAAAATATTGAGAAGGATCTATGGTCCCGTGTGCGATAATGGAGTGTGGCGGATAAGACATAATGAAGAGCTGCATGCCCTTTACAGGAAACCTGGTATAGTAGGGGTCATTAAAAGTGGAAGGCTGCGTTGGGTCGGGCATGTTTTCTGAAGCGATCCCAATGACCCGTTACGAAAGGTACTGGAGGGTAATCCTGGAGGACGCCGATTGCGTGGAAGGCCAAGAAAGACGTGGATGCAGGACGTGGAGGATGACCTGAACGAGTTGAATGTTAGGCTATGGCGGAGGAAAACATCAGAAAGATCAGTCTGGAGGGGGATTTGTGAACAGGCCAAGGCTCTCAATGGGCTGTAGTGTCAGAAAGAAGAAGAAGAACAGGCCTAAACTACTCACCTGATAAGCAGTCTCTTCAGAACCAACAAAAGCTATCAGGAAATAATAGGGCATAAAGCTAACTCCTTTATAATATAAATAAGCTAAGAGTTATTCCCTCCAGTCAACTTGGCGAACGTACTTTGAGCAGTAAATAGTCAATAACTTTAAAAATGTCACCAAGAAAAACAAAGATTGAACGTTGGTAGGTACTATTAATTTCTACTTAATGCATTGAGGATGACAAAAGATTTCCTCCTTGATTTTCCGCTCACATTTCACGTTTTGGAAAGCCCAGTACTTTGGTTGCGTGTCTTTTCTGGTGGTCTGTGCCTGCTAATCCTGGTAATAGGCTGTGTCGTCAGTTGTGTCATCTGATTGGGAATGGGGTCCTCTGGAATGAACTCTTTCTTTGCCGAGCTTTCGGTCAAATGATTACCTTCTTCAGGGCTCTAAGTACAAGTTACTCAGGGAGCATACCGATAACAGATTATCTATAACCATTGTTCTCTAAGTTATTATTCTCTCCAAGCCGTGGATAGATTAAACATTTATTAATTTATAGGATAGATTTTAATCTATCCACAAACCGTGGATAGATAAAAAACAAATTTTGTTTTTCATTTGTTAAGTTGTTCTGACTTGAAATTTCCCTGAAAGCTGATATTGTATTTTTTTCTTCATTTCTTGCCATACAATTTTTTTTCTTCTTTATTGGCATGGTATTTAACATTCAGCCATAATAAAAACATAATTCACATAAAATTCAATTTTCAATAGTAAAATAAATAAAATACATAAAATTCAATTTTCAATAATTAAGGTGGCATCTTCACCAGCTCATTTTTGGTTTATTATTTTCAATAATGAACCTCTGGAATCGACCAAGAAAAAAAAAATTTTAACACCCCCTCAAAATTTGATGGTTTACGTTTCAAGGTACGTAGAATCCAAAAATCGAATACAAATTTGGCCGTCCGTCCGCCGTACGCGGCACTTTAGCCACTTAGCATTGACCGATTTTGATGAAATTTGGTATGTAGGCTCCATTTGGGGTCTAGTTATGCCCCGAAGCTTTTGGTTGATGTAGGTCACTTCTAAGGGTTCCAAAATTAATTTTGAAATGTTGAAAACGCCCTAACTCAAAAAATTTCGATGTAAAGGTATTGTTTTTCCTTCAATTTAGGGTTCTATAGAATTTTTAGAATTTTTTGAGATCACGCGGAGCTCTGTAGGACAAACCGTTCGCTCCCTACGAAAATTTAAGGGTTTAAATTGAAATATATATATATATAAATCGAAACACGAGTGTGAATCGCAAAAGAGGCCTAATCTCCGTTCAAATTAGAGCTGACCGAAATACGGTCGATGGTTGGTGATTTGGATTTTTTTTTGTATTTTTTATTTATTTTTTTTAGTTTTTTTGATTTTTTTTCGATTTTTTTTCGATTTTTTTTTTTCATATTGGACGGTTGGTGATTTTGTAGACGAGTGATCTATATAGAAAAATAATAAACCATTGTGTAAGAATTTGCAGCGTTTTTTTCTTCATTTCTTGCCATACATTTTTTTTTCTTCTTTATTGGCATGGTATTTAACATTCAGCCACAATAAAAACATAATTCACATAAAATTCAATTTTCAATAATAAAATAAATAAAATTCATAAAATTCAATTTTCAATAATTAAGGTGGCATCTTCACCAGCTCATTTTTTGACTCTTGTTATGCTCACCGAGTAACACGTCCTTCGATCCCTGTAGAAGGTAATAAATTTACCGAAAGCTCGGCAAAGGAGGAGTTTATTCCATTGTACCCCATTCCCAAACGACATGTGTGTTTTCTTGGGTCGATCTACATATTTGCTGGTCATCAGCTGTTTCCCAAAGGAAATATCAGAATTGGTTCTGATGATTTCGCTCTTACTGCCTCATCCCCTCAGGTAGAGAGGGTTTATCAAGTTTTCTTCTTTTACGCCAACAAAATTGGGTTGATAGACAGATTCTGCTGATGCAGATGGCCCTTGGAAAGATCATCGAGCTAATAGACTGTAGTAGAGCCTTTGTGGTATCTTATGCCCAGACATTCAATAAATTGGTCTAAATACATCTAAATTTAATTGAAAAAAAATCCGATAGAAAAACAAATTTCTTGAACGAGTGGGAAATTAAGGGTTAAAAGCCACCCAATTTATAGTTTTACTGTAGAATTTGAGGGAGGAAATGGTGTTTCAAAGCGAAAAAACGTGCATTTTTTCCAACGAAATCTACAGTTTGACAGGAGGAATCTAATGCACCGTTGGAAAGCTGATGAAATAGAACAGTTTTTAAGCTTTTGAGCCCCTCTGGCAAATACCTTGTTTTAATGAGGAAAAATCATCAATATTTAAATTAAAAAAAAACAGAAATTGACTATTTTTCAAGTTTGAGGTAGGTAAAAATACCTACTATTCTATCGTTTTGTTTTTCTCGACTGATCAACGGCTCATCTATTGAGAAATTGTACGCTCTTTCCAACGGTATCCTTATTTTTAATTTTTGAGTGTAATTTAAGGGAGATGTGACCGTTTAAGTGGTGTAAGGTCGAAAACTCGAAAAAAATCTTAAAAGTCTGAAATGTCGGATTTTAAGGGGGTTAAAAAAATTGCTTAGAGACATTTTTTGTTGTAAATTAGTTGTAAAATAACTTATAGGACACCCTGTATAGTAGTACTCCAAGTGTCTTACATTCCTGCTATCATACTCTCCCTATTTCGTACTTCACATTGAAATCCACGTTTAAATAAATTTATAAATTTACTCCCATTAGATGTTGAATATTTCGAAGTTATTCATAACAGTGCTAACTGGTCCTTGGTTAGTTTGTAGATCAGACTATTATGGCAGTATTATTAGTTTATTGTATTTTCGATAATTTTAAGCTTCTTTCCAACCAACATCTCGTATGAATACATTAGCAACTCACAATGCGGCGCGCGACCCTCCAGTGTTTGAGGTGTTGCCAGGATGATGCGCCTCAGTGGCGTCAAGTGGGGGCATTTCATAACCGAACGAATCAATTTGAGAAAAGACCCGACCGAATTGTTTACTATTAGGTTTTATGAGGGTCGTGAAATAAGTCGAGTACAATGACAATTAGCATATCATCGCCCCCAGCCTAGAGATATGCAAATTTCCGAGTTCCCATGATATATGAATGAAACGTGGGGAGGTTGCGCGGAGTGTGTCGCGTATGTGTTGAGTGTAGAACCAGCTTGTGGGAAGTGGCCGGTGTTAAATAGGGCGTGCATAACCTCAGGCAACAGTCCATCTAAGGGGAGGAGAGGAAGGCATTGTGGTCGGTCACAGAGGTTTCCCTCCTCATGGGTCTGATTGATTTATCGCTTCTCAAAGATAACAAACATTGTCGATAATTGAACCAGTTCTGGATAATAGGATCACTTCGAATCGCCTTTGAAATCGAAACCAAATAGAGAGACAACTAGTATGTGAGAATCCTTGTAAAAACTCAAATGGAGGATTACAAAAAAAACGCTACAAATCATTGCCCAAAGGTTTATAATAGCGTGTTTATAATAGTTTATATAGCGTGTTGTGCCCCCTGGATAAAATACAATCGAAATGTCTTCGAATATCGGTGGGCTACCTCCAGTCAACTCCTATTGTGATCATGCTCCAAGAATGTAATGAGCCACCGCTGCATTTGAGACGAAAGTTGCTGTCTGATCGGTTCTTGCTACGAATAAGGTCATTCCCTGCAGATTTACTTGGGAAAATACGTAGGCTCAATGAGCATGACTTGATTTGCAACTTCTGGCTGAAACGTACCTCACCGACACTGGCTACTAGTTTTGCTGCGACAGCCGAATACAGTAATTTGATTCATACCTGTACCTCTCCATCCGTATTTTGGTGCGATTTTGCCTTGTTTCAGAACCGTATAAAGTATGCAGTCATTGATGTGGATCGGATTGGTGGACCTCAGGGTGTCCCTGCTGTCTTCTTTGAGCAGTTGTACTCAAGATTTCCTGGGGGATATGTCATCTACACAGATGGGTCGAAAGCTAGTGATGGATGTGGTTGCGCTTTTTACGACCCTCAGACTGGAACAAGTGGAGCATTCAAGCTCAATACCCTTGCTTCAATCTTCACATGCGAGGCAGTGGCAATCCGAGAGGCTCTGAGGTATGCTGGTACGAGGAGTGAAGAATTGGTGGTTGTGGTGACAGACTGTCGAAGCGCTCTACTCAAACTGTCAAACTTTTGCATGCAAGCTAACGTGAACCACATCTTCATCGAAATTTTGGAGGAGGTATACCGAATGAAAGTACGGGGTCAAAAGGTGCGATTTGTGTGGACGAGGGCACATGTTGGAGTGACGGGGAACGAGTTTGCGGACTCATTGTCCAACTCAGCCCGGCGGAACGGTCTAAACTTGGACGTAAGGCTACCGTTCACTGATTTGTACGTAGTCGCATACAGACAGCTGAAAGCAGGGTGGCAGCAGCTATACGATGATGCAAGAGTGGGGAATCACTACCGCCAAATGAACCCTCGAATAGCTGTTAAACCATGGTTCTCGCGGTTCGAGCTCAGCAGACCGGATATTCGAGTCATCAATAGATTACGGTCCAATCACGGATTGTGCGGAGCGTACCTGCATCGCATCGGGCTCAGATCTTCTTCAGGCTGTGAGGATTGTGGCGAGGAAGAGGAAACTCTGAAACACATCTTCATGGATTGTCCAATACACTGGCTGGCTAGACACCAGATGCTAAATTCAGTTGGCCTTCATTTGGAAAACCCACTACATTTTGATCAAATCATTCATTGTAATTTGTTATCTGTTTACAAAGATGTATGTAATTTCATTAAAACAATCACTAAGAAAATTTAATTTTGTTAATAATAAGTTATTATATTATTATTTTGTGAATTATAGAAAGTAGATTATGTTAATAAAAGCTTCATGGCTATGGCTGTCGGCTAATGCCAAATGAAGGAAAAAAAAAAAAAAAAAAAAAAAAAAAAGGTTTATAATTTTCTGTATAGATCACCCTTCCGTATAGATCCCTCCCTACCAACCGTAGGTACCTACTACCTACTAGGGCATTTTTGAAAATTTCAAATCCAACCAGCAACCAACTGGAAATGAAGGGGTGAAATTTTCAAAAATGTCCTAGTAGGTAGTAGGTACCTATGGTTGGTAGGGAGGGATCTATACGGAAGGGTGATCTATACAGAAAATGGGGTATTTCAGTCAATTTTTTTTATTATATTTTTTTTTTTTTTTCAAAAGAGTACCTAAGGCTCAGGAATAACGGTAATCGGGTCGGTTCGTCGAGAAAATGTTTTTAAAAAATCAGAGAAGCTAAGGAAAGTTGAAGATTTGAATGGTGTGACGTAGCTAGCCAATCGTGACGTAGCTGGCCAACTGTCTTTGAAAAAAAGTATCCATGCACAGAAACCCTTGGAGGACGTCTTGGATACTACAAAATACTACTCACACACGCGCATGGCGTAGTCCGCGGCATAGTCCTTGCCTAGTGTGTGCGCATTTATAGCGGCCCGCCTTTTTCAAACGTGTGATCTCTTTAATTAATTTTTCTACCACATGTTATAGTATCATTGGGCTTAAAGTTGTAGTATATAGGTTTTCAAGGGTGCTGAATCCAAATTTGAGGTCAAAAACCTGAATTTCCGACCCACCGAAATACCCCATTTTGAACATTTGGGCAAAGATTTGCAGCGTTTTTTTTACCTACCAACTTTTTTTTTCCAACCAACTATTTGTAGGCACTACCTACCACACCATACTGCCTTCACACCTTCACAATCAAGTTTATTAGAAAGAACTAAACGCTTCACACTCGATTCGAAAAATAGACAGCTTCATATCGTCCCTTTCATGCCAAAACCATGAATGACCAAAATTGAAGTTTTAGAAAAACGACGAAAATGGATTTCAGTATTTTCAATGATGTTTTTACGGTGCAATTTTCATAAACTCATTCTAATTTCAATTTCTAGTCCAATGTGCATTGCTGATAACTAGAAAATATTTAACATATACAGGGTGTTTCATTTTGTGACGGTTACAGGCCAGGAATCGATTCTAGAGCTAATTTCTAGCTAAAAATGCCTCTTAGTAATTTTTTAGAAGCTTCGTTTTCGAGTTATTTTACTTTTAGGATTTTTTTCGCGTTTTCCAACTTACCTCAATAAAACGGTTGTAACCCCTCGAATTTTCATGCAAATTCAAATCTGATTGACTGTTAGAAAGAGCGTAAAATTTGCTATCTCCATGATGGAAAATAACATTTTTTAAAATTGGAAAACCGGTGAAAATTGGACTTGAAAAAGATCAAATCTTGGAAATCTCAAGTTTTTTCAAACGCTCATAGGTTCTGTAATCCTAAAAATAGAGACAATTCGCGAATGAGAGGCTACAAACACGTTCACATGAGGCCAGATCAACTTATAATTTCAAGGGCCCAAACTATATAGGTAAAATTCAATGTGTCCCATTCGTCATTTCAAAACCAAGACCCCAATTGGAAACGTTTACCAAAATCATGAATGTGCTTCCTGGCTCACATTCATGATTTTCGTTCGAAACAAAAACACATTCATGGATCTAATTAATTGCCACTATTATGTCTACGGTTAAAAGTTAAGCCCATAGTATTTTTATAGGGTGGAGGAAGCTAATAACTATTCAAGCTGATGCCAAACCCAAAATTCGATTTTTGGCACATTCGTGGTTTTGACATGAAAGGGACGATATGGAAATTTGATTACTGGTTGCTCAGAAAGCAAAACTGATTACAAATCGAAGAAATGAACAGCGATCGCATTTTAGTCAGATAAAATTTGAACGGAGATTAGACCTCTTTTGTCATTCACACTCATGATTCTGTTTTATCGAAGGAAAACCCTTGAGTACTCGTAGGGAGCGAACGGCTTGTCCTGCAGAGCTCCGGGTGGTCTCAAAAATTGTTAAAAATTCAATTCTATTTAAAATTGGTGAAAAAACGATACTTTTATTTCGAGAGTTTTCGAGCTAGGGCACTCTTGAAAATTTCAACCCTCAATTTCCACCCCTTGACTGACATCAACCAAAAGCTTCGCGACACAACTAGACCACAAATGGAGCCCATATACCAAATTTGAACCAAATCGGTCCAGTGTTGCTAAGAAAAGTGCCGCGTACGGCGGACGGACGAAAAACTTTTTATTCGATTTTCAGATTCTACGTACCTTGAAACGTATAACATCAAATTTTGAGGGGGTGTTAAACTTTTTTTTCTCGATAGTTCGACATTCGTCATTCGTCGAATCTGTTGGAGCCGATGGGATTTCGGTCACGGTATTACATATGCTTTCCGAAATTATAGTCCCGATCCTCACTCACTTATACAATTGTTCCTTAACTAACGGTATTTATCCCGAAATCTGGAAAAAAGCCCTTATAAAGCCAATTCCCAAAGTTAAGTGAAATGAATACAGAGCTATCTCACTTCTCTGCATAATGGGTAAGATACTCGACAAAATTGTGTATAGTAAGCTGAACTCGTACGTCGAAAAGCACGATCTTTTAGATGCTCATCAGTCAGGGTATAGAACAGGATTTAGCACGGAAACTGCCCTAATAAAAGTTCTTGATGATGTGCGGAAGGGTACGGATAAGAAAAAAGTAACCATCATGGTTATGGTCGACTTCTCCTCCGCGTTCGATCTTCTAAGAAAAGAAATTCTTCTGGCCATTCTTGGTTCCATAGGGGTCCAAGGAAATTTATTATTGTGGTTCGATTCCTACTTATCCGGCCGACAGCAATGTGTAAAAGGACCAAGAAATTCATATCAGCCTGGAGAGATATTAAATTAGGTAGTCCCCAAGGGTCCGTTCTTTCAGCACTTATGTTTATAGTATACGTTAGAACACTGCCAACAATCTTTTCCGAAGGAACGTGACATATGATGTATTCTGACGATTTGCAGTTTTATCGGACCGGTGAAATGAGTTTTTTGCGGTGTTGCTGAAATCAATCAAACTGTCGACCTCATCAACCAAGATTTGAATAAGCTTGCCAAGTGGTGTTCTGATCATGGCATGAAAGTCAATGAATCCAAAACCAAAGTGATGATACTCGGATGCACCAAAATTCTAAGTAAGGTCAATCTCTCACACACTCCTAAAGCCGTGTATTGTTCCACTGAATTGGAGTTCGTCCAAGAAATGAAAAACCTCGGAATAGTGGTACAAAATACAGTGGCCTGGGACACTCAAGTGACTAATATGTCCGATTCGGTCTTCAAGAGCCTCTACCAACCAAGACGAGTCGCAGTGGATTTCCCTGTTCAAGTGCGAAAGCAATTAGCACAGTCACTGATTCTTCCCATATTCGATTACGCCCCTGTAGCCAGCTGCGACATGAAGAGTGAAGATATGGATCGCAAAAAGCGCAAAATGCAGTGGTGAGATTCGTGTTGCGAGTAGCACTTTATGAGCATGTGACGCCACATTTTAAATCGCTTGGATGGCTTAAAATATCCGACCGGAAAAAGCTACAAATTGCCATCATGATGTATAAAGTAATAAAATTCAAAAGACCCGAGTATCTCCACGAGCAATTTGTATTAATGTCCAGTGTCCACTCTAGAGACACGAGAAATAAGGATAACCTTATGCAGATCCCTATTCATAGGACTGCAATCCTGAATCGTTCCTTCATTATACAAGGTATAAAAATTGTTAATGAACAAATGGATATGTTTGATGTAAATAAAACAACAGAAACCTTCAGAAAAGACATGAAAAAAATGTTATTAGATAAATATTAAATAATTATAAGCAATAGCATATAGTAATAATGATAATAGTAATGATGATATATTAAAAATAAAAATCTTATTTATTTTAGTGCAGAAGTGTATTTTCTCTATTTAAATTACGATTTTAAGAGGATTTGTTTTGTATATTTTTAGCCAGGAAAGGTGGAAGATAGGGCCTTATGGCCCTAACCTTCCCTGGTGGTTAAATGAACCAATCAATCAATCATTACACTTGTCTTGCTTGAAAATGTTCGGTTCGTGCCTTTTGAGTGAGTTGACTTGTTAAGAAGAATGGAAATATCTTCACATCATAATCTTTCCATTATTATAATCTTGAAAAATTGTTGGAGGCAAATGAAATCAATTTTGCGAATTCCGCAAAATGTTATGATTTTATAAATTTTTAGTGTTTTTATTTTAATTTAATGATTTTTACAGTAGGTATTTCAGGCAGAATTGAGGTTTTATTATTACAGATTCCCTAACCAGTATCCTTGATTTTTTTTTCGTCTTTCAGAATAAACGCTGACTGAATGTGATAAACTTAAGAAGGAAACTTGCAGGGATGGTTTACGTCAGGGTTGTTTAGAACGGGGAATTCTCGCGAAAGCTCCATAAGTAAGCAAACACAGAGATGAAGATCTTAAACGCAGTTTCTGACCCCCAGATAGCACAATTTTTAGACGTAGATGGTCGAGTAATAATGTATTTTATGAATAATTTCAGAGTCTGTCGGTCGGAGGAGAAATCACTTTAACTGTTCTGCAACTATAAATAGCGGTTCAATTGTGCGGGAGCCCCCTAGATGGTCCCCTACGAAGTACGTCACAATCGGACCAATAAAATGATTTTCGTTAACCCTAATTAGACCAACAAAATGTGTCATTGATTCCTGGGGAAATTTTGCACACAAATCAGGTTTTGGAGAACCCTAAGTGTGGCACACGTTTTTTCATAATTTATTGACGCTGAATCACATGGAGTTATCCGTTGTTCAATTTGAATGGAATTTTTCTAAATGGCGGCCGAAAATTCGGTTGTTTTTTCAGTGAAAAATCGCTCTTTATTAATCTTTTCGAGTTATTTGATAATTTTATTTAGTTCAAACATGATCGTTCTTTCAGTTTTTAGATTGAACTCCACCGTAAACGGTCCCAAACCCGTGGTTCAAAAGGAGGAGAGAAAATAAAAAATAAACATGATTTCGACCACAAAACTGATGATTTTATGAAAGAAATATTCATTTTTTTCTCTTGAAATCTTGGTTTTTCCCAAAATGGATGACTCCCTGTGATTCAGCGTCAAAAAATGATTAAAAAAACATGTGCCTCACCTAGGGTTCTCCAAAACCTAATTTTTGTGCAATTTGAATCTGAATCTGTAATTTAAAAAAAGGGGGGGGGGGGGAGGGTTCCATTTGAAAAAGTGAAGTTAGTGTCAATTGTGCGCAAGTATTTTTCCTAAATTTTTCAATTGTTTACGGTGCATTTTGGGGAAGTGAAGGGGGGGTGTAACTCTTTCGTGAAACACCGTGTATACGAACACAATCGGGTTATGATACAATTTAATTTCTGATTTATTTTATTGGTTTATTACCTATTTAGGAAAGTTATGAAGAAACCTGTAACTGGGGTCTATATTTTGATTTTTTTTTTGTCTAATCTATAACAATAACAATTTACCCATGTTACCCAGAAGCTACAATATTGTCAACATTCTACCTTCAAACTTGTTAATAATAAAAATTATTATTCTCTTTAAAAAAATAACAATAACAGTGCTTCCACTGGAATGTAGCCTCATTAGTTTGGTGTAACCTAATCAATTCTTCCTGCCACTTGTAAGAATTTATCCCTATATCTAACTGGTCCCTCAGTCTCTCCTCTAGTGTTGTTCCGAATTCGCATGTTCCCGCAAGTGTTCTCAATCCGTTGACAAACTTCGCTATAGACTCACCTTCGCTTCTGTTCCTCATGGCAAATGCTCTTCTCTCCGCAAATATACATGTAGATTTCTCATAGAATCGTTCTAACACTTGCTTCAACTCCTTATAGGGAACTTCCTGTACATCCCTTGGCCAAAAATGGTCCACCAAAATTTTGAATGGATTAGGGCCTACAGAAGTGAGAAACAAAATTAAGCGCGTAAGGTCATTAATGCTCTCTGTCAACTCCACTCTACATACTTCAACTTCAAATCTATTGACGTAGTCCAATTCCTCATCATATTGTGGAAATTTAAAGTTATGGGCTTTAGCCTTTCCCGATTTCAACTCACGGACTGGTTTCTTACACAATTATGAACGGCCCTTACTTCCGGCACACGGTTTCAACAATGCCGTAATGTTTATTTTTTTCATTTACACAACATGTAGTTTTCTTTTGCCTGTGAATGAAAACTTCTTCTTCCTCTTGAATCGGGTTATGTATACGAGGAAGCTATGTGCCACACCAACATTTTATGTGATTTTCTTCCTGTCTGTGAAGGATTGAATAATTTTTTGACAAGGAATTAACGTTTGTGCCATAAAAACGCTGCAAATTATTACACAATGGTTTATTATTTTTCTATACAGGGTGTCTACACTTTCGATGGGCATAACTTCAGGGTTCGATTCTACAAGGTATTTCCAACAAAAAATGTCTCTTAGCAATTTTCTTTTAACCCACTCAAAATTCCTTTTTTTCACTTTAAAGTTTTTCTTCGCGTTTTCGACCTTACGGCACTGATATGGTCATAACTCCCTTTTTTCTCCTGAAAATTCAAATCTGACTACGCCGTTAGAAAGAGTGTTAAATTCCTAAGCTATCTAGTGCAAAATCAAAATATTTCAGCAATAAAATAGTTTCAAAAAATCAAGTAAAAAGCAAACTCTAAAAAATTTTTGAAACTTGACTTTCTTCGACCAAAGTTTTCATTCTAAATCCCTGCCCATTTCGATGGGTGCTCTTCGGATAAAACATGCTCAAAATGTGAGCTTTTCAACGGTCTATCAATTTTTCTTTTTAACATTCAAATTGGAAGAGTAAATTAAGTTTGAATGCTAGAAAACGTGTGTTTTACAAGCAAATCCAGTGTTTTAAGCGGTTTATGGTCCCCCTCGACCTCAAGATGGCTTGACGATTTTGGTATCATTTCCTATGTAATGTTTTACGCTGAATAAAATAGTGATACTTCCGAATGGTTCCGACTGCTAGAAAGTGGATTTTTCGAAGAAAATCTTCGTTTTTCGTACATAAAATAAGCATTATTCGTAGATATGGTAGTGAGCATAAAGTAACACCTTCAATAAGCTAGAAATTCAGTGTTTTTGTTGAGTTCAAAGGTGTAACTTCATGCTCACTACCACATTTACGAATAATGCGTATTTTATGTACGAAAAACGAAGGTTTTCTTCAATAAATCCACTTTTTAGCAGTCGGAACCATTCGGAAGTATCACTATTTTATTCAGCGTAAAACATTACATAGGAAATGATACCAAAATCGTCAAGCCATCTTGAGGTCGAGGGGGACCATAAACCGCTTAAAACACTGGATTTGCTTGTAAAACACACGTTTTCTGGCATTCAAACTTAATTTACTCTTCCAATTTGAATGTTAAAAAGAAAAATTGATAGACCGTTGAAAAGCTCACGATTTGAGCATGTTTTCTCCGAAGAGCGCCCATCGAAAAGGGCAGGTATTTAGAGTAAAAACTTTGGTCGAAGAAAGTCAAGTTCCAAAAATTTTTTAGAGTTGGCTTTTTGACTCGATTTTTTGAAACTATTTTATTGCTGAAATATTTTGATTTTGCACTAGGCAGCTTAGGGATTTAACGATCTTTCTAACGGTGTAGTCAGTTTGAATTTTCAGGAGAAATAAGGGAGTTATGATCATATCAGTGCCGTAAGGTCAAAAACGCGAAGAAAAACTTTAAAGTGAAAAAAAAGTAATTTTGAGTGGGTTAAACGAAAATTGCTAAGAGACATTTTTTGTTGGAAATACTTTGTAGAATCGAACCCTGAAGTTATGTCCATCGAAAGTGTAGACACCCTGTATAGATCACTCGTCTACAAAATCACCAACCATCCAATATGAAAAAAAAAGAAAAAAAAATCAAAATCACCAACCATCGATCGCATTTCGGTCAGCTCTAATTTGAACGAAGATTAGGCCTCTTTTGCGATTCACACTCGTGTTTTGATTAATATATATATATATTTCAATATAAACCCTTAAATTTTCGTAGGGAGCGAACGGTTTGTCCTACAGAGCTCCGCATGGTCTCAAAAAATTCTAAAAATTCTATAGAATCTTAAATTGAAGGAAAAACAATACCTTTATATCAAAATTAGTTGAGTTAGGGCGTTTTCAAAATTTCAAAATTGATTTTGGAACCCTTAGAAGTGACCTACATCAACCAAAAGCTTCGGGGCACAACTAGACCCCAAATGGAGCCTACATACCAAATTTCATCAAAATCGGTCAATGCTAAGTGGCAAAAGTGTCGCGTACGGCGGACGGGCGGCCAAATTTTTATTCGATTTTTGGATTCTACGTACCTTGAAACGTAAACCATCAAATTTTGAGGGGGTGTTAAAATTTTTTTTTTCTTGGTCGATTCCAAAGGTTCATTATTGAAAATAATAAACCAAAATCGATGAGGAGGTAGGGCTGAGACGTCATAGTACAACTGCATCGAATGCAGGAATTTATCATTAATCGTATGTTGAAGAATAACCTAATTCAGAATACAATTAATTGAGGCGGGTGGTCTTTTAATCGGTCAAATCAATTTTGTCCACCCAGCCGTGATGTCAAATTTTACGACAGATGGAGAGGTCACTTGAGGCCGGGAAATCACTATCAGGAGTAGGGAAAAATCGTCCGGAATTAGAGGGAATCGGCCTGGGGTGCAATTCAACCCCACGGCACGTGTATGGGAGGCAGAGATGTTCTGTGCAGGAAGAGACCTGCTTGGAACACGGGGCGGCGCCCTTGTTCCGGCGCCACGCGGCGCCGCGTGTCCCTTTTCGAAAAATTTCGCCGTCACCACCTTGAAAATCGGTTCGAGCGCACGGTCGGTATTTGTATACGGTTTATTTAAAGGGGAACGAGTGATGAACAGAAACATAACAATGGTTGGGGGGGTCAACTCGTACCGACCAGAAATCTCCCCTCTTCAACCATTGGGAAGCAATAGGCCTCACCAGCGTCCACAGAGAAGATTTCAGTTTTATTGTTCGCTTCTCTTTGTTGTGTATCAAACTACACGAGGAAGAGATTTGGGAAATCTTTCGGTCTGATTAGAATTCATTGGGAACAACCAACCACTCAATCCAACGGGTGCCCTCAAGCACCTACGAATTGATTAATTCCCTTAATACTTGCTGTGTGTGAATTTGATAAATTACGGTAGACGTTTCTACTCTTTACCCTAGTAGGTACTTCTACTACATGTATTTTTTTTTTTTAATTTTTTTTTTAATTTAGAGAGATAGTTGCTCTTTGCTTTAACGCGTGGATATTGAAAAATATCACACTTGGCGATCGGCATGACGCAAAACGTGAATTCTCAAAACAGGGTAAGTTGTAGCTCAAGCACGAAACAAAGTTCCGCGATCATTTATGTTAATAACTCATTTCACCCAAAACGCTAACGATGTACTGCCTGCCCATTATGAGTGCGGATACCGTCATATCAACAAGTTGGGTCTTATTGATCTTCATGACAAGTCACGGCATAAGTATGTGCTTTATTCACGTTTTTTAATAATTTTTGAAGTATGAATTTCCCCTAAGCACTGGTGATTTTCCACCTATGTAAGGGTTAAGTCTAACTTTAAGTAGTATCAACATGGTTTCTGTTGTATTTACCCTATCGAAGTATACTACTGTGATCATTTTGTTTATTGGGGAAAAAAAATTCGGTTCAAACTGATTTTGAACTAAGCTTGAACCCGTTTTTATTGAAAGGGGCTATGTGACATTTTTGGCCATTTTCACTTTTTTTTATTTTCTGGGTCTCCATACTTGGTTGCATCGATTGCGATTAAAAGGAACCTCGTATCATTGACGCTTCCCACAAAAAATTTAGGTTGAAATTTCCGATGTCTTTTGAAAGGGGCTATGTGAGCCACATAATTCCTTCCAAAAGAGAACTTACTCACTCGCTATGTGGTCAACGAGGAGTTTCGAGACTCAAATGATTAACTGTCAGGTTGGTTTATAATAATTAATATGTCGGTAAAGGGAGAGGGTTTATTTTTGTTTCTTGGTCGATTCCTAAGTTTTTTTTATTGAAAATAATTAACCGAAATCACTTCCTTTTGAATCTCCACCTCGCCCTAACTAAAACAACAATTCCAAGTGGGTGTGGCATAATATGCTATACTTATTATAGCTTTATTATAGTTAGCTATATAGTTAGCTATATTTATTATTTTATAGCTTTTATTTTTATAGCTATATTTATTATTTTATTATAGTTAGCTATATAGTTAGCTATATTATAGCTTCCTCGTATCCATAACCCGACTGTATAGATGACCAGATGCATAGTAGTTACTCTCAAAATATCAATCTCTAAGTACCTACCTTCCACTACCCTCATAGGGGACCATCTAGTGAACCCGCACAATATCTGAATATTGTTGCGAAATGTAGAAGTTATGGCTGTTACAAGGATTTCAAGTTTATGCATGCGCATAAGATACTTTCAATTTGGGGACCATGATTTTCATAGGGGACCATCATCAACCCAACTCGCATTATTCCTGAAAATTTTACCAAATCAGATGGGAAATATAGATGTTATGGCCGTGGTGAGGATTTCACGTTTGCGCATGTGCAGCGGCTACTATCAGTCCGGGTGTAATGATTCTCATAGGGGACCATCTACACCCCCACCTGCACAATCCCTGAAAATTTCATCAAAATAGGATGAGAAATGGAGAAGTTATGGCTGTGGTAAGGATTTCATGACAGACATACAGACAAACACGGAACCAAAATTGTTCAGTAAGGTATGAATCGTAAAACGCGAGTGGAAATTTTGATTTTGGAGAAAATTTTTTTCAATCTTGAAAAGTGAAAACAAAGCGTCAGCTACCTTGGTAGACTTGGAAGCAAAATTCGACAAAAACGAACAATTTTTCCATGTGAGAGCCATAGATTTCTCCCGTGCTATCGTGATTCCGCTCCCATCAAAAGAAAAGTGCGCTTAGTAGATCGGCTGAATATCTTTCAGCCCAAAATTGTTATGACCTGCAGCAATGACCAAAAATCCATTCTGTGAATTGCCGGACTCCCATCAACCCATTCATTTCCGTTAGCTGACCTAGAGAGGTTTGAAAAATTACATTCCTGAAGAACATTTTTAACATATCATGTTGGCCAAATAATAAACTGATCATATTCATATTTTATGTTATGATGTTTTATGTACATATTTTCATCAAAATATGTTTCATTCAATGAATAAAGCTGTTTATTTAAATGATATGAAACATATAAAAAAATGATATGAAACATATAAAAAAAAAGTCTGTGTCTGTTTATTTAAATTATTTCAGTCCTGAAAATGATTTTTTTTAAAGGGGGTATGTGAGAGCATTTCAAATTGCAATTTGAAACACTTCCCCTTGCTGAAAAGTCTGAAAAATTCTGGAGCATTGTAGAGTATTTAACTGTGTTGGAATATTTCAAAAAAATGGGATGTTTTGATCGTTTTGACGACTTGGGACAGTTTTTTGCGTTTTCCCGAAAGTTTCACAAATGACACATAACCCCTTAAAAAAAACGGGTTCACTTGTTAGTAACTGTCTATTACTAGGCCTTTGTCTGTTACTGGTAACTTTACCCGTTTACCCCTTTTCGGTTCAGGCCTGTGAGACCGCGGATTCTTATCGGAAGAAACGATGTACTTTATGTTCCAAAAGAGAACTCCATGATTTCGCTACGGTGAAAGACTCGGAAGCACAACCAAACCCAGAATCACCGAGTTAAGCCAGAAAGCGCGGCGCAAACTACACCATTCCGCACGACCGCTCAGTATTGAGGGCTCGTAGTGTCGAACATTTGTCTAATTTACGTCAACCATGTTGTATCTCTATGGACTCAGGAAAGGCATGAATACCTGCTCTGCAGCCTGCTCCGTTATCATTGCGTCATTAAAGGCACTAGAAGACGGCTCATTGACAAATCTTCAGCTTTACGATATGTCAAAGGCTTTTGATCTGGTCCCATTCAACCTGCTACTCGAAAAACTTTTGTATTACGGCGTCTCTACCCCCTCTTTACAATTTTTCAAAAGCTATTTGGAGGGCTGGCATCAGGTGACTTTCTACGGCGGTCAATCATCTGATCATGACATGATCAGGGGATCGGTACATTGTACCGATCCCCTGCGGAATTAAACAGGGTTCTGGATTGGGCCCGTGCTTATTTATATTATATATAAATGATCTGGCTTGCCGGCGACTGTTTTTTCAATTTCTTTGCAGACGACATAACTGCCGTTAACAAGGGTTCATCAAAGGAAGCCCTCCAGGGTAAGATTAATCGAGTTTCCTCATTAGTGACTGACTGGTGCTTACTAAATGCTCTCCGCCTCAATGAAGAAAAGACCCAAAGCTTAAACTTCGATTTGAACGGTCGCATGTCCGATTCAGTAGATTTGTAGGGCCTTGTGGTTGACGGCAGACTGTCATGGGCAAATCATGTTGAGTCGTTGTCCTCAAAACTGGCCTCCTGCAACTTCATGCTTCGTAGGTTGGCCGGGAATGTTTCACCTGAAGTTCTAAGATCCGTTTATTGTGCTTGTTTCCAAAGCCGGTTGTTGTATTGTGTGCTTCTGTGGGGAAATTCGTCCCACAGCGTGAAAATTTGCAAACTTCAAAAGAAGGCGATCAGAACGATCCGTAACTTGGGCTGGAATGAGAGCTGTCGTGGGCGATTCTGGGCAAGTATTTGAATTTGATGACGCTTCCAGGATTATTTGTGAATGCATGCCTATTATACGTCCGCCAAAATATTGACATTTTCCAGAAAGGAACAGACCTTCATGACTCGCTTGACAACTACGATGAGGATAAGCCCTGCATATATTGGTGTGAAGTTTTTTAACCATCTTCCGGTCAACATCCGTAAGCTTGAATTCCCATCGTTCAAGAATGAAATCAAGAACATTTTGATTCCGGCCGAATTATACGACCCAAGCGATTTCTTGCGGATGAAATTTTAAAATTGATGATGCGATTGGGGCGTTCAAATGGGACAATCTTGTTGATTTTCTTATTGTTATTTCTATTCAATTTTTGTCTATTCTATATTTATACAATTTTATTACTTACTGACGTTTGTAATGCCAGTTTGGCCGCTACAAATAAAATGAAAAAAAAAAAAAAAAAAAAAAAAAAATGACGTTGATGTGAGATTACAGGGAAAGCATTATTGTGTGTATTGAGGTTTATTAGTTGTAATCACCCTACGTTTCCGTCCGAATCGGATGGGATTTTCAGAGACTGTGTGCTTGGGAATCTGGGCGGTTTCCCGTAAATTTCATCGTCAAGAGATTATCAAGGGTAGTGGTAGCACTTGATGATTGAAATATTGATTATTTAGGTACTAACCTTCGGACCATCTTTACAATATGTACCGTCACACGGGGTCGCTTTGCTCCGGTTTTTTTAATTTTTTTCAGAAATTATAATTTTTTCTTTACTTGATTTTCTTGAAAAAATTCCATTTTTGGATGAAAGTCAAGTAGGTTCTTCCTATTAACAGAACCTGACGTCACAAATGTTGATACATCTTTTAAAAGTTGAATATTTTTTGTTGAAAATTGGAGCAAAGTTACCCGGGGGTATGATGACTTTGCTCCAATTTTAGAATGTAACTGAAAACCAACCTGGAATGAATCTTGGAGCATTTTAACCCCGTCTATTGGAATAATTGGGCCATTTATACACAGGAAAACACGAACAAAAAAGTATTTCTTAATAATTTTAAGTTTAAAACAATTTTCCAATTGAATTTCAATTTTTTTATACAAAATCTTTTCTCTATTACAAAAAAGAATAACTTTCATAGTTTAATGTGAAGCTCAAGCGAACAAAATACTTATTAAATTGTAAATAAGATCAAAGGAAGGAACATTTCAACTAGTAAAATGGTACTTTCTACATTGTATCATTTAAATGATGCTTCCGTGAAAAAATAAAACTTATTTATGTTCCTTGGTAGAAAGAACTACTTAAAATTAGGAACACACCAAGAACACTTGGAATGTGGCAGGCAAGTGGTAATTCAATAACTCAGGAACTTTGGTAAACCATAAAAAAAACTACAAATTGTAAAATCTCGTGCAATGTCTCATCCATGTAATCCTTGTAGGGTCTAGCACCTGGTGTCCTCGACCTAAGTCATCTTGTCAACAACGAACAAACAAAAACGGGATTAAATTCAGTATAGGGTTACAAACAAAAAAACACAAAATTTCTTGTAAATTCCAACTAACATATGGGGTTTTTTCGCTCTAAAACATTGGTGCCAAGTCACCCCACTATTCGGAGCAAAGTTATCCCGTCCGACTTTTTTGTTGATTGCAACCACAGAAACCGGTTGAAAAGGAAAAACTCACTGAAATTCTGAATCAGCATAAAAATTATAATAAGAGAATAGTGTTACTAACCTGCTGTGATAAATACGTTGGCGTGCAGCTGAGAAATTTGCGGGACCGACTTAGAACAAGATTTCAACTGCACTACAAAAACGGCAATGCCACGAGTATGAAACGGTTGTGGAAGATTATTCTTCACATGGAAGTTATTTGCATTTATGCCCAACAAACATATCACTGGAGCGCTACGGTCGGATGAAGACAAATAGTGACGTCACTCACAAAGATTTTCGGACTTTGGAGCAAAGTTACCTCAAAGAGAGCAAAATGACTCCTTTTGACGGTACTACTGAGAAGCTACCTATGTGCCACCGCACTCACTTGGTAGACTTTTGTTACCTGTTATTTTTAACTCCTCCACCCCCTCCAGACACACGTTATCATCTAAAATTATGATTTTTTCTTATCATATTCGTGGAGGTTGATCTCTCAATCGTAGAGATCGTCACCATTTCAGGTATTATAGAAAACTCTCCTTCCAATCGCATCATCCCTTGCCAAATGGGCAGAGGAATGAAAGAATGGCGTCAAATTTTCGATTCATTCTCTCAACTTAATTTCGATTGTCCAGACAAGAAACGTTTCCGGAAAACTTCAGGGTCCAGCAAACCCTCGCAAATTCCCAGCCAGAGAGTTACATCAACGGTTTGGGGTTCTAAGCTCTTTAGCCACGCCCATTTCCTTCAGGATCGATAAAAAGGCCACGCCTCCCCTCCCCGCCCAACTACGACACATCGATCTTCCAACTAAATTATGGTTTAGATTATATTTTTTACATAATTAAGAGGTGTTTAAGTCTAGAATTTTTAATTTTCCCAAAAGCCTAACGGCCCAGTGAATTTATACAAGGAGCATTGCAAACGCGATCTATTATTAAAATATCAAATAGAGCCTATATACTACTAAAAAATAGCAAATATCTACAATTTACGATATTTTGTTCGAACCTTGCGAAATGTTTGAACTTTCATCAGCTGTTCGAATATAACTTCTTTACTATGATAATTTTAGTAATTCATGCCCAGTCACTTTCTATAGTAGGTAAAATTTGATACAGTTTGAGGGAAGATTAATTAATCACGGAAATATGCCTATTCAAAAATAGGTATTTTTTCCAAATGGTGAACTGAGCCGTTTTGAGCCTTTCACTCGCAAAACCACCCGTTTAAAAAAAGTTAAGACAGAAAATTTTGAAGGAAATTTAATTAACTTCAATATGAAACCTTAATCGTAGTTTCTCAAAAAAAAAAAACAAGTAGTAGTTTAACAACTAGAACTTCTACTAGTTTAACAAGTAGAAGTTAAGTAGTAGTTTCTCAAAAAAATTTTTAAATGTATTTTACAAAAAAGTAAATTAGCGAAACTATGAACATAGTTAGGTATCTTTTGGGGGAAATATGGAACAATTTCAATGATATTGCACAGTTTGATAATTTGTATTCTGAGGTCAAATTGGTCTCAAACTGTAGCAAATTTAACCTACATTGAAAGGTTATTATTATTGTTATTATAGTTTAGAACTAGGAGAAAAACTGAAAAACGTGCACAAATTTCACGGTTTTTAGCGCACTACGTCAGTAGCACAAAATTTCGGGAAAATTTGGGAATAAACTATGTAGCCACAACACATAAAAAAGTCGTAGAAACCCTTGCGTTTGCAATGTTTAGCCTTTTTATCATCTATATTAAACAGAGATTGTACACTATATAATGTATAGCTCAGGCAATTGATTTTAATAATAATGTTTTGTCACTGTAAATGTTTCCGATGACGCATTTTTCAGGAAGGGATGTGTATAGCATTTTCACGTCAAATTGGAGGTTTCCCATTTCAAATTGGAGGTTTTACACATCAATTTGGAGGTTTCCCATTTCAAATTGGAGGTTTTACACATCCATTTGGAGGTTTTACACATCAATTTGGAGGTTTTACGCATCAATTTGGAGGTTTTACACATCAATTTGGAGGTTTTACTCATCAATTTGGAGGTTTTACACATCAATTTGGAGGTTTTACACATCAATTTGGAGGTTTTACATTTCAAATTGGAGGTTTTCCATTTCAAATTGGAGGTTGACGGAAATACATGATTTAATTCTGGGACTTTTCGAAGTGGCGGACCCAACTATCACGTACCTGATAATGTATAACGCAGCGACTCACCGAGCTGGACAAGTTACCAGTAAGATGATCGAATTGGGGTTCAACGTGAAATATCCCCCCCCCCCCCCTACTCACCCAACTTGAATCCAGTGGAGCACTGCTTTTCAAAAATCAAGTTGTCAGCAAGACAAATCCTCAGTGTGCCCCAAACAAACCACGACCTGTGTGACACGATAACCCGAAGCGTTGCATCTGTCACCACATCGGACTGCACAAATTACACAGGTCTGCAACCAAAAAACTGCAAGCGATTTTTTTACTGGTTCCCATAGGTTTTTACATGCTGAAACCGAAAAAAATACTCAAAAAATTCCATCACGTCTATTTTTTTGCAAAACTGGTTTTTTGAATTTCACGTATGGTGTTATTCAGCCTTAAACTTCAATTCTGCAGTTGCTGCCAAGTTGTAAATTTTATGAATTGCATGAGTATTTTCACATTCATGTTTAGTCATGTCACTCCCAGGAATGATATGTACTGAAATAGAGGAGGTAGGGAAGAAGAGGGGTGGGATATTTTTGAAGAAGGAGAAGCGTAAGGATGCCCAGAATCATGTCATAACACGTTGTTCATTTGATTTTCTCAAAAGTCAGGATGCCTTGCGAAACATAGTGCACAATTCAGTTTTTAATTATGGCCCCGAGAGGATGTATTATTTCTCCTGACAGTTTTTGTTTCATTTGTGGGGAATTTACTGTTAAAACCCAACAAAGAAATATCAGTGATTTCGTGAAAAAGGTGTATTTCGCGTACTTCAAACTAAAACTTGGAGACCAAGACAAATCCTGGGCTCCGCATAAGGTGTGCAGAAGATGTGAGGAAGAACTTCGTTTGTGGTTAATGGTAAAAAATCTTCATTTCGTTTTGCCATTCCAATGATGTGGCGAGAACAACAAAACCATACAACCGATTGCTATTCCTGCTCAGTAAATGTGAAAGGTTATAATTCCAAAAACAAGAAGAATGTTTCTTATCCAAACTTGAATTCAGCTATTCGTCCAGTGTTTCACAGTCCTGAATTGCCAGTGCCAAAGCCACCCTCCAATTTGGACAGCATCATGTATGATTTAGAGGATGGAGATACAATACCTTCCCAGGATGAATCTATAGATCATCTGAGCTATAGCTCAGATTTCTCCTCTAATGGAAACGCTCAACTTTTTTCTCAGAATGAGCTCAATGACCTAGGTAGTTAGAGATTTGGGCCTTTCAAAAGATGCTGCTGAATTGCTGGGTTCAAGACTTGGAAATAAAAACCTCTTGTCACAAAGAACATCGTTTTCATGGTACAGGCATCGGGAAAGAGAGTTCACTCAGTTCTACTCCGAAGAGGGGCTTCTTGTATGTTGCACAGATGTTAAGAGATCATGCAGAGCTTCGAACTTGAATATGATTCTTCTCAATGGTGGTTATTCATCGATTCGTCCAAAACAACCCTTAAAGCAGTGCTATTGCATAATGGAAATAAGTTGGCATCAATTCCTATAGCACACCATCTAGAGGAAAAGTACAAGGATTTGCAACTGATTCTTGAAAAAATAAAATATCATGAACATCGCTGAATGGTTTGTGGCGATTTCAAGATATTGACCATGTTGTTGGGCCAGCAATCAGGCTATACAAAGTACCCCTGTTTTTTGTGCTTGTGGGATAGTCGAGCCAGAGATCATCACTGGGTGAAAACTGACTGGCCGCTTCGAAATACCTTGACTTCCGGCGAGAAAAACGGTCACTAATATGAGCTTAGTGCCACCTGAAAAGGTTTTATTACCCCCACTTCATATAAAACTGGGGTTTATGAAGCAGTTCATCAAATCATTGCCAAGAGATGGGGAATGTTTCAAATATGTGTGATCAAAGATTCCTAAACTGTCTGAAGCTAAATTGAAAGAGGGAGTTTTTACAGGACCAGACATACGAAAACTTTGGTCTGGTCCCTTGTTTTCAGTATCAATGAGCGATAAAGAAAAATAAGCTTGGGACTCTTTCAAGGCTGTAGTACAAAAGTTTTTAGGCAATACGAAAGACCCTAACTACAAATCCATTGTGAATCGCATGTTGGCTGCCTACAAAGTTCAGAGATGCAACATGAGCTTAAACGAGTTCATTTCCTAAACGAGCGATTTTGTTCAACGAGCGAGTTCATTTCCTAAACTCCTATGTAGAATACTTTCCAGAAAACTTGGGAGCGTTCAGTGAGGAGCAAGGTGAAAGATTTCACCAAGACATATGGAAAAACGCTACCAAAGGACGATGGGACGTCAATATGCTAGCTGACTACTGTTGGATCCTCAAGAGAGATACAGACAATGCTGGAGCACGAAAACGTACGCGACGAAGTATGAAAGAAAAGAAGAAAAGGTTCCACAAGCAAAATGAATGAATTCTTTGAGTATTTTGTATTGAATAGGAAACGAATACTCAATTATTTTGAGATTGTACAAAATACAAATTATGATGTTTTTTCTCAATTTTCGTATTTAATTTCCCCTTCTCCCCTATTTTGCAAGAAAACTGTGCGTGATGGATAAAAATGGCGGCCATTTTTGGATTCAGCATACCAAAAAACATAAACTATAGCCAAAAGATTCCATGCAGCTGATCAAAAAAATTTTTTTGCAGACCTGTGTTATGTTATGAGAATGATGATAGACCTGACAGCCGCTGCTGCAGGGAGAGACTTACGTTGAAAAATTTGTTCATTCTTTTCCGTTCATTATGTTCATTCTACTTGTTGAATGTTACGTTTCACTCGCTAATTTGTTGTTATTGCTTTCCCAGAATTAAATCATGTATTTCCGTCAACCTCCAATTTGAAATGGAATTTGAAAGAAGAAGAAGCCAGGCAAATGTTCCCCGGGATCCAAGTCGTCAACTCTTCCCGGTATCTGGGTGGTGTCATCGGACCTCGCCAAAATAAGGAAAGCAAAAGTAGCAGCAAAAGTATCGAAGTGGGTCGATTGTGTAAAAACCTTTGCCGAACTAGCCTAAGATAGCCCCCCAAGCTGTGCACACGGCATTTGTAAAGTCGCTGCAGAGAAAATGGGCATATCTTCATAGGGTGGTGGATGGCTGCAAAGCAGAATACGAACCTCTTCGAGACGCCATCAGATACAAATTGATCCCAGAGATACTAGGATGGACTCCAACTGACAACGAAGCTGAAATTTGTACACTCCCCACAAAGCTCGGAGGACTGGCAATAGAGGATCCAACAAAATCAGTAGATACTACATGCGACACCTCTAGGAGGTCAAACTCGGTACTGACAAGAAACATATCTACCGGAGCCGAATTTACAAGCGAGACACATATCCAGAATGTTGCCGCAGAACTCAAGATAGAAAAGCTTGCTAAGACGCAAAGAGATTAGGAGAGAAGCAAATCAGCAATTGAAGCGCTCCCGCTACAAGCAAAAAGGGCCATAAAGCGCATTGTGGAAGGAAACGCCTCACAGTGGCTGTCAGTCATACCTCTCGCTGCGGACAACCTAGATTTGTCCGCGACCCAGTTTCGAGATGCCATCTCCATGCGATATGGAAGGCAACCACCGAACCTTCCAACAAAATGTGACGGATGTGAAGCAGTCATGACGATCAACCACGCTCTCAATTGCAAAAAGGGAGGCCTCGTGAAGAGAGGTCATGATCAGGTACGAGACGAGGTGGCAGAACTGGCAAAGCTGGCATGGAGAGGAGTGATGGTAGAGCCTATCATGCTCGAGAGTGGCGATGGGACTCCAGGCCTTATTGCTGACATAAAAGTTCACGGTGTGTGGGATAGGGAGAGGGCGGCTTTCTTTGATAACCGCGTAATCAACGCCGACGCCCCTTCCTATTCCACCCGCGACTGGCCAACCATTGCAAATGAAGCAGCACGAGCCAAACACCATAAGTACGATGGAGCTGCTGAGGACCTACGAGGATCCTTCACACCTCTCATCACCTCATGCGAAGGCGTTCTTCACCGCCAATTTTCAATGTTTGAAAAAAATTTGGTGGACACCCTCTCTGAAAAATGGGATAAACCCCGTTCCGTAGTGGCTGGATAGGCGAAAGTGAAGATACAGATGGCAGTCATCAGAGCCGTCTCCATCCGGTTGAGGGAATCCCGACGACCTTTTAGAAGAATTTCGCGCCTGGAGAGAGAAGTCGATCGTGGAGCGGACTTGGGGCTGGAAGATGGGGCTCCACTGCCGCTTCCCATCGACTGAAGGCACAAAAAAAGCTATGAGGGAAGACCGAGTAGACGAAACCCAAAGAAGTTTTTCTCTTCAAGTCCAAGAATTGTACTTTTACGTCTGCAATACTGTGGATAGCTGTAAAATTGAATAAAAACGTTGTTGTTGTTGTGAAAAAAAAGAAAAAAAATTTGAAATGGAAAACCTCCAATTTGAAATGTAAAACCTCCAAATTGATGTGTAAAACCTCCAATTTGAATTGGAAACCCTCCAATTTGACGTGAAAATGCTATAGTAATAGAAGTTGCCTCAGATCAAAGACTCGTTTCTTGTCTACGCCTGATGTTCTTCGAGATCAAGAAATTTAAGTAAGTCCTTTCGATCGTAACGAGATGTAATTACAAGTGATTGAATATCACCTTTCATTAGGGAACTACTCAGTGGTACAAACTGCTTCCATTAGAGCCAATCAATTTGTAGCGAATTATTGTAAAAATGTTATGCGAGGAAGTTTTACTGCCTACACAAATTGGTGGACTTTTTTTATCAATTAATTTATTGTTCGTAACATGAATATGAATGAATATGAATAAATTCAAATTGATATTGAAACGGTAGCCCAAGGATTGGTTGAAACCGTTGTATCCCGATTTGGTATTCCGAGAGAAATACATTCGGATCAAGGAACCACGTTCGAAGCAGCTGTTTTCAAAGAGGTCATGCAACTGCTGCAGATACAGAAGACCAGAAGTACCCCCCTCCGTCCACAAAGTAATGGTCTGGTGGAGCGATTCAACAGAACACTTTGGAATATGCTCGCAAAAGTCGTTGGCCAGAACCAGAGAGATTGGATAAGTGGCTCCCATGTGTACTGCTTGCTTATAGGGCCACGGAGCATGCGGCAACAGGCTTCTCACCAGCAGAACTGACCTTGGGCAGAAACCTAACTTTACCAGTGCACTTGCTGACTGGTTCAGTTCCAGGTCTACTGTTTGAGGCAGACTACGCCAAGAGGCTACAAGACCAGCTTGTTACAACACAAGAGTTGGCACGACAAAAGTTGATAGCAGCAGCCGAAGAATCCAAAAAAAGATACGATATTCGGGCGACACAACCCAGATTCAAGGTTGGTGACCCAGTATGGTGTTTCCAGCCGCGTCGCTTAATTGGTAAAAGCCCTAAGCTTCAGTCACCATGGTTGGGCCTATGTGAAATCACCAAAGTTATTTCTGACGTCGTTTTTCGGATTCGACCACCAAGAGGGAAACCAAGAGTGGTTCATGCAGACCGTCTTGCCCCATATGCAACATCCGTCTTCGAAGAGGGAGGAGAGGGATGATGTTAGGGACACTACACACAATTAGCATCCATTACAAAACGCATGTTTCTATTAGTTACTTTGGCAAATAATAAAAAGCTCACTTCTATTCTTGAAATCGAACCAAGTGGTTTAATCTCTATTATTAATCGCAGGATTATAATAGTGATATCGACGCGTATCGTCGGCTTCCTCCCTACCGAAGGTTGTGGTTACTCGTATGCAGGTGTCGAGAAATTGGGTCCTTCTAATATGTTTTCCCTTCGCTTTTCACATACGAGCGACTTTTCCTTGAGGTAGGTTTACTTATCCAACAGCCCATCAGTGGAATTGGATTCAGCGGCGGAGAAAGTAAATACAGTAGTTACGCAGTCTGACTCGGTAAATAGGATTCTACTCGTGTTGTCGAAAAGTCGAAGGCGGATCTCCACTTGCTTTTGTTCCTCCAGATGTAAGACAGACTTCATTTGAACTTAAAGAACTCACAAGAATACAGTCACAACAAAACCACTTTTACTTCACATTTAATCTTGTAAATTTTTCAACACCAGCTCTCGAACCTTCAGACTCAAACTGCAAAGTGTCTCGCGATGACAAGCTTTATTGTGTGACTTTTCGCCATCTTGAATGTAGAAGTTGATTTCATTGTGCGACTCTGCAAAACTGGAAATAGCTAGTATTCTTTTCATGGAGGCGTCACTGGAAATGTCAGCAGTGAAGCTCGTCAGCCGAACTTTCATCTGCAATATAGCCAGGTATTGGGTGTGAATCAACTCTTCGTCATTCGACTCTTCATCAGCTCTTGCCTTAGTTTATATGAGACAGCTTGTCGAGCACCGTACGTAAGGGATTTTCGTCCGGCAGCCTGTCCTGGCTGCCATCAGCTGTCTCCCAAAGGGAAGATCAGAATTTGTTCTGATGATTTCGCTCATGGCTTCCATTGCCTCACCGCCCTGGGTTTTGTCAAGGGTCCAGTGGTCCAGAATTCAATTCTAGCTGGACAAAAATCAAGAACAGGTTTCGACCAGGTTTCGTACCTCGAGGATGGTATCAAAAGGAGGTACCTCCCAAGAGGTGAGCACGGTAAGATTGCACTTTCCGAGATGCTGAAAATGGAATTTGGAATGACACTGCTTACCTCTAATTAAACGGACCATGAGGAATAAGGATCTCGGGCTGCTTCAAAACTGTACACGTGATCATTGATTCCAAGATGAATGAGGACTACAGAAAGATTCGGGAACTTGCAAATGTATATGAGCCAGAGAAGGGCAATGTTATGACTGATAGAGATAAGAGTGATAATCTATGATAGTTCAGACCTTTGTAATGCATATTTGAACCTTGCTTTCTGATATGTCGGTAACACGATTTTGCTTCCGAGTCTACCAAGGTAGCGGAAGCTTTGTTTTCACTTTTCAAGGATGAAAAAAAAAAGTTCTCCAAAATCAAAATTTTCACTCGCGTTTTGCGTTTTAGGCCTTTCTGAACAATTTTGATTCCGTGTCTGTGAGTGTGTCTGTCTGTGTGTCTGACATGAATTCCTTGTAACGCGCATAACTCTACGAAGTTATTGTCCGAATTCTATGAAATTTTCAGGGATTGTGCGGGTTGGTGTGTAGACGGTCCCCTAAGGAAATCATCTTCACCGGACTGATAGAAGCGACTGCGCATGCGCAAACGTGAATTCCTTGTAACGGCCATAACTTCTACATTTTCCATCCAATTTCGATGAAATTTGCAGGGATGTTACTGAGTAGTATTTAAATGGTCCCCTATGAAAATCGCCACCTTCGGACTGATAGTAGCCACTGCGCATGCGCAAACGTGAATTTCCTTGTAACGGCCATAACTTCTACATTTTCCATCCAATTTCGATGAAATTTGCAGGGATGTTACTGAGTAGTGTTTAGATGGTCCCCTATGAAAATCATAGAGAATGGTTTCTCATAGAGGGATTCATTCATAGATGGATGGTCCCCTGTGAGAATCTCAAATCCTATTCATAACATTACTAGGCCTCAATAGCTCGGAGGTAGCGCATAGAACTGTCCCGGGGTCCCACCCAGGGCATAGAGGAGTACCCGGTTCGAATCCCAGCCGAGGCTAAGTGTTTTTTTGATCCAATCACATACATTTACTCAATTAATTTTTCACCCGAATTCGATGAAATTTTCTAGGATTGTCCAGATTAGCGTGTAGATGGTCCCCTATGAGGGTAGTGGAAGTTACTTAGAGATAGGTGTTTTGAGATTAACTACTATGCATCGGATCATCTATATAATCGGGTTATGGATACGAGGAAGCTATGTGCCACACCCACTTGGCAGACGTTTTCGTCGTGCTAGATTTGAATTCTGGACCTATGTGCGCCGGCGGCGAGATTCGAACCCACGACTCAGCGCAGAAGTAATTTCTTATCCCGCCACCAAAGAACGCGCGCCCTAGCACCCACGGCTACACCGTACCCCATTCGACTTCCATTACAAGTTATTTAAGAATAGTAAGTTATTCTCATAAAGAGAATAGGATACCTCTAGGGTTCCTTAGTAAGGTTCAGTCAATGACCGCTCAGATCAGCCACAAATTTTCATACTTCGATATCTTTTCGTTCTCATGCATCCAGTCGGCCCAATTTTCAAATGAAATATATTTTTGGAAACGTAACGAATCGCTGAGTTCAATAAAAATGCATTGAAAACAAAATTATTTTTATGAATGAGCAGGTACGACCACTGCAAACCAGTTTCAAATGCGGGATCCTGTTATTCAAAATAACGATAATAAAGTTCCGTTATTTTACCTCATTTCAACCTTATTTGTTATCAACCTTCCAAAACTTCAGTGATACTAAATTGATAAAACAATGAAAATGGGGTACCTATTTGCAATAATTCTAATTTTTGTCCTTTGAAAGTAATACGAATGCTTCTGCAACCTTGTTAGAATCAGTGAATAAAAGGATTAAAATTCCCGCTTTTCTGTGGCAATTATCGGTCGATTTTGATTATTCTAGCGGCAATCTTTTAGTTTTCGATTCCCTAGGTAGTTGAAAATCCTTGAAAATTTACAAAAATTTACAAACTTACAAAAAATCTCTTTTAAAAAAAATCTCTTAAAACTTACAAAAATCCTTGAAAATTTCCAATTTAGGTACATTTTTTAACTTTTGGAATTAAACAAGTGCATGGGTGTAAAGATAGTAAAATCAAGAAAAGTGCGACAAGAAACATGAAAATTGAATGATTACTTATTTCCTGAGAAAACTGGGAAAAACTGTTGACAAAAATAACCAGCTATGAGAAGGCTGGGGGAGGCAGTGGGGGTGGTGGGCATGTTGCTCCTTCACACGGGTGGGTTGGAAGGGGTATCGAGCGCCGTTTCGTAAGAGATTAGACTAACCAGCAACGATGAAGATAGGGCGTCCAATTGAGACCTGTAACAGTAGATTATTCTCTTAGAGACTAGAATACCTCTAGTGTTTCTTTGCATTTGTAATGAGTTGCAGCAGTTAGAATCAAAACTAGGTAGATAACTATCGACCTTTCGAGTGACGAAAAGTTGATTTCTCCAGGTACTTCTGTGTGCTTTTGTACAACGAGAAAGGAGAATTCAGCCGACTGCTCTGCACGTACGGTCTCTGCTGTTTGTTGATCGTCGCCATTTTGGATTTCAGTGCTGCTGTTAGAATCGTCTACGTCAGCTTCTTATCTGGAGATGGCTTAGACATCTTCAACAATTCTTTCGGTCTATCTTTAGACGTTTTGATGTTCAGTGGACTTTTTTTGAATTTCGTTTCGCAACTGCGCAACACGGAAGTTCTTGAACGAGCCTGTGTTAGAAAAACGCGTGTTAATAAACGCTTATTTGCATTCACGGTTTCGTCCGCGATTTTCACCATAATTTCAATAATAACGAGATACTTCGAATTGGTAGATGTGAGCACGCTGAATGATCAAAACATTGATTACTTTTGGTACTGTTGTTACTGCCTAGTGTCACTTGTTTACTACCTCATAGCAGCGCAGTACAGTACGTTTTTGGGCTCTCTCAGCAGCAACATACAAAACATGGCAGCGGCAATCCACACCAAGCAAAACTGTTCAAACTTGTACGAATTCATACAAACCCACAACTTTCACCTCGAAGAAATGAAGAAACTGCACGAAATCTACAATAAACAAATTTGTTGCGTATTACTCGACGTGTTTGTCGACTGTGTTTACAATGGTTTTTACGTCATCATGTACACCATAGTGGAAGACGACGATGTTTTGGTTGGCGTCGGTTATGGGTCGGGAATTTTGGTCAAAATGATGATCCTTTTTGCAATTTGCGCGTGTTGCAGTAACGCCAAATTCCAAGTAAGTTATTTTTCATCAATCACAAAAAAAAACGCTGCAAATTATTACACAAATGTTTATTATTTTTATATAGATCACTCGTCTACAAAATCACCAACCATCCAATATGAAGAGAAAACGAAAGAAAAATCAAAAAAAAAAAAAAAATCAAAAAAAATCAAAAAAAAAATCAAAATCACCAACCATCGATTGCATTTCGGTCAGCTCTAATTTGAACGGAGATTAGGCCTCTTTTGCGATTCACACTCGTGTTTTGATTTATAAATATATATATATTTCAATATAAACCCTTAAATTTTCGTAGGGAGCGAACGGTTTGTCCTACAGAGCTCCGCGTGGTCTCAAAAAATTCTAAAAATTCTATAGAATCTTAAATTGAAGGAAAAACAATACCTTTATATCAGAATTTTTTGAGTTAGGGCGTTTTCAAATTTTCAAAATTGATTTTGGAACCCTTCCATTCTTTTGGAACCTACATCAACCAAAAGCTTCGGGGCACAACTAGACCCCAAATGGAGCCTACATACCAAATTTCATCAAAATCGGTCAATGCTAAGTGGCAAAAGTGCCGCGTACGGCGGACGGACGGCCAAATTTTTATTCGATTTTTGGATTCTACGTACCTTGAAACGTAAACCATCAAATTTTGAGTGGGTGTTAAAATTTTTTTTTCTTGGTCTATTCCAAAGGTTCATTATTGAAAATAATAGACCAACACAAGTCGGGTAGGCAGTTTATTTAGCTTCCACGCACATAATTTAATTTACAGCTTAATTTTGGTTTATTATTTTCAATAATGAACCTTTGGAATCGACCAAGAAAAAAAAAAATTTTAACAGCCCCTCAAAATTTGATGGTTTACGTTTCAAGGTACGTAGAATCCAAAAATCGAATGAAAATTTGGCCGTCCGTCCGCCGTACGCGGCACTTTTGCCACTTAGCATTGACCGATTTTGATGAAATTTGGTATGTAGGCTCCATTTGGGGTCTAGTTGAGCCCCGAAGATTTTGGTTGATGTAGGTCACTTCTAAGGGTTCCAAAATCAATTTTGAAATTTTGAAAACGCCCTAACTCAAAAAATTTGGATATAAAGGTATTGTTTTTCCTTCAATTTAAGATTCTATAGAATTTTTAGAATTTTTTGAGACCACCCAGAGCTCTGTAGGACAAACCGTTCGCTCACTATGAGATTTTAAAGTTTGGACGTACGATAAATCAGAAACACGAGTGTGAATCGCAAAAGAGGCCTAATCTCCGTTCAAATTAAAGCTGACCGAAATGCGATCGATGTTTTTCTTCATGTTGGATGGTTGGTGGCTTTGCAGACGAGTGATCTATATAAAAAAAATAAAAAATAATAAACCATTGTGTAATAATTTGCAGCGTTTATTATAGAATTTGTCAGTGAATTAGTTACGAATATGTTTATGAACAAATTCCAAATTTGAGCTTCTGCGTTGATCTAATCACAAATCCACAGGGTTTGAGCTAAATTGTGTAATGATTCTACGAAATTACGAACGCACACTTGGCAGTACAAACTGGAACTAAAACTTTTATTGAAATATTTCATTTATCATAACCAAGTTACCAATGTAACCAAGCATCCCAACACTACCCCCTCCCTTTTCCTTGGTGTTTTTAAGATTTTGCTCCCTCACTAATCTAATTCCTCTTCACAAAAGAGAGACTATGAGTTCCACAGACAACCTTGATCCGGCATTTAGGTGCCACGGGATGAGGTCTTGCGTTTGCCCCTCTTGCCAGCGTCCGTTCTGGCTTTTCCACATCTCTCAGGTAACAAAACATCTTTCCATTGTTGTATTTGTACAGATCAAAATTTGATCTAAACTGTATTTAATACAGTTTAGACCAGAATTAGGCTTTTATTCGCATTAAACGACAAGAGAAGAATGAAAGAGAAATTGAAATTTGATCTAGTAAACTAATGGTTACATTGCAACGGTCACATGTGTTTTGCTGTAATAATAATGTCAGTTCATCACATTCTGCCCCTCCATATTTTATACTAGAACTTCGTGATGTAGTCCTTCAGGTAAGCCGGAGGTTTGGAAATCCGACGGGGCCTCGTGGTTCCAGTCTCAGGTAAGGGTGGAGAACCGCTTTGGAGTGGCTGGTTTGGAAGATTAGAGGTGTTCGGCTCGAGGGTGGTGGATGGTCCTGCTTCAGTTTCTTCAAGGCTAGGAAGAATTAGTGCCTCTTCTCTTTGTTCTTCGGCCAGTGGTGATTCTTCGGTTCTGAGATGTAGATTCGTGACTCCCCTTGGGGCAAGTTGTCGTAGCGAGATGGTAGATTCACTGCCATCTTTTCGCCGAACAAGAGCGTATTGGGGATTTGCTTCCAGGAGTTCAGCCTCTTCTACCAAGTCGTCGTACTTGCTGGACCGTACGTTTCGTTTGATGAGCACAGGACCAGGTGTGGTAAGCCAAGTAGGAAGAGCTTCTCCATTCGAGGTTCGGCGAGGAAAACTGAAGAACCTTTCGTAAGGTGTACAGTTAGTTGCAGTACACAACAACGACCGAATAGAATGGAGAGCCTCTTGAAGAACTTCTTCCCAATCACGAGTCTGAAGATTTCTATTCTTGAGAGCTAGATTTATGGTCTTCCACAACGTACCATTTAAACGCTCCACCTGCCCATTTCCTTGAGGATTGTACGGGGTGGAATGACTAGTGGCTATTCCATTGGAATGTAAGAATGATATCAATTCCCGTGAAATAAAGGAGGAGCCTCTATCAGAGTGTACATAAGCAGAAGTCCCGAAAAGCATGAAAAGATCTGTGAAACATTTTATAACAGTGGCAGAAGTTGTGTCTTTACAAGCGTAGGCGAAGGGGAATCTGGAATATTCGTCAATGATGGTCAGAACGTAGTAATTTCTCGTATTGGAGGGGATTGGTCCTTTAAAATCTACATTGATTCGTTCAAAGGGCGCAGTCGCTTTGATGAGCGTGCCCCTGGTTTTGAGAAAACGGGGCTTTACTTCAGCACAAACAGGACAAGCTGAATTGATCCTTCTAACGTCTTCAACTGAAAAGGGGAGATTTCTGCAGCGCAGCCAATGAACCATTCTGGTGATTCTGGGGTGGTTGAGAGATTGATGCAACCCCAACAGTCGATCATTAGATACTAAGCTACAAACTCGAGAAAGAGCATCAGACTTCACGTTTTCTTTTCCAGGGCTATAAGTTATATCGAACTGGAAGGGAGTCAACTCGAGTCGCCAACGTAGAATTTTATCGTTTTTAATTTTGCTGGAGTGCTTTTGGTTGAATACAAAAGAGAGTGCTTGTTGATCTGTTAGAAGTTGAAAATTTCTGCCTAAGAGGAAGGACCTCCATCTCTTTAGAGATTCAACTATTGCAGCAGCTTCCTTCTCAATAGCAGGGTGAGCACGTTCAGAGTTAGTGAGAGTCCGTGAGAACAATGCCACAGGCCGACCAGCTTGGCTCAAAGTTGCGGCCAAGGCCACATCAGACAACCTTACTCGCTCTCAAGTATTCACTGTGCTCTTGATCCATCCATCGTACGGGTTGGTACCAGTGACTAGTAAATTCCATTATTCGATTCATCTGTAGTGACTCTGGATTGAATCTATGCCGTTCCTTTCCCCCCTTCCATAGACAATGGTTTTCACGGTTTCTACCGTTCTGAACTTCCCTGTTGCGTGGAATCGGTAGTATGGGGGTAGTGTTGGGATGCTTGGTTACATATTTCATTTATCATAACCAAGTTACCAATGTAACCAAGCATCCCAACAATTGATTCATTTAATAACTCTAGTATAAAGCTATCAAACTTTAGACAACGTTTTTGAAGGTCCAGAACGAATTTTTAAAAAACTGAACAGTTTAATCAGAAAGCAAATCGTTTAGTTTTATTTCCATTTAGTTGGGTTGGGGGAAAAACATACAAATTTTATAGTAATACCAGAACAAAATTCATAATTTTTTCATGTTTATTTAATTTTGATTATTACAAACGTTTTTTTGCGTTGGACGAATCCTTGTTACAGGCCGAAGCGTTCAATCGTGAACTGTACAAAATCGTAATGAAGAACAACGATCTTCGTCAAGATGTAAGTAGTAGCTTACTAGGTATACTAATTTTGGCTTTTGATCTTTACTCTGACTCCTTACTATTTCACAAAAAATCTTGGCATTTTTAGTGAAAATCTTAGTTTTTTGGTTTATTATTTTCAATAATAAGCCTTTGGAATCGAGCAAGAAAAAAAAAATTTTAACCCCCCCCCCCCTCAAAATTTGATGTTTCACGTTTCCAGGTACGTAGAATACGAAAATCGAATAAAAAAATTTCCGTCCGTCCGCCGTACACGGCACTTTTCTTAGCAACACTGGACCGATTTGGTTCAAATTTGGTATATGGGCTCCATTTGGGGTCTAGTTGTGCCGCGAAGCTTTTGGTTGATGTAGGTCACTTCTAAGGGGTGAAAATTAAGGGTTGAAATTTTCAAGAGTGCCCTAGCTCGAAAACTCTCGAAATAAAGGTATCGTTTTTTCACCAATTTTAAATAGTATTGAATTTTAAAAAATTTTTGAGACCACCCGGAGCTCTGTAGGACAAACCGTTCGGTCCCTACGAGTACTTGAAGGTTTTCCTTCGATGAAACAGAATCATGAGTGTGAATCGCAAAAGAGGTCTAATCTCCATTCAAATTTCATCGGACTAAAATGCGATCGCTGTTCATTTCTTCGATTTGTATACAGTTTTGCCTTCTGCGTAACCAGTAATCAAATTTCCGTATGAAGCTTTCTATTTTTCCAATCGAGTGTGAAGCGTTTAGTTCTTTCTGATAAACTTGATTCTGAAGGTGTGAAGCCAGTATGGTGTGGTAGGTAGTACCTAGCTGGTAGGTAAAAACGCTTGCATACGAGTCTGCAACACATTGAAACATTTTCATGCCCCCCTGGTAATATCAAACTGTAAAGTACCTACCTACCTAACAACTTCACTTCTGATGGTCATAATCATCATTGTGACGACTTGGGACAAATATCGTTGCAACAAATATCGTTGCAACAAATATCGTTGCAACAAATATCGTTGCATCAAATTTCGTGACGATTTTTTTTTTATGTGCCATATGAAAGACATGAAAATGTCAAAAAAATGTTGGTGGGTAAAAAACGCTGCAAATCATTGGCTTCTTCACTCTTCAGATCACTGATCAGCTGAGTGAGCTCAGAAGCCATTTTCAATCCTATTGAATGGAAGTGCTCTTCCAGTCGTCTCCAGCATTCGAGGAAATCTTCTTCACTCCTCAGATCACTGATCAGCTGAGTGAGCTCCAAAGCCATTTTCAATCCTATTGAATGGAAGTGCTCTTCCAGGCGTCTTCAGCATTCGAGATCTTCTTCACTCTTCAGATCACTGATCAGCTGAGTGAGCTCCGAAGTCATTTTCAATCCTATTGAACGCAGGAAGCTGAAATTTGAGAGGGAAGGTCAAGGGAGAATACAGATGGAGAACCAGTGATCTATACATAAGGGTGATCTATACAGAAAATAATAAACCTTTGAGCAATGATTTGCAGCGTTTTTGGATTCTACGTACCTTGAAACGTAAACCATCAAATTTTGAGGGGGTGTTAACATTTTTTTTTTCTTGGTCGATTCCAAAGGTTCATTATTGAAAATAATAAACCAAAATTTGTGGGTGAAATGAATAGGTATACATGATTTGAAAATTACCCAGAAGCTACAATATTGTTAACATTCTACCTTCAAACCTTTTGTAATAATAAAAATGATTTTTTCAATATTGAAAAAAAAAAAATAAACCAAAATTTGTGGGTGAAATGAATAGGTATACATGATTTGAAAATTGGATGGTTCGAAATTTTGGCGGTGAGGTTCGCATGTCATCACTGCAGAGTTGTTGGAAAATTAATTCGATTAAGTACAAAACGCTGCAAAATATTACACAAAGGTTATTATTTTTCTATATAGATCACTCGTCTGCAAAGAACACGGCTTTGCCACCAACCAACTTGAAGAAAAACATCGATCGCATTTCGGTCAGCTAACGTTTGAACGGAGATTCGGCCTCTTTTGCGATTCACACTCGTGTTTCTGATTTATCGTAAGTCCAACCCTTAAGTTCTCGTAGGGAGCGAACGGTTTGTCCTACAGGGCTCCGCGTGGTCTCAAAAAATTCTAAAAATTCTATAATATCTTAAATTGATGGAAAAACAATACCTGTATATCAAAATTTTTTGAGTTATGGCGTTTTCAAAATTTCAAAAAAAAAAACTCATTTTTCAACCCTTAAAAGTGACCTACATCAACCAAAATCTTCGGGGCACAACTAGACCCCAAATGGAGCCTACATACCAAATTTAATCAAAATTGGTCAATGCTAACTGAGGAAAGTGCCGCGTACGGCCAAAAAATTTCTTGGTCGATTCCAAAGGTTTATTATTACCTTAATTAAGGCTCATCATAGTTCATACCTGTGGCTAAAAATCTCAGGGTAGCCACGAGCCCATCTTGAGAGATAGGTAATAAATTTCCTCATGGGTGTATCTTTCTTTTGAACCAGTGGAGATATCAAACGAAGTTGGAGATGGTACGACTCCTCATTAGGGTGGTCACAAAAAATCAACTTCCGAAATTCAATCGTGGCAACCCCCTAAAAGGTGCCATTTGACTAGAAAATGAGATTCCCAAAGTTTTAGGTCGATCGGATAACATTAACCCGTGCCGCATCGAGGTTGAAGTTCAGAAAAACTCACTTTTTTTTCATAAAAACATTCTTTTTTCCTCATAACATAGTAACTATTTGTCCTAGAGACTTGAAATTGGTCTCATTTTATTTAAAATGTTATTTTCTTCAACTTTTACTCGAATAATTTTTTCGCTACATTCTATAGATTTTATGTTATTCAGCTTTTCCCATCTCAAAACGTAGTCCGTTTCAGCAAATGTGCCTTTTTACGCATACCCCTAAAAACCACACTCCAGTCTATGAAACCGACCTCCAGGCGATTTGATGTATCTTTATCACTCTATGGAAAATTGATACATTTGAATTTAATATAATATAACATAAGGAGAGGATAGGGTGAGATGGGTGGGTGCTATCAAATGCACAAAAGAACAATACAAATTTTGATAAAAGTGTTTTAATAATACAAAATGAAAGTTTTTTGTATAGAAAATAACAGTCTGGAACATTTTACTGCACAATTTATCTATTCCAACACCACTGAATTTAGTACTAAATTAAAGGCTTAGATAGTGAGGCTTTATCGATATCAGGTCAAATTTTCCTACATTCTGACACAACTTGTAATAAAAATTGGCGCTGTTCTTCGTCTTTAGTCAAGCAAGAGTTGAAGACTTGCATCAGTTTCACACCCCTTTCAGCAGTGTCGTTCACTATGTTCTTAGCATGCAAATAATGAGGATTTTTCCCCATAAGCTTGGATCGGTGTTTAAAAAATCTGTCTCTATGGAATACCGCTGGAAAAAAATTTGAGGTTTGAGAAGTGACAAAAAAATTAAATTGCTTATCCCAAATTTGTTCTACATGTGCAAAATCTAAAATCGCTTTTGTATCCCTACCATCAATTTCACTATCGGGTTCACCTAGAGAAAATAATTTCATGGCCATACTTTCTTAATGTTGTCGTCTAAAGTGTGGTCGAAAAACGAGAACGCTATTTTCTCTGAGCTGAGGTACCAAAGATGGTTTACAAATTTCGACAAAGCCTTATTTGCTATTTCTGTGTCAAATTTCCTATACCCTACTAATGCTTTCAACATTTCCAGATCTTGTTTAGGTGCCAAAGCAGGTTTGGGGGCATTGAACCATGCCTTGGCGTAAATATTTAATATGAAAACACAAATTCCTTATATTCCTTTCATTTCTTTTTGAGTTAATAAAAATTGGTCTCTAAAAAGATGAATTTTGAGGCAGTAAATTGCTTTGGCCATCCACCTGGCGTGATGAATTGCACCAGGTGCTTTAAAAGAAAATTTTTGGGGAGGAAGCCCTAAAAACACTAAACAAAGTTGAAGAAACTCTTTGTAATCCTCTCTGGGCTGCAGGGTTTCCAAATGTTCCCTTAAAAAACTTGAAACTCTGTAATTGAAACTTTTTTTTAAAGAGACGATCTTGTTTTTCTTTATTTTTTTCTCAAATTTCACTTCTTCAGTCAACTGATGACCACCCCCCCCCCTCCACCCCTTATTACAGCCTCAACCTTTACATTTATACCGGAAACATACTCATTTTCCATAAACCAGAGTGATAAAGAAGTGTCAAAACGCCTGGAGGTCGGTTTCATAGACTGGAGTGTGGTTTTTAGAGGTATGCGTAAAAAGGCACATTTGCTAAAACGGACCACGTTTTGAGATGGGAAAAGCTGAATAACATGAAATCTATAGAATATAGCAAAAAAATTATTCGAGTAAAAGTTGAAGAAAATAACATTTTAAATAAAATGAGACCAATTTCAAGTCTCTAGGACAAATGGTTACAATGTTATGAGGAAAAAAAAGAATATTTTTATGAAAAAAAGTGAGTTTTTCTGAACTTCAACCTCGATGCGGCACGGGTTAATGTTATCCGATCGACCTAAAACTTTGGGAATCTCATTTTCTAGTCAATTGGCACCTTTTAGGGGGTTGCCACAAGTGATTTTCTAAAAAAAAAAAATTTTCCTATTGCCTTGTGACTACCCTACTCCTCATCCATCCTCAAATAATTTTTCTAGGTTCGAGAACTAGGTCATTCAATGAGTTCACATTAGTGAACTGGTTTCTTTTGAGAAGCCATTGTTTCACCCATTTACTTTTGTGTTTTCTCTTCTTGATGTAGTTAAAAACCGCTGAGTAGTACATGTAAGCCGCAAATTGACAGTGAAAGCCCACTATTATCAAATGTTGTAAAATTCAAATAAAGTTTATGAAATTGAAATTTAGTTGTGGTAGCGTTATTGCCTGATGGGCATTGTTCACCAAATCTGCAATTACAGGTTATCAAGTCTGAACTCACCAATATTGGGGGTACCCAGGGTATGACAAATAGTTACACAGATTACCAACAAGAAAATACTGTATTCCAAAAATAGACAAGAAATCAGGTAACCTCGCTTATAAGCGTATCAAAAGGAAACAATATAGATCAATAGAAATAAATGACTCAGTAAATCATGAAGGTAAGTAATCAAAGGTATGTTTGGGTATGTGTACCCAGGAACTAGTACCGACCACGTGAACCACGAGGTACGATTCGAATAAAAGGACTAATCAGTCTCAAAATAATCAATCAACGAAATAATCACAAGGTGACAACGACGTTATAGGAACAATATCCAGGAAAACAGGTAAAAAGGTAAGTAAAACTCCTAGGTGAGACCTAGACAAGAGTACCAAATCATGGACCTCTATAAGGATCAGGTAAGTCAATGAAACGTAAGTATTTCGAAAGTAAAACGGGTCTCAAAACCACGATGAAGTTATAAGATAATACAGGTAAGTATGAATTTAATAATCGACTCGGCAAAGAAGATACTAGACTCCGACTTCGAAGTACAAGGTAAGATCTCTTTATACTCGGGAGAAAACCTCCAAGAACTTCAATAAAAAGGTAAGTATTTAGTTTTAGAACAGGTAAGTATTAGTTTTAAGTTGATTTACTATAGAATTTAAGTAGATATTACACTCAACAGGTGGGTTCCTAACCACGTGGACCTATGACGCCAAATCAAGTATGGTTAGGGTATGCCAACGCCCCTAGGTATGCGAAGTGACTATGCATGAATTTACGTAGTTTTAAGTGAAATTGACGATTTACAATATTGCAAAAGGTGACAAGAATGGTCATACAGCAGATACAAAACGATAAAACTTGGTACTTTACCACTACTCGATCGGAATTGCGCGTAGAAGAATGTAGATGGTGAAGACGGTCCCGAGGGCGTCTTTGGAGATAAATGTTCGTGGATAAACTTGCGAAACGTTGCAAATCAATCCGAAAGGCTTCAAATTCAACGACAGTTCGATACAACTCGGAAATATATCCCTTCAAAAAGTCCACACAGGCTAGCACAACTGGCTTTCAACAATACAACCCGGCCTTCAATTGAGGCGACTCTGAGCGACGACGATCCGTTACTGAAGGTTCCAGACTCAACGGGTCGGGGCCCCCCTCCTCCACGGCTCCTCCTGCGTCCACCTCCTCTCCCACTGCCACCCCGACCTCCTCGAAGCCAGTGGCGCGCCTTTTTCCCGCGTCAGTACGAATTTGCGGCTTACAAACTTCCTCCCCTCTCCGGAAGCCGTCGTCCTCGACGGCGGAATCCTGATCGACCACGCTGGGTATGGGTAGCTTACGACCAGGGTACCGTCGTGTGTATTCCACTTCGTAGCGCGTTCTTCGACAATGACTGCAGGTAGGCGCGACCCCAGTGTGTGGTGGGCTACACTGGTTCACCAATTGGCCCCGCGCACTCCTCTTGATGAGGCGCTCCCAAAATGCCTTGCATGAGGCACAGCGAAATCCTCGCATGACGGTTGGTGGTCTCAGGCAAATTGGGCAAAGTGACTTCTTGACTGTGCTGGTGTCGGCCACTGTCTCTTGCTCCCTGTTTCTGGTCGTTACTGTAGGTAGACTGGTGAAACCGGGGGTATGGCGACCTTTCCGGGGTATGGATGACGGGGTACCCGGTTCGGGGTACTCAGGGTCCTGATAGTCTGGGTCCTCATCTGACTCCTCCGCCGACGTTTCCATGTACTCCTCCAGCTCAACCGCCGCCTGGTAGCCTCGTTTCCCCGCACGCCGCTCAGGTACAGGGTCCGCGATTTTTGTCAGTGGTACGGCCGTACCGGCCTTCACTTGCACCACCATATTATCCATTTCTCTGGTCAGCTCCTCAATTCTTTTCTTTGACTCTTTCAGCTTTTCCTCGTTTGCTTCGCAGCGTGCCCGCCAACCCGCAACTTCCATCTCGTGTAGGCGCCACTCCGGTAGAAGAGTAGCTACTTGGTCCAGTCCGTTGATTCCCGTTTCAAAGAAGGAATCCAGCATGGCCCTGCTATCCGCCTGCTTCATGACTTGCAGAGCGGCAGCGGCTATTTCGATGTTCTCCATGGCCATCCGCTCGCTATCCCTGGACTGGTCCGCGTCACTAAACGCAGCTCGCGTTAGCACTTGTTGACAGGCCTCCTCGTACGTTTTACGTACCTGACGTACCGCTTGCAGGGTACGTGTGAGAGACGTGTCCACTTCGGGGACTCGCGAGTCTGAATTTCTCCGAGACCCCATCTCCAGCTGCGCAACAAAAGAAAAAGTTCCGGTTAGCATGTTGAATCCTTCGTTCGTCCTTACTGTACCTTATCGTTTTTCCTACCTACGACTATATGACCGTCACCGTATATCAAAAATTAACATGGCTTTTCTATTTTCAGTCACTTCGCCCTTTTCATGACGACTCGCATTCTACACTCAAAGGTAAGTCCCTACAACGTTGTCCTAAACTTACATCTATATATATATATCAATTTAGATATATTATCTTTTTTTTTTTTTTTTTTTTTTTTTTTTTTTTTTTTTTTTTTTTTTTTTTTTTTTTTTTTTTTTTACTAATTTAATTTACAGGTATTGTTTACAGGCATCATTTCTCTCTCCCACCTCCTCTACTTCGTACCCTGCTCGAACCCCGGCCAGCACCCCTTTCTCGTGCAACTTTTTATAGTTGCGCGGAGGACGTGGTCGCAAACCGTAAGGGTTTCCGCTCACCGTCACTCCTCCCTCCTCATTCTCACTCCTGGTCTCCAAGGCCTGGGTCGAGTGCTCCGATATCACTTCAGGGTTCTCCTCCGTGGGTTCCTCTTGTTCCGGTTTGATCCAGGGTGTTTCCTCCTCCGTCCATGCGTCGTCCAAGTCCCAGTCCCAGTTCACCTCCTGAGGCTCCTCAGTGACCCGTACCCTTGAGTTCTCCTCGAACACTGGCTCATCCAGCACCGCGTCATCAGGCACGTCATTTGACATTGCCGGCTTCAGCCTATTGATGTGCACCACCTGAGACTTAGCTCCCAGCACATCGTGGATCTCGTAATTTACCACTGAGATCACTCTTTTGATGATCCACGGTCCCGACCAAGGGCTCCAGAACTTCCTGCATTCTCCAAAAGGTAAGTGCATTTGTTTCAGGTACACTCGATCCCCCTCCTTGAACCGTTTAGGGGTCCGTCGCCGATTTATGCGATCCGCCTGCTGCTTCCAAGCCCGGTCCAAACACCGCTTAGCGATTCGCCGGGCTTCCATCAAGTTCCTCAGTTCGGAAGAACGCTGTTCGTCACTTTGTCGAGACCACTCTGTCATATTTGGAAGACGGAGTTCTCGTCCGTAAGTCAAGTAGTTTGGGGAGTACCCCGTACTCTTATGAGGGGTGGCCCTATATGCGGCCAACACAATGGGTACCAACTGTTCCCAATCCCTCGTTCGCTTTACCAATTTAGCCATGATATTGGCAAAAGTACGATGAAACCTTTCACACACCCCATTCCCCTGGGGGTGGTAAGCTGTCGTTTGCACCTTAGAAATCTTCCATTCCTCACAGAGCTCCCTAATAAGGTCCGCAGTAAACCCTGTACCCCTGTCCGTCACCAACCTCCTGGGTACTCCATGGTAGGGTATGTACCGCCCCACTAACACGCGAGCGACCGTTTCGGCCGTTGTGTTACTTACTACATAAGCCTCTGCAAACTTCGAGTAATGGTCCACCATTGTCAGAACATATTTGGGCCCTCCAGGGGTCACCATGGGTCCCACAAAGTCCATTCCTACCACCTCACCGGGCGCCGAAGGTATGAGGGGTCTCTGGATGGGTGCCGCCGAGTTTCCCGGGGAATTACGTCTTTGGCATGGCTCACATGCGGAAACAAACGTCTTGACATCTCTCCGAATTTTCGGCCAGTACCCCACACGTTTGACTAACCTTTCTGTCACCTCCGCCCCCGGATGGCCAGCCCATGCGCTCCCATGACACGTCACCATTACCCACTCTCGAAGGGTCACCGGTATTAACGGCACCCACCCTTTTTCTCCATTTACGTCCACGGGGATCATCCATACTCCCTCGTCATCCCTTAACTTGTGACGATACTTCCCTATCATTTCCTTAACCCAAGGATCCAGGTCCTGCGCCGCCCTTAACAATGGTCCAGGCATCTCAATGTTCACAGCCGACACGTGCATCCGGCTCAGGCCATCAGCATGCCCCATACTCACTCCAGGTCGGTATCTAGGCTCGAAATCATATTCTGCGAGCCTCAAAGTCCACCGACCCACTCGTGACGTGGGATCCCTCAACTTCAGAGCCGCCGTCAAGGCCATATGATCGGTTTCCAGAACAAATTTCTTCCCTAACAGGTACTCCTGGAAATGCCGACACGCCCACACCACCGCCAACAGTTCCCTCTCCGTCGTCGAGTATCGAGTCTCCGCACCATTCAATTTTCGACTCGCGAAGGCCACCGGACGTTCTCCATTATCACATTTCTGTGACAACACCGCCCCCAATGCCGTCTGTGATGCATCCGTCGCCAGTATAAACTCCTGGTTCATATCCGGGTAAATCAAGACCTTATCCGACAGAATAGCCCCCTTCAGCAGTCGAAACGCCTCCTCCTGCGGTTCTTCCCACCGGAACTCCACCCCCTTCAGTAGAGGGAAAATGTATGTTCTGGGCCATAACTATTAATACTACGACCTTTTGACCTTGACCCCTACCCCCCCACCCCCCTCCCACCCCCTGATCCCTACCACCACCACCCCTCCCACCCCCTGACCACTACCCCCACCACCCCCTCCCGCCCCCGTACTCCTCCCGCCCCCGTACTCCTCCCGCCCCCGTACTCCTCCCACCCCCGTACTCCTCCCGCCCCCGTACTCCTCCTGCCCCGTACTCCTCCCACCCCCTTACTCCTCCCGCCCCTCACTCATTCCGCCCCCTCACTCTTTCCGCCCCCTTCCCCCCCCCCGGACTCTTCCTGCCGGGGACTCCTTCCTACCACTCCCCCACATACTCCCCCATACTTACCCTACATAACCCCCATACTTACCCCTTCACAGTACCCCATACTCCCCTACTCACCTCCCCCCCCCATACTCCCTCTCACCTACCCCCACATACTCCCCCATACTTACCCTTACACACTCCCCCATACTCCCCTACACCCCCCCCCCCATACTCCCTCTCACCTACCCCCACATACTCCTCCATACTTACCCTTACACACTCCCCCATACTCCCCCACACACCTACCCCATTACTCCCCATATTCCCTCTCACCTACCCCCCCCCCCCAATCCCCCACACAACTACCCCCACATACTTCCCCATACTCCCCCATACACTCACCCATACTTCCTAACACTCTCACCCATACTCCCCCTTACATACCTACACACTCTCCCCATACTTACCCCACACACTCCCCCTCACTCTCACCCTCATTCTCACCCCACCTACCCTTGTCATAAGGTAAAAACTATAATTTAAGCTAGCTTGTGAGAATGGAGCTTCATGATAGGTTAACTAGATGGCACTATGGTCGATCAGTCCTACCCTGTAATCATGTTTCAATCTCTACTACAAGTTTCAAAGCAAGGTCAGTACAACTAAGAGAAATGACATTTGTTGTCCTGAGAAGGACAGTTCAAAGGATCTAAGGTAAGTACAACTAATTTCTTTACCATTAAGATGCAATTAGTACCATTGTTCGACCCACTTGGTCATTGGAGACTAAGCTCTGTCACCGCGTCAAGGTGGGGTCGATCGACAGAGTTTATTTTTATTCAGATGTAAATTTAACATGTTGGTCCTCCAAAGGTAAAACTTATACTTCACGCAATCACACTTCAACGAGAAATTTAAAAGTTTGTTGACCCTCTTGGTCGTTGGAATTTCCAACTAAGCTCTATCACCGCGTCAAGGTGGGGTCAATCGATAGAGTTTTTTTTTTAATTTATTTTTTTCAACATAAATTAATATAATTTTATCAAACAATATACAATTTTTTTAAATAAACAATATTTGAACATGAACGATAAACATAATGTATTAGCCTAATAGTTTGAGGCATCATTTTTATTGTCTTTTTCCCTGCCGACCCTCTCTCCCGAAGGGATTTTCACCACAACCTTTGAGAGGGTTACTCGGCCGGTCCTCACTACTAGCACCATACAGGATTTACCGTTCGGATACTTGGACCAAAGACAATAAAAGATGTTACATCTCAACTTTTTTTTTTCAAATTTCATTACAATTTTTTTAAAAATAACAAACAATATTCAAACATAAACGTAAACACAATTTTTTAACATTTCAACTTTAACTATTAATTATGAAAAACACGTTTACAAACAATCAGTTATCATCCAGTCAGCTATTGCTCTACATTTATGGAATGCACATAATGTTGGTGCCGAATTATGAAAAATACAATGCGATCCTATCGCTAAAGGTTCAAGTAATGAAGATATTTTGGGGCATCCAATACTTTCAACGTCAACTATTCGTAGGTTTCTTGGAACCAGCTGTTGAATGAAGTCAACCTTTTGCTTTCCTTTCACATATATGATATCATAATTAGAAGAGATGCGATGAAAAATATTTGATAGCTGGCTGTATTCCACATCTCCTTCATCCCACGGAATTCTGTGTACGTGCTTTACGATCCAATTATTAGCTTTTCGAGCCTTTGGAACGTAAATGTACAATCCCTTGGGTGGTTTGAAAATCCAATGTTGTGCTGAGAAAACATTGTGATCACTCAACGATAACTCTTTAACGATATGCTTCATTTCATTGTTGAAGAACCAGTGGAGATCCAGAACAACCTCTCTCTTTGACGGCATGATGATGACTGAATGACAATCGATTATGGTACTCCTTTTATATAGGCTTCACGTGACAAATGTCAGTGGTGAAGTGGTCCAGCTGCTGAGGTTCGATGATTCGCTAAATCTCCTTCAAGACGTAGGATTCATACCTACATGCAGTCTGACAACATTTTTATACCATTCGACGGACTATATTAGTCAAAGGGTTGTACTCCACTGATCGGTCGTGAATGATGAGGCAATACGCTGTTGTGTCACCGGGAAATGCTACGCTCGCTTCAAATTCCAACATCACATCTATAGGTCCAGATTTTATGGATTCACTCTGTTTTGAACAATCCAAAACAACCAAAGTTCCTCTTTCCTTGAATTGGTTGAGTGAAAGTAATGGATGATTGTATTCAACCCCGTAATAACTTTGTTGAAATGTGGCATACATTCGGTAGAGGACAGAAAATTGATTTCTTTCAAAGTTGATATTCAGATCATCGTATGGATATGATTTTGAGTTCAAAAATAACTTAACATTGCTCAGATTACAATGGTCGAAACGGCATGACAGTTTCCTTACCGTGTTCTTTCTTCCAGTTTGAAAAGCTAATATTACGTATCTAGGTTTTTCAACTTGAGACGACGTCTTGACGTTCCATACATGCTTCTGGGTGGTCGGAAGTAGAGGGTACTCGTAGAGCTCCAAGCAGCGGAAATCCATTCGTATTGCCTTTTCCTTTTGAAGATGACGATGAAGTTCCAGTCGATGATGGTTGTCGAGTGTGAGGTAGGGTACACGCCAAGAGAGGTGAGTCAATTCGATTTTGGCCCGAGCTGGTTCGGCTCCTGCAACTCCTTGAGACAAGTAGCAGTTTTCATCTCTTCTCGATCGTAGAAATATCAGTTCTTGCTTGACGTTGATCACTACTTTTTGATAACATTCGAAGAATCCAAGTAGCACACTGAGGGGTAAACAGACGTTGAAATACCCTTCAGTTGATACGTTGAGAGTATCAGTTACTACCCAACCATAATTTTCAATCTCGTTCTCGGTGCCTTTCATGAACGATGTGTAGCCTTTCATCGATGATGTTATGCCGGGATTCCTCACTCGGTCGATTTCTGTGGCACATATTTCGTAGCGTATCTCATCAAAGAGAAACGGGAAGGCGTTGCTAGTCATTGACATAGTAGCTGGCGGCGGTGGTCCTGATCCATCTTCCTTCAGGAAACGTCCTTGTAGCTCCAGGAAACTTTGACTCGGTAGGGTGAAGAGGTCTTGATGCTGTATGGCGATCCGTATCTCCTGTCCATAGTCCAAGGATGAACCGTAGGGGTAGTGAGTATGGTACTCCACCCGTTCAACTCCTTCCTCCTCATTAGATAGGTGCTCTTCAACGTTCAACATGTTGACTATTCGAGATCCAATTAACAACTGACTGATTTTAGGGTGTGCAGCTCCTTACATACTATCTTCACTGAGCGAAATTCTCGGTATTGATCCAACTATTATGTCTCGAGTCGAATCCCAACCATTTTACATAAGCTCGACCCTCTCCATCTCGTCTCAGTATCTTCTCCACAAGATATACTCTTGGGTACTTGGTCAATTGTAGTTCTTCTTGATAAAATCCTCCGGCGACTTGTTTCTTCTCACTATCCTCCAGGATGTAGGTGGGTGGTACAGTCTTCTTCACTCGAACGATCTTAAATATTTCAGTTGACCACGAGGGAGTGTATCCCTTTTCAAATTCTGCTTTCCTCTTGGATATCCTCACGTAGTCGTCAATCTTGAATTTTGGCTGTTGTTTCTTCCTCTTCTTCGGTGCAAACAAGGTCTTGAGTGCCAACTTCTCTTTTCGTTTTCCTTTGACATCTGCGGGTGCCATCTTGATCGAGGAATGTTTGGTCTTGTTGTACAGTCCAACAATTTCTTCTATGACATTCACCCATTTGTAATGTCCCTGCATACTGAACTGTTTCCAAAGCAATGTCTTCAGAGTGCGAATCACTCGTTCCACTATTGATGCTTTCAGATTGGTGAAGGTAGAGTAGTGGTTGATGTTATGACTGTTCAGTAGCCCTCTCACAGTGGCATTATAGAATTCTTTTCCACGATCAGTTTGTAAATGACGTGGTAAACGTGGTGCTGACTTCTCGAATATCTGCTGGAATCCCATACTGGTTGCTGTGGCTGTCTTGGATTTGAGTGGAGCTATCCAAACGAATTTCGATAGGCAATCTATTACAACGAGTATGTATCGATTTCCTCCATTGATTCTCGAATACGGTTGAAGTTCCAGTAGATCTGCTTGCCATAAATCGTCTATTCCTTTCAGAATCACTCTTCTTCTTTTATAGTTCTTCCTGGCTGGTCGATGAAGCTCCTCAATTATTTTTCTCTTGACGTCTGTCATGTTTCGAGTCTTGACACTGAATGATGATGTATTCTCAGATACTGATGTTTATATAGGTCGAGAAAATCATGTTATATGCTGACCCTCCCATCCGAAGGGATTTCCACCACAACCTCAAGGAGGTTTACTCAGCAAAGTTAGAGATTTTCTTTTGATACCATCTATTAAAAACAGGTCCTCACTACTAGTGCCGTTCGGATACTTGGACCTAGACGATTATGAATTATTTTCAGATGAAGTAGTGGGCTTCTTTCTTGGGTAGAATTTCCTAATAATAGCCCATTTCGGATGTGCCCGTTCAATGTTGAAATTCTCTGTTGAACTAAATCTTTTCTTATGTGCATTGGTCGCATCCAGTATCTTTTTATAGGATTGAAGATCATGGTCCCTGATCATTGTCTTGTCCGGATTTTTCATGAAGAGGAGTTCTAATAGTCCGAGGGTGCAATGGATTTGCATGTCTGTTCCTATTCGCATTACATCATCTCTGATAGTTACATAACTGTCTCCCAATGTGAAGCGGTCAGATTCTCTGTGGTAGTGGATTCCATAAAGGTCATCAAATCCTGGTTCTCTATCAATTTTCTTCCTGACGTACTCTGATGCATAATGTCCATATGATGGCTCAACTGGTGATGACGATGCAAATGGTTCTTGAGGGGTTGGAATAATTCTCACGTCTTCTAGCGTTGTCGATCCAGTTGGTGGTTCCTCTTTAGGTGACATGATGTATGGTATCGCAGTAGAATCTGATGAGATATCGGTTTCTTCTACTTTCCTTCCGAATAAGTCGAAAATGCGTCTTGGTCTGGTTCTTCTTCTCCTCCTGTTAATGTACTTCCATGAATCAATTGTAGATGACACAGCTGTCTGCTCCAATTTCGGCTTCTTGGGTGATGGCGGATTCAGAATAGCTTCTCGAATGGGTTCAAACCTCTTCTTGAGATGTTCTTCTGTGTCCTCCCTGCTCCTCCTTATCTGGTTATACCTCGCTCTAATAGCTTTACGAACCTCAGCGATCTCTCGCTCAATAGATGTTACTCCTTCCATGGTTTGCAATAGACTAACTGATTTATCATCCTAACATCCTAATCCTATCTTGTTTGTCACACGCTACGTCATCAAAAATCATTACGGAATTTGGTTTAGTTTGAGAGGGTAGTGGTACTTCATCACTATTCTCGTATTTGAAGAAGCCAATTTCTTTTAGGGGTTCCATGATTCTAGTCAATTGGACGTATTGAGGTTGGTGGAGGGTTCTACTAAAGAGATAGATGTTTTCAAATCTCAATCCCTGAGGAGAGTATAATAGATTGAGCATCAAATTTGTTTTGCCACCATTCGAAGTCGCACACATTATGCACCGTATACTGTTGGGTAGCAGTGAGCTATGCCTTGTTCTATCGGAAGTACTCCCCTCTAACTTTGCCAAATTGTGGACTGGGAGACCGACACCTTGCTTCACCAACTGCATGTTGAATACTGAGGACGTTTGTGAGAGGACCAGCCCTTATATACTATTTGCAACCCACTACTACCACCACCACAACTTAAAAATTTCATCAACGCCCTCCCAAATTCTCATCATAAGTCCATTGCAATAACTTTCACCCCTCCCTTTTTGAGAGACAACGACCTGGTTGCGTACCCCGGGCCCACCCTCGCGTAATGGAACGAGTAAACCAAACATAGGTTATTACAAAACAAATATGAAGGATTGTGAATAAAATCAAAGTGAAAAATAAAAAGATAAAGAAAAATAAAAGCAATCCTTTAAATAGGTTCCGCTAACCATTGGTTGTTTTACTCGTTCCGCAACCCCCGGGAAATCCCGAAAGATTTCCAGCTACAGAGTGTAGCTTTGGTTGCTCCACTGGTACGCAACCAGGTCGTTGTCTCTCGTACACATTTACTTACCCACCCTTGTGTACATTCGATGATGAGAATTTATAACAGTGATGAAAATTTGATAACCTAAGACGATGATGAAAATTTGATAACCTATGACGATGATAAAATTTGACAGGACCAGCCTGTTTAGAAATTTGATAACCTAAGACGATGATAAAATTTAAAAGGACCAGCCTTTTTAAAATTTGATAACCTAAGACAATGATAAAATTTGAGAGGACCAGCCTATTTAAAAATTTGATAACCTAAGACGATGATAAAATTTGACAGGACCAGCCTGTTTAAAAATTTGCTATAATGATACTTAAATAAAAATTGGATTACTCAGGAGCCAGCCTGTTAAAAATTTGGTATGATGATAATAAAATAAAATTGGATTACTCAGGAGCCAGCCTGTTTAAAATTTGATATGACGATAATTAAATGAAATTGGATTACTCAGGAGCCAGCCTGTTTAAAATTTGGTATGACGATAATTAAATAAAATTGGATCACTCAGGAGCCAGCCTGTAGTGCCCTAAAGCTAAGGTGCTGATGCCATCTTCTAAAATATGTCTTTTATCATCATTTGGGGACAGTGATATTTTGTTTGCAATTATTGATTGGACGTTATGTTTCTTGGATCTAATATGTGAGCAGAAGTCTCGTCGGATTGATGATTCCCTAAGACAATTTAGATAATCATCAACCTGAATTTTCTTCTCCACAACACATTTTTGGACACCTTTGGCTCTTTTATATTCTTGCCCATCTATTAGCATAGCATACATTTTAGGTCTGAGTCCAACGAATAAATTAATAGGCTTCCCTCCTGCTTCATCTTTAAACTTTCCTAATTCTTTCTTATTTCTATTTGAATACAGGGGGTGATCTTGGGGATAATTTGATGTGTCTAAGTGATCGAGTAGATGGTCTTTCATGTCTTTATACCAATCATCGGTTTTTATAGACATGATAAAACTGTCGGTATCCATGTATAATAAGCTGAGGGTGTCAGGATATAGGGGCTTTAGAGTGTCATAGAAATATTCATACATTACAGTTTTTGATATATCCAAGATGGCTTGTCCTACAAAAATCGGGCGATTAAATTCAAGATTGGTCTTCCCCATGAGTATTCCAACTAAATTTTCGTTAAAAACAGTTGAATCTATAAAATTTGATTTTGCTATGAGTTTTTCTGCTTGTTGAAAACTTGTCACGAGTCTAAAATCTATTCTATTGCGGATACTTTCCATGGTTTTCCCATAAACTGCATTATTATATAATTTAAATTGCTCTTTTTCAAAATCAGTAGTTGCTTTTTTTTCTCAATTCATTATTTAATTCTATGTAAGGTTTTAACCATTGTGACTGTCTGAATTTCAATGCTCTATTTATCCTAACCAATTTCAAACCATGGTCTAGCGCTTGTTTGAGAGCCATGTAGTGGACTACATAATTTTTCCGACTACCCAGATGAGCTAGCAACTTTCCTCCAATACTAGCCAGCTTCTCTGGCAGGAAAGGAAGGTCATTGTGGTAATCGTGTAGCTCATCTGGGTAGTCGAGGCAAACGTCAAGAAGGTAGCCATATGGGTCATCAGGGGAGAGTGAGTCAAGGTTCAATGAAGAAGGGTCTGGTATGAATGAAAATTCGCCAATTGGTAGAGGCCTAGTCATAGCAGTGGAATACAGAGCATTGCAGTCTTGATAAGCTAAAAATGTAGTATCCTTGCTTGGATCATAGCCCTCTACCATTTGGTTATTTGCTTCAGCCATTCTTCTTGATACCTGGACTAACCCTCCTCTGATGCCTGACTCCACCATCAAAATTTGGTTGTAGTCAGTGAGGAGTTCAATCTTGACTTGGGTACATTTTAACATGGCATCCCAGGTCATCATGGGGGCTGTAAAATAATGTGCAGGATCTAGAGTATGAGATTTGATGGTTATATCTCTGAATGATTCGAATATTTCTGCGAGAAGAAGCACATCGATCTTCATGTAAAGATCACTATATTCCCCAAGGGTCTTACAATTAAAATCTTCCCAAACTTTCTTTGCGTGCTCATATTCCACTTTGGTTATACCACTTTGTCTCAATTTACTGTAAAATTCATTTATGGGGGGCAATTGGGTGTCATTATATTTTTCCCAGGAGTTCACATACTCATAGGGGAATACTCCTTTTCTTTTCACCATTTGTAATTGATTGTTATTAAAAAATTTGGGCAATATATTAAAATTGATTAAAGTTTTGGCGAGACCATCTAAACTTTTTGATAAGAATCGAAAACTATCCAAGAATCTCAATGATATTTTTTTATTTACTCTTTTGGAGAATGTAATAAAGTTTTCAGAATTGGATGCTATGACGTCAATTTGTTGTTTATTGTAGCCTAATTTGGGTACTATGAAATGGGCGTCAAATCCAGAGAGGTTGTGAAACAGAACGGGAAGGAAGGAGGGGGGTTGATACTGAATATTACAATTACGATGGGCAGCTCCCCGGTAAGTCCCTAGTATGTGACAATGATCACGTACTTTGGGATTTTCCGGGGAACTGAACCCTTTATTGCACATGAAACATGTTGTTGCACTATCATATTGATTTTTTTCTGCTTGGGATAGAATTGGCATTTTTTTATTGGAACTATATATTTTACTCACTTCTTCTGCAACATGATTTAAAAATTCCAACAACTTTTCAACAACATCTTCCCCTCGATATACGAACAAATCTTTTGGTATTTTGTCACTGACTGGTAGAAATTCCTCTTGAATATGGACATAAGCACACGCAGAAGTGGGGGTATGTTGATTATAGGGGTGGGTAAATGATTTATCTGGGTTTGGGAGGGCAGTATGGATGTCTTCACACATGGATTCAAAATCTGCATATACTACATAGGGGATTCTCATAGACCTACCCACTTTCTCGAATTCCACATAAGTTTTTTCAGGGATCTTTGGAACAGCAGGTTTATTAGAGTTACATAAATTTTCATGAGCTTTGATGTCCCCAGAGTTGTCAGTCTGCTTGAACCAAAGACACCTCTTGCAGAGGTTAATCCTACTTACATGAGCAGTTATCTGTGCACGTACTAATTTATTAAAATCTTTAATATATACATAATGGTTGTTAATAACCTCACCACTACCCAATTTTTTTTCAAGTAATATTAGATCCCTATGATCCTCTAATTCCTGCTCAACAATTTTCTTGGGGTAAACGTTATTGTTTTCATCCAATTTAAAAATGTTAATTGAGATATTGTTGATTTTTTCAAATTTTTTGATGTCATACATTGTGGCAGGGAACCTAATGCAGTCAAAATTGTAGTTATGCCTCAGGTTTGCGTAGGTGGATACTCTCTGAGGTTTCCTATGAACCAATTTCGCTAATATGGCATACTTGAAACAAAAATTGTCCTGATTAATTACATTGATACAGGCTTTTTTATTTTTTATTTTTTCTGGGAGATCAATAAACATGCCACCTCTCAGTGGGGAGTACTTGTTGATTTTAACTCGTAGGCCATAAATTATTGCCAACTTCCAACCGCTTTTTTTAACTTCCAACTCAGATAGCTCTGTATTCAACTTTTCATTCATTGAAATTAGGATCGAATCTATTTGAGTGTTGTTCAATAATATATCATTCTTGACTTTTAAATTACAATCCATCTCTTCTCCAAGAGAGTTATTAACTAAAATATCAAGAACCAAATTGAATTTAATCGCCCCATGATCACGAAGACAGTTTTTGAGGATTTTAATTAATTTTGGTCTTATGTCGGAAAGGAATGAAGGCAGATCTAATGCAAAATTTGATTGTATAAAAAACGAAGCAATTCTATTTGTAAAAGCAGATATGTAGGGAATGATTTGTTCATCATCAGGAGCATTAGCCAATATTTCTCTAACATTTGGGTCACCACCTTGTCTAGCATTATCCACCTCTTGACCACAGTTGATGTTATGTGCTTCAAACAAATAAGCGTTCGTGAAGCAAGCCCCACATTTTTCACACACTAAGTTAACAGAACAGTCTATTTCATGATTGATCCTATCTAAATTATCAGCGAAATACTGGCCACATTTAGTACAAAAATCTCGATTGTGTCTCACTACTTCATGTTCTTCCCTTTCATCTCTAGTGGCAAAATCCAATCCACAATATCCACAAACATTGGCAAAGTAAGAGGAGAATAAGTCATCTGTGGGAGATATGTTCCTCTTTTTGGAAGGAGAGGGAGAAGATGAACCAGCATGAGTTTGTTCATGCCTCAGCCTCTCCTCCATTGAAGGAAAATAAATCCCACAGAATCCACACAAATTTGAGAACATTGACAACCTATCATCAATGTCAGATGCTGGCCTCTTCAAAATAATGGGTGGAGAAGTATTGGTGGTGGGGAATCTACTTTCTCCACATTGGGTTTCATGGGCTATCAGCGTGGTCAAACTGTCAAATGCCCTCCCACAAAAGGTACACAACTTTGATGTACTAGCCATCTCTAGCTTTAAAGTATTTGAACTAAAATATTTTAATGGAAATTTGTAATCAATTTAACTCAAATTGAGAAACGAGTAAATTATTGAATGAAAAAAAAAACTGGGAAAATTAATCCACAAACCTCAAGCAAAATAAAAGAATATGAAGAAGTAAATCCAAAACAAGGATAAGTGAATAATAACCAAACTTTCAATCAACGGACAGAAAAGAAAAAAAATCAGAAAATTACTAAACGAAAATTGTTTTAGAAAAACTAATAACCAAGACACAATTTTTTTTTTTTAATGAAACAGAGAAAAAACCCAATCAAGTGATTGAGGAAAAAGAAATAATAATAACGAAATTTTCAATCAACGGATTGAAAAGAAAAAAAAACTTCAGAAAAGTAGCTATTAAACGAAAATTGTTTCAGAGAAACCAAAACAACAAAATAATAACGGAATTATTTACAAAATAGAGAAAAAAAACAATCAAGTGATTGAGACAAAAAAAAAGAACTTATCAAGGTCAAACTTGAACAAAGAAAGAAAACACAAAACCAATCGAGTGATTGAGAAGAAAAAAGAACGTATCAAGGTCAAACTTGAGCGAAAAAAAAAAACTTATCAAGGTCAAACTTGAACGAAAAAAGAAAACACAAAACCAATCAAGTGATTGAGAGAAAAAAAAAGACCTATGAAGGTCAAACTTGAACGAAAAAAGAAAACACAAAACCAATCAAGTGATTGAGAGAAAAAAAAGGACCTATCAAGGTCAAACTTGAACGAAAATATAAAACACAAAACCAATCAAGTGATTGAGAGAAAAAAAGGACCTACCAAGGTCAAACTTGAACGAAAAAGAAGTTATCAAGGTCAAAGTTGAATGGAAAAAAAGGAAGTGTGGGTTTTTTGGGGGAGAGGTAGACCTAATTTGCAAACCAGGAGGTAAACTAATGAGGTTACTCACTTATCCCAGAGGAGCAGGGGACGATAGCTGAAGAGCAGGTCTGGAGCTGAAGAGCAGGTCTGGAGCTAAAGAGCAGGTCTGGAGCTGAAGATGAGAGCTGGAGCTTGAAGAAGAGCACTGGAAAACTAGTGAACACTACAAAAGCACGAGCAAGAGTGGGAGGAGGAGAGGAGGAGCAGCTCCTTATATAGGGTGGGAATGGAGGGGGGTAGTTCCTTTGAGAAGGTATACAATTTGGTTAAGAAGAATAACCCAAAAAAATGCCTACTGAGAAGGAATACTTATTCACGGAGAAGTAATACATGAATAAAGTTTGATAGGGGTTGTTTGACTATAGGCATTGAGAAGGAATACAATTTCATTGAGAAGGTACAGAATTCTGTTTAGAAGGATAAATTTAAAAATTACCTACCTACTGAGAAGGAATACTTAATTCACAGAGAAGTAATACAAGAAAAAAGTTTGAATTGGGGTGGAGTTTGACTCCAGGCATTGAGAAGGAATACAATTTCATTGAGAAGGTATATAATTCTGTTAAGAAGGATAAATTTAAAAATTACCTACCTACTGAGAAGGAATACTTAATTCACAGAGAAGTAATACAAGAAAAAAGTTTGAATTGGAGTGGAGTTTGACTCCAGGCATTGAGAAGGAATACAATTTCATTGAGAAGTAATAGAATTTTGTTAAGAAGGATAAGCTCAAAAATTACCTACCTATTGAGAAGGAATACTTATTCACAGAGAAGTAATACAAGAAAAAAAAAGTTTGAATTGTTGGGGTTGTTGACTGAAGGTGCATTGAGAAGGAATACAATTTCATTGAGAAGCGATAGAATTCTGTTAAGAAGGATAACCTTAAAAATTACCTACCTAATGAGAAGGAATACTTATTCATAGAGTAGTTATACACAAATTAATTTCACCTTGGGGGTGGTGGGAGGTGGGAGGGGGAAAGGGAGTGGTTGATCTTGGGTATATAAGGGGCTGCTCTTGGAGGCGGCTCTTCATTCTGCTCCTGCTCTTCAAGATGATCAACTCTCTCTCATCTCAACTCAACGCAGCCAACAACCAGAACAACGGAATCTGCCGTCTGTCAGACCTTCGCATTGGAGTTCCCTACGAAGTGCTCTCATTTCAAAGATTGCAAAGTCGGTTTGGTGACACTATCGTGGCTTCATTGATCCCCATTGGCTGTCTTCAAGAAGCATCCATTAGAGTCTTCCTACCAAAACGGTTCAACGACGTACTCACCGAGGACGAAATTCAGAAGTACAACAACAAGGTCATCAGATCAGTCAACCTCATCTACAGAGGTCTTGTCAACCGACAGCACGACTTGCAATTTATGTGAAAGGTAAGTTATCATTTACCTCATTTAAATTATGAGTTTTATCCATATTCAACTATCGTAAATATAAATGTTTCATCGGAACTTTTCAGATGGCTTCTTCCAGTAAGCAGTGTTCAGTTTGTGGTGCCAACTTTGTCACAGTGAGAGCATGCCAGCTCCATGAATTATCCTGCACTCGAGCCTCTCCACGGGAAAGATCGCCCAGTCCTGCTTCTCCATCAATGTGGGTTACAAATAACGAATTCTCAACGCCATCCACTGATGAAGAGGAGTATTCTGACCCCATGAATAAGGTAGATTCAGTTTCATAGATACTTTCAAGTACCAATTTTAATTTTTACTGCTTACTTATATAATTTTTATGGTTATTTTTTTTTTTTTTTTTCAACGTGATTTATTATTGCAACTGAATATTAAATACAATCCATCTAGCAATATTACATATCATTATTACACTCCTTGAGAGCCCGTTTACAGTAAAACGCAGTCCCTTCTCATAACAGAATCTTCATCACTGAGCTATAACTGCACTTTAACAGCACTAACTAAGTCCAGTGGTTTTTTACGCTTGAGTCGCCGGAGTTCATCTTCGTTGTCCAAAACGTAGAGCATTTCCAGGTTCTCATGATTGTGGAGGCGTTGTTCGTGCCTCCTTGAGTACCTTGCGATAATTTCGTGGACTGTTTCCATCCCCAAGTCTCGATGAATATCATCGTTCCTCATGTACCAAGGTGCACGCACTATACTTCTCAGTATTTTGTTTTGGGAGGTTTGAATTTTGTTAATGTTTGATTTTTTGGCACAGCCCCATAACTGAATTCCATAGGTCCAGATAGGGCGAAGGATCTGCTTATAAATAAGCAGTTTATTGTGGAGAGAGAGACGAGAATTGCTTCCCATCAACCAATACATCTTTCTGAATTTGATTTTAATTTCCTCTTTTTTCTTTTCTATATGTTTTTTCCAGTTTAATTTGGAGTCGAGGGTCATACCCAAATATTTAACTGCATCGGTATGGGGTATTTTATTTGAATTGATCTCAACATCCATGACAGGAATTTTTCGGTTAGTAAAGTTGATGTGAACTGATTTTGATTCATTCAACTTTATTCTCCACATATTGGTCCACTTAGTAACCTCAGTGATTGACTTCTGTAGATTACTTGTTGCAGCTTCGATATCATCATCGACGGAGAGGATAGCCGTATCATCTGCAAAGGTGGCAACAGTTGTACCTTCTCGTTGGGGTAAGTCCCTTGTGTACAGTAGATAAAGGACTGGCCCTAAAACACTCCCTTGCGGGACTCCAGCTTTTATTGGCTTCAAGCCAGAGTATTGGTCATCTTGCTTCACCCTGAAATGTCTGTTTTCAAGGTAGGATTTTAGCAGTAAGTAGTACTGTTTTGGGAGATCTCTGTGCAGTTTGTACTCCAATCCCTCGTGCCAAACCTTGTCAAAGGCCTGTGCCACATCCAAGAAGATACTAGCACATATTTTCTTACCTTCGAGGGCCTTTTCTATTATGTTAGTGATTCGATGGACTTGATCTATGGTTGAATGTTTTTTTCTGAATCCGAATTGGTGATTTGGAATTAAATTTCTATCTTCTATCAATGGTTTGAGACGTTTAAGAAGCAATTTTTCAAATAGTTTTGACATAACAGGGAGGAGCGATATTGGTCGATACCCCGTCTTCTCGTTTGGTGATTTTCCTGGTTTGGAGATCATGATGACTTCAGCAACTTTCCATTGGGAAGGTACGTGTTTCAGTCTAAATGTAGCATTGATAATGTGAAGCAATTTCATCACTGCTTTATCGGGGAGCTCTTTCACTACACGACCTGATATCAGGTCGTAGCCGGGCGTTTTTTTTTGCATTAATGTTGCTTTTTATTTCATCCTTAAGTTCCTTCAGTGTCACTGGAAGTATTTCGAGTTCGTCAATTTTTTCCGTCCGAGTTGTATTTTCGTCTGGTATTTGATTTGGTAATGGTTGAAAAGTTTCGAAGAGATGTTCAGCAAAAAGGTCTGCTTTCTCTATATTACTTCTGGCCCAAGTTCCATCCTCCTTTTTGATTGGAGGTGAGAGGACTTTGGGACGTTTCAAGTTTTTGGTAACCTTGTAGAGAGAGTACTCCGTATCTTTCTCCGCAGTCAGTGTAGTTAGAAAGTGATCAACTGATTCATTTTCCATGGTTCTGATTAGGTGTTTAAGTTTGTTTGCGTATCTGTTAAGTATTGTTTTGTTTTCGGATGTTCTATTATTTTTCCACTTTCTCCTCGCTTTTCGTTTCGCATTCAGTAAATTTCTCAATTCCAATGGATACAATTTTTGATTGTCACAATTGTTGTTTTGAGTTACTGGTGTATTTTGCCAGGCTGCTTGTTGTATATTATTAATAAAGAGGTCAAGTTCATCTTCTATTTGTTCAGGGGTTTTCATTGGTACTTTCAGGTTTATAGTTGTTTCCAGTTGTTGACGGAAACAGGACCAGCAAGTTTTCCTATTGAACAAACTTGGAGTTTTTTCTCTCAGGATAACTTTTTCACTGATTGTTACGATAATGGGTGAATGATCAGATGGTAAGTCGTCACTATCCTCTACGTTTATGTATCCACTTGAGATACCTCTGCTTACAAAGAAGTCAATTAGATCAGGGGTTTTGTTGGGATCAGTGGGCCAATATGTAGGCCTGCCAGACGAGTAGAAATCGCACTTGAGTATAGTTGCTGCTGCATACAGTTCTTTACCTTTTGTTGTTGTTAACCGTGATCCCCAGTATGTATTTTTGGCATTATAGTCTCCTCCGATAATGAAGTTGCTTCCTAGCCTTTCAAAAAGACTTTTGTAGTCATCTTGCTTCAAGTTATGTCTCGGGGGACAGTAAATTGCTGCTATTCTGAAACATTTGTTTTTGAGTTGCACGTTGACCGAGGTTACTTGCATTTTTTCCTCCTCAATTTTCAGTTCTTCGTGATGCACTACGTTCTCATTAATTATAATTCCTGAGCCTCCTCTAGCTTTATTGCTAGGGTGAATTGTGTGGTAACAAACGTACCCTTTTATTTTAACGTAAGAAGAACGAGTGAAATGAGTTTCAGAGACGAGAAGAATGTCTATCTTGTTGGAATGGAGAAATACTTCCACTTCTTTTATGTGATTCAGTAAACCATTTGCGTTCCATGTTGCTATTCTTAATGTTGGATCCATCATATTATTCCGTAGTTGGTTAGACTTTTTTCTAATTTGGCTATTCTCTCAAATAGCAGCTTATTAGTATGATTTTGTTCGTTTAATCTCTCTAGTATTTGTCCGAACATTTTTTCAGTGCTCGACACGTTCACCTCTTTTTTTGCAACTACGTTAGCATATGAAGCGTTGGAGGTGGAAGCACCTGCTATTGCTGTAGTAAGGGATTTTCGCCTGCTAACACTTCTTTCGGTGGAAGTATGTTGTCTTCTGAGTTCTTTCACTTGGGGTTTGGTGGCATTGTTCCTCATTCTTTGTAGCTCTTTCGCTACTTCGCAGCCGCGATAATTTGCTGGGTGATTCCCTTTACAATTAACGCATTTCGGAGTTTCAGCCTTGTCTAGAGGACATTCGGCTGTAATGTGTGGTCCAGCACATTTCACACATGCTGGTTCTTTTCCACAGTAGGATTGTGTATGAAGATAGCTTTGGCACTTTTTGCATTGAGGGATAAGTTTAGATGCGTTCTTTAACGGTTCAATCTTCACAACTATGTTGAGGATAGCCTTTATGTTATGTATCTTGTTAATATCATCATTTTTGTCAAATGTTAGCATGAAGAGAGGAAGGGGTTCTTGAAAGTTTTCAAATACACCTCTCTCGTTTTTCTTTTTAACTTTCTTTAGAATGTTAGTGACATCCAAGATATTAAAACCTTGATTTCTCAGGTCTTCGATAATTTCTCTTTTATCACATGACGCGTGCAGACCTCTAGCCATGACCTTAATAGGCCTCTCGGCTTTGTCCTGGTAAGTGTACCATTGTTTTTGCTCTGATCGTAGATTCTCTGTGATCAATTTCCAATTGTCACGAGAATCCACGTTGATTTTCCAGACGTCATTGTTCAGTGAAGTGACTTTGTATTTGTCTTTGGGTATGTCTTTGATGATGTCTTTAATCGATGAATAGCTCTTCATGCCTACAACATTTATAGGTGGAGGAGGTGGGTCTTTTTTTGGTTTTGTATCTAACAATTTGTTCACAACCTTACCATCCTTAGGTTTGTTCGAGGAATGAGCTCCTTCTGTTGATGAACCAGCTTTGCGTTTTTTGCGTGATTTCTTTAGGATCCAATCCGTTTCTCTAGCGAGGTCTTCTTCATCAGTACTATAATTCTTAAGAACCTGGGGTTGAGTCGGTTTGGGTACCCCTTGCTTGTCCTCAAGAATTTTTATTTTTTGATTAAGATCCACTATTTGGTCATTGGCTTGATTTAGGTAATCGCAAAGTGAAGTTACGATACCATACAAATGATTGAATGCGTTACTTACGTGGGGATCCACACTTCGAATCGCATTTGTCGCCTCACGGTGTTGCAATAATTGTTGCCTCGTTTCCGTAATAATGACCTGAATAGTCGGCTGGCCTTCATTGTTGCCCGGGTCATCCATTTCGTAATGTAAACATCACCGTCCACTAGGCACTTGTATATTTTTTTACGCGAGAGAACTGTCCGATGTAGACTCAACGAGGTTTCGCACAAGACTGATGGTTATTTACAGACGTATGCTGTGATGCCATCTTCCAGAGAATCGCCGCCCAGGAAGAAGATGAAAACTTACAGTCCATCTCCTACTCCCTCGTTTGAAGACTACTCTGTCGTCGAATACCCATACCTTTCTCCCTCATACCTTCTTCTGCATCTACTACCTCCATCTCCGTCCGTTGATAGATACTCACCAGTACCAGAAGACGACCAGCCGCTATTGAACAACAGCTTAGATTCAGGGTTTCTTTCGTGGTGTTCCCAATGTTTAACTGACCACGAACACTAATTTTTCTATTCTATTTCATTGTATCGTTTATTCTTGAATTAAAATTTTTCATCGGTCCTTTCAAGGACCAACAAGTTCAATTTATACAAGAGAAGGAAAGACTGAATAAAAATAATTATAAAAAAAAAAAGTGTATGATTTCATAAAGTATAGGTTGTTTCGTCGGTCTTTTTGAAGACCAACATGTTAAATTTACATAAAAGAAGATCTTAGTTGGAAATTCCAACGACCAAGAGGGTCAACAAACTATTAAATTTCTCTTTGAAGTGTGATTGCGTGAAGTACAAGTTTTTCCTTTAGAGGACCAACATGTTAAATTTACACCTGCATAAAAATAAACTCTGTCGATCGACCCCACCTTGACGTGGTGACAGAGCTCAGTTGGAATGACCGAGTGGGTCGAACAATGGTACTAATAGAATCTTAATGCTAAGAATTAGTTGTACTTACCTTAGATCCTTTGAACTGTCCTTTTCAGGACAATAGATATTTCTCTTAGTTGTACTGACCTTGCTTTGAAACTTGTAGTAGAGATTGAAACATGATTACAGGGTAGCACAGATCGACCATACTGCCATATAGTTAACCTATCATGAAGC